>JAYEVD010000628.1:0-116103 GCA_036346405.1 Phyllostachys edulis | reverse complement strand
TGCTCTGCTGTTGGAGAGCTTCTTTTCTCTCCATTGTCGGTCCCGCTTCTCATTCGCTCTCTGGTTCGGAGTTGAGAGTCAATCTGAGTGTAGGATGTTCCTATCGAGATCGAAGGGTAGGTTTCTTAGCAAACCTTATCCTTCTCCAATCGATGAGTCTTGATGTGATTCTTGGCATGGATTGGTTGTCCCAAAGACATGGGGCAAATCGATTCGCCAGAAGCTCATCTTTCTATCTAGTCCTCCGTGGCGGTTCGCTTTTGCAAGTCGCTAGATCCGCATCTCTTCGCGCTTGAAGCGAAGCCCGCTCTAGATATTAGCGAAGTCCCAACAGTTTGTGACTTCGTTGATGTCTTTCCCGCAGATCTTCCAGGGATGCCACCTGTTCGAGACCTCGAGTTTGTCATTGAGTTGGCTCTGGTACCACCCCTATCTCAAAGAGGCCTTATCGGATGCCACCGAACGAGTTGGTAGAATTGAAGAAGCGCTTAAGTGAGCTGCAAGAGAAGGGTTTCATCCGCCTAGCTCATCTCCTTGGGGTTGTCCAAAATCTTCGTAAAGAAGAAGGACGGTACTTTACGCGTAATGCGTTGATTACCGCCCACTTAATGAAGTGACGATGAGAACAAGTATCCATTGCCCGCATTGACGATCTCTTCGATCAATTAACTTGGAGCTCGAGTTTTCTCAAGATTGATTTGAGAGTGGGATATCATCGAGTTAAATATTCGCCCGAGGATATTCCAAAGACGGCGTTCTCTACTCGCTTCGGCTTGTATGAGTACCTTTGTCATGTCATTCGCTTAACCAATGCTCTGCCTTTGTTCATGAACCTCATGAATTCGAGATTCATGGAGTATTTGGATAAGTTTGTCGTGGTCTTCATCGATGATATCCTTATCTACTCCCGAGCGATGAGGAACACGCCGAGCATCCGAAGCTTGTGTTAGGCAAGCTACGTGAGCACCACCAGACGCCGTTCACAAGTGCGCATTCTGGTTGAAGGAAGTGGCCTTCTTAGGCCATATTCTTTCAGCGGGAGGTGTAGCCGTTGATCCTAGCAAGGTCAGCGATGTTCTTTCATGGAGTCAACCTGCTTCGGTCACCGATGTGCGGAGTTTTCTCGGTTTAGCGGGATATTATCGTCGCTTTATCGAGAACTTCTCCAAGATCGCGAAGCCGATGACGGAGTTGCTCAAGAAGGACAAGAAGTTCGTGTGGTCCGCTGAGTGTGAGGAAAGTTTCCAAATACTCAAAAAGCGTTTGACCACCGCTCCCGTTCTTGTTCTTCCTGATATCCATCGAAGCTTCGATATCTTTTGCGATGCTTCTCGTCGAGGCCTCGGTTGTGTCCTTATGCAGGAAGGCAAGGTGGTGGCCTATGCATCAAGGCAATTGAGATCTCATGAACTTAACTACCCTACTCATGACTTGGAGTTGGCTTCTGTGATTCATGCACTTAAGATTTGGCGACATTACCTAATCGGTGTCGTTGTGAAGTGTATTCGGATCACAAGAGCCTTAAGTATTTGTTCACCCAAACCCGACTGAACCTCGGGCAAAGGAGATGGTTGGAGTTGATCAAGGATTATGACATGGGTATACACTACCATCCGGGCAAGGCTAATGTCGTTGTCGATAAACTAGTCGCAAAGCGCATTGCCATGCCTTGTTGTCGAGGAGCTTCACCGCTCTTACGGAAGAGTTTCAGCGCCTCAACTTGGGTTTAGTTGAGCGTGGTTCTCTCGCCGCCTTGGTTGTGTAACCAACCTTGGTGGATCGGATCAAGTCCGCTCGGCGATGGATGTTGGAGTGAGCCACATTAAGGCAAATGTCAAGAATGGAGCGACCAAGTGCTTCTCGAGGATGAGCATGGCGTCGTAAGGTTCGAACAACGCCTTGTGGTTCCAAAGGACATGGAGTTGTGGAATTTAATCCTCCGCTGAAGCCCATGATTCGCCTTTATCCATTCATCCGGGGCCACAAAGATGTATCAAGATCTCGCCAGAGATTTTGGTGGACCCAATGAAGAGGGAGATTGCAAAGTTCGTTGTCGAGTGCGACGATGTCGTCGTGTCAAGGCCGAGCATCGGCGTCAGCGAGATTGCTTCAGCCTTTGCGCTTGGAATGGAAGTGGATTCGTCGGCATGGACTTTATCACGGTCGCCTTGAACCCCAAAGGGAAAGATTCCATTTGGGTTGTCATTGATCGGTTGACTAAAGTAGCGCATTTCTTGCTGTGCGGGCTAAGATCTCTGTTGGTCAATTGGCCGACCTCTATGTCTCTCGTGATCGTGTGCTTGCACGGTGTGCCCAAGACGATCGTCTCGGATCGTGGTTCTCTTTTCACCTCTCGCTTTTGGCATAGTTTGCAAGAGGCCATGGGAACCTGTCTTACCTTTAGCACAAGATATCATCCCCAAACCGATGGTCGACCGAGAGGTCAACCAAGTTTTGGAAGACATGCTTCGTGCTTGTGTCCTTTCCTATGGGAAGCATTGGGAGAAATGCTTACCATTCGCGAAGTTTTCTTATAACAATGACTTTTCGAGCCGGTCTCGGCATGGCACCTTTTGAGGCCTTATACGGAGAAAGTGTAGAACCCGTTGAACTGGTCAGAGACCGTGAAAGACCTCTCTTTGGCCGGACTCAATCAATGAGGCCGAGCGCCAAGTCCAAATTTTATTCGTGGAGCTGCTGCGCATGCTCAATCGAGCAAAAGAGCTATGCGGACCGCCGTCGACGTGAGTTACGTTTTGAGCCTAATGACTTTGTTTATCTCAAAGTCTCTCCTTTGAAGGGCCATCAACGCTTTGGCGTCAAGGGCAGTTAGCTCCTCGATATGTCGGTCCCTACCGCATTATCGAGAAGAAAGGAGCTGTTGCCTATAAGTTGGAGTTGCCAGCTGCACTTGAGGGGGTACATGATGTTTTCCATGTGTCCCACCTTAAGAAGTGCCTCCGTGTTCCAACTGAGGAAGCTCCGTTGGAAACTCTCGATGTCCAACCCGATTTGACCTATCGCGAGCACCTGCTCACAGACTCGATGAGTCCGAACGAAGGACAAGGAATAAGACCATCAAGTTCCTTAAAGTTCGAGTGGTCAAACCATTCTGAGGATGAGGCTACTTGGGAAAGAGAAGATCGTCTGCAAGCGGACTATCCATCTTTCTTTATCGAGTGAGCCAAATCTCGGACGAGATTTCGTAAGGGGAGAGATTTTGTAACATCCCAACTGTGTAATTAGGGTTAATCAAGTATAATTATATGTGTAGAAATTAAAACTTTTCTCACGACTTGAAAACCCCTAAAATCTCATGTAATTCTTGTCCAAGAGTTGTGTAATCCAAAAACACAAAGCTCTTGTTGACCAAAAGTCAAATTCCTGTTCCAATTATCTTAAATCTTGTGCCAAACATTTGGAATATATTTTCCTTGGTCCCAAAACTGATATGGGACCCTCTGAAAAATATCACAAGTTGTAAAACTAGTTTGATAAATTTTGGAGGTAAAACAATCCTTTAAACAACCTTAACGAATTTCCTGAGAAAAATGCATTGCATAATAACCTCTGGAAATTTTATGCAAGGTTAATCTCATTGTCGGCAAGCTCCAGTTAAAATTTCATCAAATTTGGAGTTCATTTGCTATCTCAAATAATTCTGCTAAGTTTCAGCTATTAAAACTAAATTTTAAAGCCTACACTTGCTCCTTGGGCTAGCCATATTCAAAGTGGTCCAGCCCAACCGTGTCTGCACCTCAAGAGACCTCATCTCCATTTGATCAAGTCGCAGTAGCTGGATTTACATCCAACACCACGACCTCCTCATGATCAACAACACCGCAAGACCCCCCACCTCATGAGGTCATTGCCGTTGGATCGCTGATCCATGGTCATGACCTCCCACGTGTTTAAACCTCAAAGACCTCCTCGAGTCGTTAAACCATCGCAATGAGGTCATCCCATTTGTTGAGGTCGTGGCAGCTGGATCAAATCCAACAGCCACGACCTCCTCCTCAACATACTCAATCAGTCCTCCCACCTCCGTGAGGTCACAGCCATTGGATTGGAAATCCATGGTCGTGACCTCCTCCTCTCAACCTAACTATCAGACCTCCCTTTGCACTCACTTGAGGTCGCAGCCGTTGGATTTACATCCAAAGGCCACGACCTCCTCCGAAAAACATTGCAGCAAGGTCCTCCCGCCTTGTTGAGGTCATAGCCCTTGGGTCGAAAATCCACGGCCATGACCTCCCTTGTCTTTTTTCCACCTTTGGATCTCTCTCCAACGCACGAGAATCAATGGGCGCTTCGACCATCTCTGAGCCCTTAGATCCAAATCGGAGGGCTAAGACCTCCTTTGCGCTACGCGCAAGGCCTCAGACCTCCCTTTCACCTTGTGCGTATCAGACCTCCCCATCAGGTCAGTGCCCTTGGATTTTAATCCAAAGGCCATGACCTCCCCCCTCAGGCTTTTATGTTCGCGTGCGGTTAAGACCTCACAGGAGGTCCGCACCGTTGGATGGAGATCCAACGCTTTGGACCTCCTGTCCCATTTTCTCACGTGCGCTTCGCATTAAGGAAATCGGAGGGCCACGACCTCCCATCCTTGATCGTGTGGCTGGACCTGCTCCCATCCTTTGAGCGAACGGTTCAAAAATGACATCGGAGGGCCAGACCTCTCCTGTGTCTTATCCAACGGTCATAAGGACCTCCTGTTCTTCTTCTACCTTGGTCACGCATGTGCTCTCGAGCGTGGAGTTAATGCGTGCTGGCCATCATGTCCTTTTCATCACTCTCTGGCGACCAAGCATTTAATGCTGGTCGACTTTCATTTCAGTCAAGACAGCCTGCCCCCTTGTCAACCTCATGTCCTTGCCACCCCATGGACCAACCCGTGGGCTAAGCTCACCATGGAGCTTAGCCCCACTCATAACCATCACCTCGGGCTATAAATTATCACTTGAAGCCTCCTTGGCTTCCTTTGCACACAACCGATCTCACTTTTGCATCTTGTGCGTGGTGAGCTCCTCCTCACTCACCTCCTCACTTTGGTGGCTGCCATTGTCAAGGTCCTTGAAGCTTCTCGGTGGCTCACGATTTCCAAAGGCCTCCTCCCTCTCTCTGCTTCTATCTGGGCATCTCTGTGACCTCAACTCTAACTTCACTTTGGTTAGGGCATTTGCAGAGGTAGCCTAGTGGAGCTGGGAGCTTGGAGTTGGAGTTTGGACTTGAAGCGGTGGAGCTCTCCATCTTCCCCAACTCCGGCCAGCACCATCCTCAACCTCATCGGCATCTTTAGGACCTCCAGGTAACTCCCCTGGTAGTCCTTTAGTGGCTGGCACCCGCATGAATGAATGTCACGGAGCTTTTGTTTGAGCATATGCTTGAATGTCGCGCGGAGCTTCCTTTTTGCATTTTGTCTTTTGGCCGTGCGGGTCATCTCTGTCCTCTCCGGCTCGCTGGCGATTAAGGTCGTCGTTGCCGTCGAGAGTGAGCCCATGGTGTGCGCGACACTATTGCGCACACGGGGATGTCTTTGGTTGTCGCCATGAGGTCCGCGATCGCCGCAATAACCACTTCTTTGAGCTCGATCTTGTCGGACAAGAATCTGGCGCTATTGCCGTTTTAGGACATAGATCCGCCGCGTTAATGCACCAATCATGTGCTCAAATCATTGTAATCAATGGGCGTTTTAACCGCCTTTAAATCCACCCTTTAATGCGTGCATTTAAGACCTCCCGCGACGCGGACCTCCTTGATGTCCAAATACAGACATCTGTTTTCCCAAGCGTGCTGCGGCGCTGGTCCAGGACGTCCGCAGACCTCCCAGAAATCTGGAGCGCCCAAGACCTCTCTTGCGCTTATCGTGGCCGCCCAGACCTCCACGGAGGTCTCAGAACGTTAGACCTCCGCTTAGGACCTCCCCGGCCATCTCGGCCTTTCATGACCTCCCGGGTAGATCTTGGCCGTCAAGGTCCTCCCTCGACGATCTGGACCATCAAGGACCTCCTTGGAACATCTGGACCGTCCCAGACCTCCCGTGAGGTCCTGACGATGTAGATCTTCCTCGGGAGATCTTGATAGTTTGGACCTTCCTTTGGAAGATCTCAACCGCTGAGGACCTCCCCTTAAATCTGGTCCGCTCCGACCTCCTTTCCATGTTGTGGTCCGTTGGATTTCGCATCACGGCCCCGACCTCCCTCACCTCGCGCATGTGCGTTGCTAGGAGGTCCAGACCTCTGGACCTCCTGAGCTGCAGGCAAGCATTCACTGGGAGGTCTCGAGCCGTTAGATCTATGATCTGTGGCTCACGACCTCCCATGTCCTTATGGGTTTTAGAAATTCCAAGACATTCTTAATTATGAACCCAAATAAGGTATAAACTTTAGAATTTCGTATCTTTCTCATTTTAATTCCAAATGAGGTCATTCAAATTGTGTTAGCTCTGTCTTGAACTTGACTTTAATCCAAAAATGATTGTAAGTTGAGTTCAGCTCCAGAGCACAGTTTTGCTATTAGATTTTGAAACTCACTTTAAATATACACTTAAATCAATGCTTAACTTGTAAAACACATAACTAATGCTCTGTAGATTATTTTTGAGTGAGACCAACTTTGTTGGTTTCCTCCATTAATGGTCTTACTATGAACATTAGTTTTGAGCATGTTGCTGCTAGGAAAATGAGGACTTGTGCATTATAATTTTGTTCAAGTTCTTGTTTTTGAAAATTTGTAGAGAGTGCAATATAGCTCCAAATGAGATGAACTCAATTGTGTTATTCATCTCATGAGGTGCTGGTTTTACAGTAAAAATTTCAGCTTCACTTCTGTTCTAGAAAATGTTGCCTCATAATTAAATTAGTGAATAGTGCAGTTTGGTATTTTAGGGGCTGAGCAGAATTGTTTTGCTCATAACTTTTGCATCGAGAATCCAAATCAATTGGTTCTTGTTGCAAAATCCCCTAAAAATCACTCTCTTGCTGCTGTAGAAAATTAAGAGAATTTGGAGTTCGTTTGCTGTGCTGTCTTTGTTGTTTTTCGTCGTTCTTATCGGTTCTTTATTGCTTTTCCGTTAGGTTTCGACATTTGTGGCGATCCCGAAAGTGACCCTCCGCAACAAAGTGACCAGCAACCAGGCAAGCAGTTTGATCATATCCCCTCTAACGTCCCATTACTTTAAAGGTTAATATATTGTTTTACTTCTATGTATGCATGCTACTTTGTGTTAAATATCGCTAGCAATCCTATAGTTGCATAATCTGTAGGAATTGTTTATCCTCTACTACCAATGAGCCTAGGTTATTTGCTGTGATTTGAGCTCGTTGGATGAGCTCTTATCACTTAGTAGTTGTGTTCCCTACTGCTTAGACATGCTTAGCTAATCGGTAGTAATGGGCGATCATCGACTTAGTCGATGGTCTTGATCACACAAGGATAATTATTCCTCCTATATGTCCAGCACTTGTGCTTTGATTAATTTGTAAAATCAAAAACTGAAAATAAAGGATTGATTTAGACTTGGGCATATTGGATGGATGGTGCGGTTTTTGGAATGTGGTAGTATGCCTGAGTCATTAAGGACCGAGTTACTTGCGCCACCGTTCTGAGCAATTTTGCGTGCTAACCACATGAGGGGCATATGGAACCCCTCTTGACTAAGTACTTTGGGCGGTGTTAATTGGGGTCGCCGATTGGTGTGTTTTTAAAGATAAAATGTGTGTGTGATGTGGGAGGAGCATTAGCTTCCGGTAGGTTGTGTGATGTCTCCTTCTCCCGTGGGTTGTGCGACTTCGAATTAGCATTGTCCATTGGAAATGTCTCGTAGGACTTAGCTGCGTAGCACACCTAAGGTAGTGTGCTTAAAGGAAAGGCGGTCGGACGTGTGGGTACATTGGTACACCCTGCAGGATAAAACTATTCAATAGCCTCGCCCTAGGTTATGGACACGCTCGAAACGCCTCGTAAGAACTAGACTCAACCATTTAATTAAAACTTGATGGGTTGGCATGAATGGATGTTCATGCTATTGTTGTGGTGACTTGGGTTAGTCACTTCCGTGTTGATCTTGTTGTTGTTACTATGTTATTATCTCGTTGTTACTTCAACATTTAAAAATGCTTTGCCAAATTGCCTTCAATCTATTATGTTATTGCAAATAAATGTTGCTTTATGCTAAAATGAGTCCAAAGCCTCATCCACTTAAATAAAGCTTGCATGTAGCTATTTATAGTTCTGTTATCTCACACGTGAGTCTTATGGAGTACTTTATGTACTCATCCGCCCGTGGTTGTGGCATTTTGTGGCTTTTGTTGCAGAGGAAGAAGGAGAGCTCCAAGAGCCTCTCTTTTGTGCTACGTGTTGCGCTTTCTTGACGACTAGCTTGGCGGTCCCACGATGCCTAGGGTTAAGGCACACTGATTGGCTTTGTGTTATAGCCATCTTTATGGCACTTTTGCTTCCACTGTTATCTTTGTAGAATTGTTGCTATTTGGCCTAAGGGCCCCTCTTTTGTAATAGCTTTTCCTTATTAATATTAACTTCTGGTTTGTTGCTTATGTTCTATGTGTTGTATGGAATTGATACATTCTTTTGGTGTGAGGTATGTATACTGCATCCTGGGGAGTATACATCTCTCGAGACCGGGTTTATTTGGTTGATAATACTAGGGTCAATTGGATGACTAAGTATTATGAGCCTAATAAACGTCGGGGTCTCACATAGATATGGAGATATCAAATCAATAATATGGACACATGTTAGAGAACATGGTGTTGGAAAAGACCCACCTTGAGACATTGTTGAGATTGTTATGATTTCATGTGTCATCAGTTGGGCTCAAGCAATGATGATGTATAATCCTTATACCTGAGATGAACATGGTTTCCTACATGTGTAATAGCACTCTTAGGGGTTACTAAACGCTACATCATAACTGGGTAGTTATAAAGGTAGCTTTCGGGTATGCTATGAAACATGGGGAGGAATGTGACTGCCTGGGACATGGATTTGCCCTCCTAACATAACAGAGATATGTCTCGCCCCTCGCTGTGGTTGAATAAAGAAAGTGCATGGCCATACCACTAGTGGTCAAGTACCAACCACATGAAGTTATTCGACACTTGATCGAGAAAGTATTGAATGTCCATGGATGACTTAATCTCACCGGAGTTCAACCAGATATCGTGAGGCAAAGGAATAATACACAAACAGTCGTGACGGTTGATATATGTTCTCCACCTCCTAGAAGGCCTCCTGGGTGGTACTAGAAGACCTCCTGGGTGGTCCTAGAGGACGTCCTAGAAGACCTCCTAGGGTGGTCGTGGAGAGAACATTATCACCAACTGGTCATAAGGAGTTACGGGTTGTTCGTAAGTGATAGAGACCGGTCATAGATCATATTATGCTAAGGTTTGTCCGATATATTCTATATGTGTTCAGGAATCGTTATGTGCTGCTAGGTATCGCTAACAACTCATGGTTGGAAAGGGTTTCCGAATCACAACCGATCACACATGAACCTATAGGGTCACACACTTAAAGGGTCGATTTGATTTGGATGGTGATCTAAATTCTTATAGGCCACGAGTCCCATCTTGGATGCCTATAAATAGAGGGGCGGTAGTGTTGGGTGAATGGATCGAAGCTTTTGAAGATCATCCAGAAACCCTAATAGCTACGCCTCCCTCAACCACGCTGTCGGCGCTAGCACTCCAAACAGTGGTGTAGCCGCCTGTGCGTGTGGATACCTTGGAGGTGTTGTTGCGAAGCATCAGCACTAGGACGATCCGCAACTCGTGATTTACCTCTTGGAGGAGAAGACACGCGGCAAGAACGACCATGACTACATCAAATCGCTACATCGACTCTACTTCCACTACGAGTCGACACGTCTAGTGGTAATCTCGTGATCTATTACTAGCGGAGGATCCTTGGTATCGCGGTAAAATTTTTGTTTTGTGCTTCCGTAGCCTTCCAGCGATACTTATAGTGGTATTAGAGCCATCCCATCTAGTTTTATATTCGGATTAGATTGTTTTGGTGATGGTCGATTTGATCGTCCATGTGCGGTGGTCTCAAGATGGTTTTATGATCGTTATTCTGTGATCGTGTTTTCATGGTCGTATCACAACTTGCCTGTAACATCCCCAAGTTAATTAATGATGATTAGTATGCATCTTATCAGCATGCATGACATTTTGGAATTATTTGCATCATTTATTGCACTAGGAAAATCTCAAAATAAGTTAAACATACAACTTAAATTTAAACTCCAAAAGAAATCAGGAACAAAAACTTATGATTATCTTCTGGAAATAATTTATACAAATACTAGAATAATTATCATGATTTAATATAATTTTTCCAAAATTTTTGGAACTTAATTTGACCCAAAGAAAATTCAAACTCAAATCAATAACCTTTTCCAAGTTGGAATTTTAAATAAGAAAATAACTCATGAGCAGTAATGTTTTATAATTTTTATGGGAACTAGGTTGTCCCAGGAACACCCCTAAATTAATTCAGAATTTTTAGAATTTTATTCCTAATTTTTAAGCCTCGGTCAAACTTTCCTTTTGTTTGGTCAAACTGATTTCCAAAAACTAAGGCTGGCACTGTTCGCCTGACTCAAACCCGACCCTGGCTCGAACCCGACGCGACGCGGTGCCACCCAACCGCCTAGGCCCTCGCCATTTTGGCCGTCCAGATTAGATCGAACGGCCCACGTCAACTGAGCCGATCGAACCTGTCCATGTGACCACACAAATCCTGGCCGCCCATTTTAAATCGTGCGGTCCGCACCATTCCGACCCGAGCCCGATGCGCCCTTGGTTCCAGCCGCACCCTTTCACCTCCACGCTGAGCCACTGGCCGATGGGCCCGCCAGCGCATCGTCTTCAACCTTGGGCAGGGGCGCGCGCGCAGGACTCCAGCTCCACGCGGCGCCCACGCTCTGCCGCTCTCCGTTCTGTCGCCAAGGACGCCATCACGCACCGCCGTGTTGGCCAATCCCGACCTTCACCTTCTCACGCCGCTATCTTCTCCGTCTTTCTCTGCGCTAAAACCCCTCGGATGCTCCTTCTAACCCACTTCTCTTCCCGCCGAGGAAGAGAGGAAGCAAAGCTCTCTCCGCCCCGGTAAGAGCCGCCAAGAATCACATAATTCGCCTCCCACTTCGTTGCCGCTCCATTTTTCCTCTAACCGAGCTCCCCTTTTCGTGTTGTAGTCATGGATTTAATTTGCGCTGCGCCGCCCAAAGCGCGCTCGAGCGCCGCCATCGATCCTTCTCTCGCTCTGTGAGTTTCCCACCGCTCCACCTTGTCCGGGAGGTTCCTCTCACCGCTACCGAGTCACTCCACCTTTTTAATCGCCATTTGGTGCGAGGAATCGCCGCCGTGACCTTTTCTTCTCGGCTCCGCCGTGACGCCTTTCTTCCCGAGTCCGACGCGGTGAAGCCCACTCGATTCACAAAGACACGAGCACCGCCGCCCTACTCGTCCTTCCCCAACAACTTCTTTGGAGCTCTCCTCCCACCGCCGCCCCACGACGCCCGAGCCGCCTCCTTCGCTCCACTTCACCGACGCCACTGCGTGCCTCCCACCGCAAGGACACCACCGTAAGGTAGCTCTTATTGTCTTCCCATTTTGCCGCTGCCTCGTGATCCTCCGGCCTCCTCGCCGACGAGCAATGCACACATCATGTCACACGCCCTCTGTTGCGGATTCTGTCCGACAACAAAGAGCTTAGTTAGCCAAATCTCGATTAGTTAGCCCTTAATGATTTTCTTAATGTTAGTATGACGCGAGGTCCCACTTTTAAACCATGTTTAGGATTCTTAAGTGGACAACGCTTAAGTCATTAAGTGTATGCCATGTGGGCCCCTATGGCCGATTAAGTGAATACGTAAAACCGTGTAGTACGCTTTTGGTTAAGAAAACGATTCTCTGCGCTAAATTCCCAAAATTACGCTTTAAGCTAATGAAGACGAAACAAAAATACGCCTCCCTTGTCCTTCATAGTGGGTCAATCAATGTTGACCACCAACCCTTGACCACGGGACCCAAATTGTCTCGTGAGTAAGGTTAGCTCAGCCTCGGTGAGAAAAGGAGGAAATGATTTATGAAATCCGAAAACAAATTATTTTCACACTCGAAATTGTTTTAACTTCTAAAAGGCATAACTAATTCATTTTAACTCCAAAACAAAGGAAACCAATTTTATTAATTTTCATATTAAACTAACTTTGTTATAAAATTGGTTTAAAACATACCACTGTCCCAGAAAACATAATTGGTGGAAATTGGTCCACAACCTACTTATTTATACACTAGAAAATATCTTTAACTTGAAAAATTCATTACTATTTAATATTAACTCCAAAATGGATGAAACCAGTTTTGATAATTTTCATTTTAAGTAAACTTTATTTTAAAATAGGTTTCAAATATGTCTCTATAACAGAAAGGTAGTATTAGAATAATGATCCTTTAACTCTATTATTTTTACTATAGAAAAAGGTCGATAACTTTGTAAATATATAACTAATTCATAAAAACTCCAAATGAGGTAAACTCAACTATTTTGGTCTTATATTATTATTCTCAAATTATCTATGTAATACTTTGCCTCACCACTACTCTACAAATTTTGGCCAAATAATTAAATACATGAATTAAGACATATTGGAAACTGAAATTCAAACCATCATAACTCTCACATGCTAAATCCAAATGGAATGAATCTTTCACCAAAAATTTATCTAAAATCATAATCTACCTACTGTATAAATTTCATGCATTTTTGAGTATTTTGTATTTTCAGCATTATTTGGTATTTATTGCAATAGCGTCTATCATTAGGTTTTTCGACGATACCGGTATATTCGTGAGATCTAGTTGAGTGTAATCTGAGAATGAACAAGTGGTTCAGCAAAGGTGCGAAAGCACCTCCTCTTGAACATATTGCTCCTATTGATTTTAAAATGTTTTGTATGGTTTTAATCTCTAAAGTGCATGCTATGTTGAAAAATATGTTCATGGGTAGAAGTAGTTAATATCCTACTTGCTGCATTGGCCCTCCTTTGAATGTTGATTATCCTTTTTACCTTGAATGATTAAGGCTATATGTTGTATGGGATTGTTTGCTAATTTGTAGAACGATGCTTAGCCATGCTAGTAGTTGTAGTCGTTAATGGTTGATGGAGCTAGTCCATCGGCCGATGGATCAATTGAATCTTAAATGAAATTTGAGGATATTATGGATTTGATTATATTGAAATTGAGGAGAATGTCCAGATCTTCGTGATCTAAATATTATGAATTTGTTGATGGGTTGTTGTTGTGTGTTGGACTTGGACGGGTGATAGGGTGATGAAGGGTGGTCCTGGATTCGTGTAGCCCCGTCTGGGTATTTGAGGACCGGTCTGTGGTGTGATGAACCAAGTCTTACGTACAACCACACGCCGGGTTTATGGGCGATGGCTTGGCTTAATAATTTTTTGTGTGTTAACTATCAAAACACAATTGGGTTGGCAACTTTATCATTATTATTTAATTATTTGAGTTGTCAATCTTGTGGGGCATATTACCCTTTTCTTACCTTGCCCTTAAGGGTCTCTAGTGATAGGGACTTACTTACACAACGGGTTAGCCGTGGTTCAAAGCGATCGCATCGTCGCCATGGTGGACATCCTCGGGTGGTTTGATAGTTAGGACATGACATTGTAACGGCCTCGTTATGCTACCTACCACACTCCAAAGGAAGAGTGCATTGGCCGACACTACGAGGAATGCATATCGTGTGGGTAAAGTTGTACACCTCTGCAGAGTCAAATAAATCTTTTCAATAGCCGTGTCCCGGTTATGGACATCGCTAGGGAAAGCATGCACGCTTAGAGTATGGGAAGTTAAGTTTGGGGTTATGGTTGAAAATGTGTGTCATTATGTTAGTTTGTTCAAATCTGAATTGATACCTTGAACGCGATGTTCGCATGTTAATTGGTTATGGATTGAATTGTGTCATGAATGGTATATTCATGTGTTGATTATATTTGGAGATAGTACTATTGTTGATCATTACTTGCTACTTGCAATGTTTTCTAAATGTTTTAGAAATGGCATTTTGAATCTATATAGTTTATCTAATTGCAAAACTTGCTTTATGCTAAAAATTGACTAGGTAGTAGCCTTCCTTTGATACTTACATGCATCCTTATTTTTCTTGAAAAGTCTCATGAGTACAACTTTGTACTTAAAATTTGCTATTACAGTGAGAAGTCATTCAATTGGGTAAAGTTCTTCCGACGCTTTTACTTTAACTCCAGCTTGGTTGCTTGTGGGATTGTGGGCATGCCAACTTGGTTATTCCCTTTTATTTTAAGTTTATCTTCCGCTGCGATTTATCATTTGTTATTTACTTTTGGCGGTTGGCCCATTTATGCAAACTTGTATATTATGTTCTATTCAATGATGTTGTATTTATGTTTCCTTTGATTCTTGTATATTGTATGGATGTGAATACAATGTTGTGTTTGGATATGTGCATGTTAGTCGCTAATCCTTGGGAGCTAACATGGGACACCTATCCGCATTTCTGAATCGTTGTCTCATGATAAGTATTATGCTCTTTCAAAGATAATTACTTAGCTTGACACGGATCTTATCTCGGGTCCCCACAAATTGGTATCGAGCCATATCGATCAGAGGTTAAAGCCATAGCAATGGACGTTACTAGGGTTTGATTTGCAAAGAATATTTTCAACTATCAAAAGTTTGGCAAAAATGCAAGTAATATAGATTCCTTTCTTTCTTACCCATCCTAGTATCTATTTCCTTATCTCCCTATTCATTTGATTTGAGAAAAATCATTTTCTATTGCTCGTTCTCTTTTCCAACTCTAGTAACGTTAAATAGTCGCTTGTAAAGAGAGTTGGTGGAAGAAAGAAAGAATGACGCCTTGCTGTGATTCTGGGATTAAGTTAGGGTTTATCCTTAGATATTATACACCCTAATGATATTCATTAGGTTGTAGACGCTGGATTTTGTGAAGGCTATTTGCTCTCTTTTGTTCCATATAGTTGTGCATCGCCTATGGGTGGGTTGTATCGCAACTATGTTGGAAAAGTAACTGCATTTTCAGTTGGACCTTGTGCTGTCCATAGGGACCATAGCACCCCATTTTGTTGCTGCATAATTGTGTTCTCATTGTGCATTCATGCTAGGTCAAGTTATCCCTACTATCAATTGCTTACCTTATGCTTTCTTTTTCCTCGTTCCTTTTTGCTCTGCTTGCTAACAAGTTGTATGGCAACAGGATGTCGGGTCTTAAAACTCGCTTTGACATCGAACGTAATGGAGGAATCACAGCCCATGGGTTCTCAATCCTCCGATGTTCAGTCCCCTAATCCTCATCGGCGCAATTGAAGCAACCCGACCCACAATTTCAGCATGTGGGTCGACAAGAAGAAGTGACTCCACCTCACCTCCGTGATCAAGTGTTGGCCCAGATGGAATGAGAGTCAAGAAGACCAGACTCGATCTTGCAGCAAATTGCTCTAACACCGCCAAGATCCAAGATGCTCAAATGGTAGCGGAGGAGCCGATCTTTATGGCTCCCGATTTGTTGATTTTCTTAGCACGAAGCCTCCCGTGTTCTCTTGTTCAAGATCCTCTCAAGGTCGATGATTGGTTTCGCACCATTGAGCGGAAGTTGATCCTCACTCAATGTGCCGACAATGAGAAGGTCTTATTTGCCTCCAACCAACTTGAAGGGCAGCTTGTGCATGGTGGGATAATTTTTGCGCCATGCACCGCCAATCACGCTCCATCATGGGACGACTTCCAACAACTTTCCGTGATGCACATGTTCCTTCAAGCTTAGTGAGTATCAAGAGGCGTGAGTTCCTCGAGCTGAAGCAAGAAGATAAGTCCGTATTGGAGTATCTCAACGAGTTCAATCATTTGGCTCGTTACGCCCGGACGATGTCTCCACCGATGCAAGGAAGCAAGACCAGTTTTGAATGGGCTTTGATATTGCAGCTTGGCACTTGTCAGACATGATTTCCGCAATTTCCAACAATTGGTAGATAAGGCTATTGTGGTGGAGCATAAGATGCAAGCGGTTGTAGAATCGCGAAAACGCAAGAAGGTTGCACAAATTTCAGCAAGTCATAGCTTCCAAGAACAGGTGTGTGGCGCCCGCCCTCCCGGATTTCAAGATCCGACACCTCCCAGATCTCCTTTGCAAGCCTCCAACCCACCTCAAAGAAGAAATCCAACTAGGGCAGCCTAGAAAGAAGTGTCGAAGTCCGACGCCAAAGAAACAAGCCAATCACTTGTTTCACTTGTGGCTATCCAGGCATTTTGCGATTCATTCACTGTGGTCAAGGACCTAAAGGCGACTAGAGGGGGTGAATAGGAGCACCTAATCTTTTTCGCAAAGAATGGATTCAACTTATAAATCACTCCAATAGCTATGAGAGCTATGAAGATCAATGATTAAGCACGAGGAAGTCTTATGTTGAATCCACTCTCACCCCCAAAGCTCAAAGAAACAAAAACGAGGAAGAGCCGAACAAATCAGACAATCGGTACAACCATTGTGTAATGGCGGTTGTACCGCAGTCCCCAGCACAACCGCAGAGTAAACGGCGGTTGTACCGCAGTCCCAGACAACCGCAGAGTTAAGCCTTGTTCATCCGATTGTCCCGAACAGCAAAATCCGCCGGGTTTCAAAACGAAAATCAACGTAACTTTTGATCTACGCGCCAAACTTGACCAAATTTGGAACACACCTTCCTAAGGATGTTAGGAACCTATTCCAAGAAACGATTGAGTAGATCCATCCACAAAATCTCAGGAATCAACCAAAACGGAAGAACGAAGAACAGAGACAACCCAAAACTGAAATCTTAGATTTAAACCAAGTTTGCTCTTCTAGAAATCGATCAAATGATCTTGTGGCACTAACCCATCATAGAACAACTCGCTTTGAGGCTTCCCAACAAGAAACAACAAGAGACTCACAAAATCAAGAAATCATCAAATGGGAGTCACGAAGAATGTAACAAGAGTTCGAGAGACAAACTTCAGATTTCATTCATTGAATCAAAAGCTTAAAAACACATAGATACATCCCCATACGCATGGACATTAGAACCAGAGGGATGATTACATGTAAGCTCAATCCATCTCCTCACTCTCACAACTCAAGAACAAACACTCATCCATTCTTGAGGGAGATGAACACAAAGCCAAGAAGGGGACAAGCAGGAGCACTACTCGCCTACACCTCCACTCTCAACAACTAAAGAGCAAAAGAGAAACAACCTCACAAAGCCTCTTTTGACTCTAAAACCCTAATTCCACCCAAGTGCTCCAGAGGGCATGCAGCCCTCCTCTCCTTTATAGCGCTTGCTAACGGGTCTCCGCCTGCACACGCCCGCTATGTCCAACTGAGCCCGCCTGTCAGTGACCTTGCACTTCCGATTCGCCTTTCTACACCTTCCGAAGCTTCAGCTCCTTGTCTCAAGACGCCGCAACCACCTCGAGTCCACGCTGCCTTCGACACATCCTCGACTGTTCGACCTCGGCGCCACTGCGCTTAGTCCATCCACCGTGTCTCGCCACGACTCCACTCGACGCCCTGCAGCCACACGCATAAGAAACACGAAACCGAACAAGTTCTTCACAACTTGACCTAACGTTAGCTCAAACATGCAATATGCAACACATATGCACGAACACACTTGGATATGACCTATCCCAAAACTCAAATCACCAAAATGGCCGAACCTCACAATACAATCCAGACAACCGCCATGTTACCAAATGGATCAACCGCGACTCGGTCGTCTGGCTCCAATACTGCGGTCGTTCCGATTTCCAATGAAGACCGAACTCAAAAACAACTTCTCCGAATTCTTCAACCGCCATTTACCAATCGGTATAACCGCCTCATGGTCGTATCACCCATAACGCCGGCCGTTCGATTATCCCGACAATACGATTGACTTCACGAAAACGCGCGAACCGCAAGAACGACATGGTCCGACCACACAAACCAAACTCGATCGACCTAACACCTTTGTCAATTACTCATCACTTTCATGGAGACACGACCACATGGTCTCTCAATCTCCCCTTGATGAGAATATTGACAAACTCGTAAAAAGCTTTTAAGAAGAGTTTGAGTTTGAAGAAACCAACATGGTCCAAGAAATGAAATGAAGCTAATGACCATGTCGATGTATGAACGCTAGAGCAACAACCGAAAGAGCAAATTGATCTCCAAAGCTCTAAACTGCTCCCAACAGACTTTTTCTTCTCTATTCTCCCCTTTTGGCAATAAACGATCAAGATGCAATAGAGAGAATATGACATGTTAATGGATGAAAATGGTCAAGTTTGTTTATTTAAGCATTTTGAGCCATGAGAATTATCCATAATGACAAACATGTAATACACCAAGCCATAACTTAATAAAAAGGCTATCTAGATCATGACAAGATATGTATAAGCTAGCTAGAACACATAGATGACAATCTGAAAATGAGGTACATTATGTGAGCAAGTCAAGTCATCAATGAGCAAAGTCTCGCTAGAGATATCCAAGGATGATGCAGCCATGTCAATAAGCTAAGCGGAACTAAGAAGCTTAAATTGAGACCAAATAGAGTGCTATGCTCAAGATTGAAACATTGGTTAAAGTACATGATACTTTTTGTGGCTTTAAGCACATTGAACACATGAAACATATTTTCTTTTGAAATTCATGGTGGTTTCCAACCAGATTTTTGTTTTATCATGTGCTAGGTCTCAAGCCTTATGCGACTACTCCAAGCGAGAAGCTTGAGAAGATAGTCTAGGTCACCCAAAACTCCCCCTAAGTTCATGCCAAGTGCAATGGCAAGCCATCTCATAGGAGAGAATTGGTGAGATCAGTTTTTTCGCACAAAAGAGATCTTTTGCCTTTTAACAAGTTGTACTAACTCATGCATCACCAAGAGACTAAAACAGCTCTTTCTAAGGCTCAATATAGATTCATCACTCTACCCAAATTATTTGACATGGCATGAATCATAAAAGGATAGCTCAAGAAAGACTAATCTCGAAAAGCTAACATGACAAGTTTTAGTTTAAGTTGAGCAATTTTAATTAACTTATCATGGCAAAAGCTAGGCTACACATATGAAGTCATGATAAATCTAGCAAATAAGCACAAGTCATGGCAAGGTGTAAAGCATTGTAAACATGTCATAGCAGATAATAATCAAGGCTCAATGTAGTTATATTACAATGCGTAATGCTAGAAATGCGTAAGATCCACCCCCTCAACATTAGATGCAACTTTTAGTTCAAGTTGAGTTAACTCAATATTAAGCTCCGAAGCTCCCAAAAGAACTCCCTTGAACCAAAACAATAAATCGAGAAGTCGCAAAGAAAACATAAAACAGTAAATCCTTAAAGCATAGATAAGATATAGAGAATACTATGGCTCAGATCGACTCTCATCTACCCCATATGACTCTAGGACTATCAACCGCCCACTTAACACACCTAGGAGCAAACACGCACTGCCTACCCGAGGGTGGCCCAACCTCGCTAGAACCTACAAGAAGTGAGTGAGCTCAACCTAGTGAGATAAGTAATGACTAATAAGCAAGATCCTAGAATCACAAGATAAGAGCAGAAATCTAAACAACTAGACAAAAGAAGCACTCTAATCTATGCTAGGAGGACTAATCCCAAATGCACCCAAAATGCAATGCAACAAAGAAGGAGCAAGAGCATAAATAATATAGTAGAGCAAGAAACCCAAAGCTCCCTCACTACAAATCCATAAGGACAAACCACCCCAAGCTCTCCTCGCAGAGTGAAAACCTCGAACTATCCAATGGCTTGGTGAAAATGTCACCAACCGGTGGTCACTTCCACAAACCGGAGCACTATATCGCCTTCTCTACATGGTCTCTAAGGAAGTGGAAACGAATATCGATGTGCTTGGTCCGAATGCTTGACCGGGTTCTTGGCAATGTTAATCGCAGTGTTATCACAAAAGAGTGGAACACTGCCGATAACTAACCCAAAGTCCCGCAGGTCGAAGCCATCCAGAGCACTTGACTACAAAGAATCGGGCGCAAAGAACGCATTTCGGCCTCTGCGGTGGATCAGGTAACACTGCATCGCTTCCTTGAAGACCAGAAACAAGAGAAGTGCCAAGAAATTGGCAAAAGCGAAGTGCTCTTCCTATCTATCCTACACCAATAAGTCTGATCCAAAAAGGCTCTCAAGGAAAGACAGATGAGGAAGAGTACCAGATACCATAGTCAATGGTAGCTCAAGGTACGGAAGATGCGCTTCACCGCTGGCGGTGAGATACGCGAGGAGAAGCTCGAATCGAGCACACGCATACACGGAGAAGTGTATGTCCGGTCTCGAGGCGATGAGGTAAAGAAGGGAGCCGATCATACTTCAACTCCTTCGATCAACTGCTCGCCATCCTCATCTGGGTCAAGATAGGTCAGAGAAGCCATGGAGTCGACACAAAGCTTCCCATCACTCATGTCGAGCGCTTGAGGTCACGAGTGTACTTTCCTTGATGAAGAAATGTACCTCCCGAGTCCGCTTGATTTGGAAGCCAAGGAAGAAGGTCAACTCACCCATCATACTCATCTCAAACTCGGTGCTCATGACATCCGAGAACCGGGAAACCAGAGTATGGGAAGAGCCGCCAAAGATAATGTCATCGACATAGATCCGACGAGCAGAAGGTCGATGCCATGCCTATGGATGAACAAGGTCTTGTCAACTTTACCCATCTCAAAACCATGACTTATCAAGTAGGACTTAAGCCTCTCATACCAAGCTCGGGAGCCCGCTTAAGTCCATACAGCTTTTGAAAGCTTGAAGACATGGTTAGGTATTTGGGGTTCTCGAAACTGGAGGTCAGCTTGACGAGACTTCCTCCTCAATAAGGCCATTGAGGAAGGCACTCTTCACGCCCATCTGGTAAAGCTTGAAACCCTTAGAAGTCGCAAAGGCAAGCGTGATTCTAATGGCTTCAAGTCGAGCTCTGAGGGCAAAGGTCTCTCAAAGTCTAGACCTCAACACAGGAAAACCCCGAGCTACTAATCTCGCCTTGTTTGGGATGATTACCCCATCCTCACTGCTTGTTCTTGAACACCCACTTGGTTCCAATGATATTGTGGCCTCGTGGGGCTCAACAAGCGACTGACCTTGTTCCTCTCGAAATTTTCTAGCTCCTCATGCATGGCATTGACCCATGACTCATCGATAAAGCATGAGAAACATCTTTGGGCTCAAAAGAGGCAATGAAGGCGAATGGAGACAGAATTGAGATAAGCGATTTTGAGCGGTAACACGCTCGAAAAAGATCTCCAATGATCTCGCTCAAGGATGAACTTTCGGATGTGTCTAGGAGGTCCCGGAGAGATGAAGAGGTGGCCTCTACCTCATGAGCCGACGAGGTAGGAACAGAGCCACTATCTCCAGAGGAAGCAGAAGGCAGGGTCGATCACCTCGAGGTGCGGTGGAAGACGGCACCTCAAGGAGTGGATGAGGGACAGATCGTAGACAACCGTCATCTCCATCGCCCTCATCATCCACAAAGATGGTCTCGGACGCTCTAAAGAACTCGAGATATCTGCCTAGTCCCCTGACTAGCCTCGTCAAAAGTCACCTCGCAGTGTCTCTACCATTTTGCTAGACTCGCAGCCTGCACTTATAAGCCCGCCAAGAAGTCGAGTAGCCTAGAAAGATACCGCCACAGAACGTGACTCGAACTTATCTAGGTTCCCGCACTTCAAAATAAAGCACTTGCAACCAAACACACGAAAATGAGAGACGCTGGCTTTCGCTCAGTATCTCACTCATAAGAAGTGGTGTAGGAGTGCCCAAGAAAAACTCGATTCAAACATGGCACGCGGTCGCAATGGCCTCACCCAAAACTTCCTCAGAGAGTACTCATCAAGCATCGCCCGCCATCTCGACTAAGGTACGGTTCTTCCTCTCCACAACGCCATTTTGCCGAGGAACGATGGAGAAGAGAACCGGTGCTCTACACTGCCTCACCGCAGAACTCTCAAAGTAGGAATTCTTGAACTCCGTGCCATTGTCATCATGGATCGCTCAGAAGGCACCCGGAGCTCAATAGACAGCCTACTAAAAGACCTCGAAATGTGTAAATGTCTCGCCCTTCGAGGCTAAGAAAACACCCAAGAGTACCTCGAGAAGTCATCGACCACAACAAGAACATACCACTTCCTCCTCCCGCCGATCAAGACTTTGAGCCGGTCCAACTGTGTCCATGTGGAGCAATTGTCCGTGCATCGGTCATAGTAATCGTGGACCGGAGGATGAGAAGCGGCAACCATCTTGCCGTGCTTAAGATAGAGTGCAAACAAGATCTTTGACCATCTTGAGTTTCGCGGACCACTTAATGAGATCATGATCGCTAACTCGAGTCAAATGGTCAAATCCAATATGACCAAGCCTCCTATGCCAAAAAGAAAGGTCACGGACTCGTAAGCAACTAAACACCGAGAGGATCACCGGAAGACTCAAAGAAAATCAGCACGAAAGATCCTCCCATAACGAGAAATCCCGCAAACCAAACTCCCAAGAATCAAGAATTTTGCAATTGTTTTTCTTGAAACTCACCTCGAAACCGTCATCGGTAAGCTGAGAAACCGAAAGCAAATTGTACCGCAGCTTACTAACCAAGGCAACATCCTTAAGAATAAAAGAAGCATTAATACGCGACAAGACCTTTGGCGATGACGCGCCCAGACGAAGCGCCTCCGAAGGTGATCGCCTCATCACCGAGCGCGGGCTAGGAGGAGAACCAACGGGAGTCTCCAATCATATGACGAGAACAACCGGAGTCTACAAGCCAAACCTTCTCCTTCCCTACCCGGCGAACCTCGTCCGAGTCGGAGTACAGCTCGCTGTCGCTGAGTTCGCCCTCGAGGGCCATGAAGCACATGCCGGGAGAAGTCGCCGCCGCCATCCTTGGGCTCTTGGTCACCCGTCCCGTCATCGTCGCTCCATCCCTCCACCTCGCCGAGGTCGAGGTCGTCGGCGGTGAGGACACTGTGGAAGAGCTTCTTGGCTTTGCCGGTTGCGAACTTCTTCTTGTCAAGGGCGTCTGAGTGAAGGCTTCTTGTTGCGTTTCTTGTCGGTGTAGTCGTTCTTGCCCTTCTCCAGCTTTGGGGCAATTTGCTCGGATGTGGTTGGGGCCACCACACTCGGCAAATCACGGGTCCTCCTCTCTTCTCGTCCCTCCTCCCTTTGTAAGCGTGGGAGAATCTTCGAGCAAGGAGGGCAAGTCGCTCATCCGCGAAGTCGCTCTAACCGATCATCGCTTATGTCACGAGAGCAAGAAGGAGAAATTGCAAGAGGACTCGAAGGTTGAATCGATCGGTGACCAAGGCCATCGATCGTGACTTCGACCCACGAGAGACAACGTCAATCTCGTGAGTCTTGAGGCGTGAATACAGCGATCAAGAGTCAAGGTCGAGAGGTCTGTCGTGTCTTTGATGGTGGTCACTTTCATCTCCCACACGCCAGAGATCGAGTCAGTAAGTATCTCGACGAGCGTTGTCCGAGTCGGGGTATGTGAGACCGACCGCTCGGAGGTTGCTCAAGATCTTGTGAAAATGTGCGGCACTCATCTAAGGACTCACCAAAGAAGCATCTCAAATTTGTTGTATTCTCGTTTGAACTGGTCTTGTCGAACCGTCTTGATCTGGGTGGTGCCCTCATGGTATGCGTCGAGGGTCACCCAAATATCGTAGGCGGACGACAGGTGAGATATGCGGTCAAACTCGCTACGACTCAAACCCTGGATGATGATGTTCCTTGCCTTTGCATTCGCCTCAACATCAGCCATGTTCCCAGCATTGATGTTCTCATCGGCAGAACAAATGAATCGAACCTTGACCTTCCGCCAGATGGCATACCCACGGGCTCGGATGTATGTCTCCATTCGCTCTTCCGTAGGGTAATCGATGCCATCGAAAACGGGCGGCTTGGTCGAGTACTTGTCCATCGCCACGGCTCTTGAGACCGGTTAAGATCTATTGAAAAGAGCTAACCGCTCTGATACCAATTGAAGGACCGGAAAGGCGACTAGAGGGGGGGTGAATAGGAGCACCGAATCTTTTTCGCAAAGAATGGATTCAACTTATAAATCACTCCAATAGCTATGAGAGCTATGAAGATCAATGATTAAGCACAGAGGAAGTCTTATGTTGAATCCACTCTCACCCCCAAAGCTCAAAGAAACAAAAACGAGGAAGAGCCGAACAAATCAGACAATCGGTACAACCATTAGTAAATGGCGGTTGTACTGCTATCGGCCTAAGATAACCGAAGTAGAACGGCGGTTGTACCGCATCGCCCAAGACAACCGCAGCAGTTAAGCCTTGTTCATCCGATTGTCCTAGAACAGCAAAATCCGCCGGTTTCAAAACAAAATCAACGTAACTTTTGATCTACGCGCCAAACTTGACCAAATTTGGAACACACCTTCCTAAGGATGTTAGGAACCTATTCCAAGAAACGATTGAGTAGATCCATCCACAAAATCTCAGGAATCAACCAAAAACGGAAGAACGAAGAACAGAGACAACCCAAAACTGAAATCTTAGATTTAAACCAAGTTTGCTCTTCGGGAAATCGATCAAATGATCTTGTGGCACTAACCCATCATAGAACAACTCGTTTTGAGGCTTCCCAACAAGAAACAACAAGAGACTCACAAAATCAAGAAATCATCAAATGGGAGTCACGAAGAATGTAACAAGAGTTCGAGAGACAAACTTCAGATTTCATTCATTGAATCAAAAGCGAAAAACACATAGATACATCCCCATACGCATGGACATTAGAACCAGAGGGATGATTACATGTAAGCTCAATCCATCTCCTCACTCTCACAACTCAAGAACAAACACTCATCCATTCTTGAGGGAGATGAACACAAAGCCAAGAAGGGGACAAGCAGGAGCACTACTCGCCTACACCTCCACTCTCAACAACTAAAGAGCAAAAGAGAAACAACCTCACAAAGCCTCTTTTGACTCTAAAACCCTAATTCCACCTAAGTGCTCCAGAGGGCATGCAGCCCTCCTCTCCTTTTATAGCGCTCGCTAACGGGTCTCCGCCCGCACGCCTGGCTATGTCCAACGGAGCCGCCTCGCCAGTGCGACCTTGCAATTTCCGATTCGCCTTTCTACACCTTCCGGAAGCTTCAAGCTCCTTGTCTCAAGACGCCGCAACCACCTCGAGTCCACGCTGCCTTCGACACATCCCGACCGTTCGAACCTCGGCGCCACTGCGCTTAGTCCATCCATCGTGTCTCGCCATGACTCCACTCGACGCCCCGCAGCCACACGCACAAGAAACACGAAACCGGGAACAAGTTCTTCACAACTTGACCCAACGTTAGCTCAAACATGCAATATGCAACACATATGCATGAACACACTTGGATATGACCTATCCCAAAACTCAAATCACCAAAATGGCCGAACCTCACAATACAATCGGTACAACCGCCATGTTACCAGCGGATCAACCGCACTCCGGTCGTACCGCTCCAATACCTGCGGTCGTTCCGATTTCCAATGAAGACCAGAACTCAAAAACAACTTCTCTGGAATTCTTCAACCGCCATTTACCAATCGGTACAACCGCCTCATGGCCGCATCGCCCATAACACGCCGGTCGTTCCGATTATCCTGACAGCCCTGATTGACTTCACGAAAACGCGTGAACCGCGCAACGACATGGTCCGACCACACAAACCAAACTCGACTGACCTAACACCTTTGTCAATTACTCATCACTTTCATGGAGACACGACCACATGGTCTCTCACTGGCGAAGCACCAATCCAACCCCGGTCAGCGCCAAGACCTTGGAGAATCCCTTGTTCAGCAGTCCGATGTTATTTCTCAGAACCCCAGCCATGCTCATGTCAATCATGTTACCACCAAGGAAGCGCAGGAAGCACCCGACGTCGTGTTGGGCACTTTTCTAGTCAACTCGACTCCTGCGATCGTGTTGTTTGACTCGAGCCTCTCATTCTTTCTTGTCAAGAGGTTTTGCTACACTCCACAACATCTCCCTCAGCTTGATGCCGGCACCTATGCTGATGCAATCACCGGGTTCAGAAATGAGAAGCATTCACGAATGTCGTGAAGTTGAAATTGAGATTGAAGGGGTCAAGTTTTCGGCAAATCTTATTGTGATAAATTCAGCGGGCCTTGATGTTATTCTTGGGATGAATTGGCTGTCCAAGAACCATGGTCAAATCGATTGTGCTCGCAAGTCTATCACTCTCACAAGTCCTCTTGGTTTTCAAGTCGTGTTGGTGCCGAGATTGGGGCATCCACATCTATGTGCTCTTAGCGGCAATGAGTTGCCTGAACTAAGTAAAGTTCCATGGTGTGTGAGTTTCCTGATGTATTTCCGAGGAACTACCGGGCATGCCACCCGCACGAGAAGTTGAGTTCGTGATCGAGCTCCACTTAATCGCCTCCAATTTCTAAGCGCCCTTATCGAATGCCACCAAATGAGTTGGTTGAATTGAAGAAGCAACTCGTGGAACTTCAAGAGAAGGGTTTCATTAGGCCGAGTTCCTCACCTTGGGGATGCCCGCTTTGTTTGTGAAGAAGAAGGACCACATCACAAGATGTGTGTTGACTATCGTCTGCTGAATGAGGTCACTATCAAGAACAAGTATCCTCTTCCGAGGATTGATGATTTATTTGACCAATTGACCGGTGCTCGATATTCTCCAAAATTGACTTGAGATTGGGCTATCATCAAGTTAGGATCAGATCTGAAGACATTCCCAAGACGGCATTCTCAACTCGTTATGGCTTGTACGAGTATACTGTTATGTCCTTCGGTTTGACAAATGCACCGGCCATGTTCATGAGCCTCATGAACTCAGTATTTATGGAGTATTTGGATAAATTTGTGGTCATATTTATTGATGATATTCTCGTACTCCAAATCTGAAATGGAGCATGAAGAACACCTTCGCCTTGTGTTGAACAAGCTTCGAGAACATCGACTTTATGCAAAATTCAGCAAATGTGAGTTTTGGTGAAAGAAGTCGCTTTTTGGGGCATGTGCTATCTGAAGGAGGAATTGCTGTAGACCCAAGCAAAGTTCAAGATGTACTCAATTGGAGACAACCCAAGTCCGCTTCCGACATTCGCAGCTTCTCGGTCTTGCGAAGTTATTACCACTGCTTTCATCGAGAATTTCTCAAAATTGCAAGACCAATGACTCAATTGTTGAAGAAAGAAAAGAAGTATGAATGGTCAGCGGAGTGTGAAGCAAGCTTTCAGATGTTGAGGGATCGCCTAACCATCGCACCAAGCAGTTAGTTCTGCCGGATATTCATAAAAACTTCGACATCTATTGCGATGCATCTCGCCTTGGTCTTGGTTGCGTTCTTATGCAAGAGGGCCGAGTTGTGGCATATGCATCAAGGAAATTGAGGCCTCATGAGATGAATTATCCCACTCATGACCTTGAGCTTGCAGCAGTAGTGCATGCTTTGAAGATATGGCGACATTATCTTATCGGCAATCGTTGTGAAGTCTATACCGATCACAAGAGTTTGAAGTATATTTTCACTCAAGCCGATCTGAATCTAAGGCAAAGAAGATGGCTTGAATTGATCAAGGATTATGATATGGGACTTCATTATCATCCCGGAAAGCCAATGTTGTTGCCGATGCATTGAGTCGAAAATCGCAATGCAAGCGCATTTCGGTTAAGCCCTAATCGGAAGCCCTATGCAACAATTTCAAAGGCTCAACTTGGAGATGGTTAGTGAAGGTTTTCGCTGCCTTGGAAGTGAAACCTACCCTAGAGGACCAGATCAAGATAGCCCGGAAGAATGATAAGGGTATGGAAAGAATTAAGAAGAAATTGAAGCTCGGCAAAGCCAAGTGTTTCTCCAAGACCCTCAAGGTGTTTTGTGGTTCGAAAGCGTTTGGTTGTGCCTAATGATGCTGGCTTAAGGGTTTAATTCTTCAAGAAGCCCATAACTCTCTTTTCTCCATACATCCAGGAAGCTCCAAGATGTATCAAGACTTGAAGCGAAATTGTGGTGGACTCGGATGAAGCGGAAATTGCACGCTTTGTTGCCGAGTGTGATGTGTGTCAACGGGTGAAAGCCGAACACCAACGACCAGCGGTATGCTTCAACCACTCCCGTTCCCGAGTGGAAATGGGATGAAATTGGGATGGATTTCATCACCGGACTTCCTAAGACTCAACAAGGGTATGGCTCCATATGGGTAATTGTTGACCGATTGTCGAAAGTTGCTCACTTCGCTCTCGCAAGACCACTTATTCGAAACCAATTGGCGGAGTTGTACATCTCCGAATTGTATGCCTCCATGGTGTGTCAAGATAATTGTTTCGATCGAGGCACTCAATTCACTTCGCATTTCGAATTGCCTCCATGAAGCAATGGGAACTCAACTATCTTTTAGCACCGCTACCACCCGCAAACAGGAGGTCAAACCGAGAGGGTGAATCAAATTTTGGAGGATATGTTGAGAGCTTGTGTGCTGTCCTATGGCAAGAAATGGGATAAATGCTTGCCGTTCGCGGAATTCTCCTATAACAACAGTTATCAAGCAAGCCTCCAAATGTCACCTTTTGAAGTGCTATATGGGAGAAGGTGTAGGACACCACTCAACTGGTCCGAGTCTGGGGAGAGACAATTCTTTGGACCGGACTTGATCAATGAAGCTGAAGAGCAAGTTCGTATGGTCCGAGATAGACTACGAACGGCCCAATCTCGTCAAAAGTCTTATGCTGATCGCCGTCGACGCGAATTGAGTTTTGAGGTAGACGATCATGTTTATCTTAAAGTCTCCCCAATGAAGGGAATGCAACGCTTTCTAGTCAAAGGCAAGTTGGCTCCTCGCTACATCGGTCCTTTCCGTATTCTAGCGAAGCGAGGATCGGTGGCTTATCAGTTAGAGCTACCACCATCACTTTCAGATGTGCACAATGTGTTCCATGTATCTCAACTGAAGAAGTGTCTTCGAGTTCCTACCGAAGCAACTAACTTAGAAGACCTTGATTTGCAACCCGATCTTTCTTATCGGGAGCACCCGATACGCATTCTTGAAGAAATGGAGCGCAAGACAAGGAATCGCAACACCAAGTTCTTAAAGGTTCAGTGGAGCAACCATACTGAAGATGAAGCTACATGGGAGCGTGAAGACCGGATGCGAACTGATTATCCCGATCTTTTTACTTCTGTCTGAAGTACCTTCGTATCAAGAAAGGCAAGGTTAAACAAAGCAATGGAAAGGAATATGTAATAGCCTCTATTTGTAACCTTGTAAGGTATTTTAGCACTATCTTTGAAAGAAATAAAGACAACTGATGATGTATCTTTTGTAGAACTCTCCTGTTCCAACTTCCAACCTACCCAGATCTCGGGGACGAGATCTTTTGTAAGGGGGGGAGGTTTGTAACATCCCCAAGTTAATTAATGATGATTAGTATGCATCTTATCAGCATGCATGACATTTTGGAATTATTTGCATCATTTATTGCACTAGGAAAATCTCAAAATAAGTTAAACATACAACTTAAATTTAAACTCCAAAAGAAATCAGGAACAAAAACTTATGATTATCTTCTGGAAATAATTTATACAAATACTAGAATAATTATCATGATTTAATATAATTTTTCCAAAATTTTTGGAACTTAATTTGACCCAAAGAAAATTCAAACTCAAATCAATAACCTTTTCCAAGTTGGAATTTTAAATAAGAAAATAACTCATGAGCAGTAATGTTTTATAATTTTTATGGGAACTAGGTTGTCCCAGGAACACCCCTAAATTAATTCAGAATTTTTAGAATTTTATTCCTAATTTTTAAGCCTCGGTCAAACTTTCCTTTTGTTTGGTCAAACTGATTTCCAAAAACTAAGGTCGGCAATCGTTACCGACTCAAACCCGACCTGCTCGAACCCGACGCGACGCGGTGCCACCCAACCGCCTAGGCCCTCGCCATTTTGGCCGTCCCAGATTAGATCGAACGCCCACGCTAATCGAGCCGATCGAACTCCGTCCATGTGACCACACAAATCTCGCCGCCCATTTTAAATCGTGCGGTCCGCACCATTCCGACCCGAGCCCGATGCGCCTTGGTTCCAGCCGCACCTTTCACCTCCACGCCGAGCCATCGGCCGATGGGCCCGCCAACAAGATCGTCTTCAACCTTGGGCGGCGCGCAGACTCGACTCCACGCGGCGCCCACGCTCGCCGCTCTCCGTTCTTTCGCCAAGGACGCTGCCACGCACCGCCGTGTTGGCCAATCCCGACCTTCACCTTCTCACGCCGCTATCTTCTCCGTCTTTCTCTGCGCTAAAACCCCTCGGATGCTCCTTCTAACCCACTTCTCTTCCCCGAGGAAGAGAGGAAGCAAAGCTCCTCTCCGCCCCGGTAAGAGCCGCCAAGAACCACATAATTCGCCTCCCACTTCGTTGCCGTCTCCATTTTTCCCTCTAACCGAGCTCCTTTTTCGTGTTGTAGCTCATGGATTTAATTTATGCTGCCGCCGCCAAAGCGCCTTCGAGCGCCGCCATCGATCCTTCTTCGCTCGTGAGTTTCCCACCGCTCCACCTTGTCTGGGAGGTTCCTCTCACCGCTACCGAGTCACTCCACCTTTTTAATCGCCATTTGGTGCGTGGAATCGTCGCCGGACCTTTTCTTCTCCGGCTCGGCCGTGAACGCCTTTCTTCCCGAGTCCGACGCGTGAAGCCCACTGATTCACAAAGACCGAGCACCGCAAGCGCCTACTCGTCCTTCCCAACAACTTCGCTGGAGCTCTCCTCCGCCACCGCCGCCCCACGACGCCCGAGCCGCCTCCTTCGCTTCCACTTCGCCGACGCGCCACTGCGTGCCTCCCCACCGCAAGGACACCACCGTAGGTAGCTCTCCTATTGTCTTCCCATTTTGCCGCTGCCCTCGCATCCTCCGGCCTCCCTCGCAACGAGCGCAGCACCACCATGTCAAGATACCCTCTGTTGCGGATTTCGTCCGACAACAAGAGCTTAGTTAGCCAAATCTCGATTAGTTAGCCCTTAATGATTTTCTTAATGTTAGTATGACGCGTAGGTCCCACTTTTAAACCATGTTTAGGATTCTTAAGTGGACAACGTTTAAGTCATTAAGTGTATGCCATGTGGGCCCCTATGGCCGATTAAGTGAATACGAAACCGTAGTACGTTTTCGTTAAGAAAACGTATTCTCTCGCTAAATTCCCAAAATTACGCTTTAAGCTAATGAAGACGAAAACAAAAATACGCCTCCTTGTCCTTCTCGGCGGTCGGGTCAATGTTGACCACCAACCCTTGACCACGGACCCAAATTGTCTGTGAGTAAGGTTAGCTCAGCCTCGGTGAGAAAAGGAGGAAATGATTTATGAAATCCGAAAACAAATTATTTTCACATCGAAATTGTTTTAACTTCTAAAAGGCATAACTAATTCATTTTAACTCCAAAAACAAGGAAACCAATTTTATTAATTTTCATATTAAACTAACTTTGTTATAAAATTGGTTTAAAACATACCACTGTCCCAGAAAACATAATTGGTGGAAATTGGTCCACAACCTACTTATTTATACACTAGAAAATATCTTTAACTTGAAAAATTCATTACTATTTAATATTAACTCCAAAATGGATGAAACCAGTTTTGATAATTTTCATTTTAAGTAAACTTTATTTTAAAATAGGTTTCAAGTATGTCTCTATAACAGAAAGGTAGTATTAGAATAATGATCCTTTAACTCTATTATTTTTACTATAGAAAAAGGTCGATAACTTTGTAAATATATAACTAATTCATAAAAACTCCAAATGAGGTAAACTCAACTATTTTGGTCTTATATTATTATTCTCAAATTATCTATGTAATACTTTGCCTCACCACTACTCTACAAATTTTGGCCAAATAATTAAATACATGAATTAAGACATATTGGAAACTGAAATTCAAACCATCATAACTCTCACATGCTAAATCCAAATGGAATGAATCTTTCACCAAAAATTTATCTAAAATCATAATCTACCTACTGTATAAATTTCATGCATTTTTGAGTATTTTGTATTTTCAGCATTATTTGGTATTTATTGCAATAGCGTCTATCATTAGGTTTTTCGACGATACCGTATATTCGTGAGATCTAGTTGAGTGTAATCTGAGAATGAACAAGTGGTTCAGCAAAGGTGCGAGCACCTCCTCTTGAACATATTGCTCCTATTGATTTTAAAATGTTTTGTATGGTTTTAATCTCTAAAGTGCATGCTATGTTGAAAAATATGTTCATGGGTAGAAGTAGTTAATATCCTACTTGCTGCATTGGCCCTCCTTTGAATGTTGATTATCCTTTTTACCTTGAATGATTAAGGCTATATGTTGTATGGGATTGTTTGCTAATTTGTAGAACGATGCTTAGCCATGCTAGTAGTTGTAGTCGTTAATGGTTGATGGAGCTAGTCCATCGGCCGATGGATCGAATTGAATCTTAAATGAAATTTGAGGATATTATGGATTTGATTATATTGAAATTGAGGAGAATGTCCAGATCTTCGTATCTAAATATTATGAATTTGTTGATGGGTTGTTGTTATGTGTTGGACTTGGACGGGTGATAGGGTGATGAAGGGGTGGTCCCGGATTCGTGTAGCCCCGTCTGGGTATTTGAGGACCGGTCTGTGGTGTGATGAACCAAGTCTTACGTACAACCACACGCCGGGTTTATGGGCGATGGCTTGGCTTAATAATTTGTTGTGTGTTAACTATCAAAACACAATTGGGTTGGCAACTTTTATCATTATTATTTAATTATTTGAGTTGTCAATCTTGTGGGGGCATATTACCCTTTTCTTACCTTGCCCTTAAGGGTCTCTAGTGATAGGGACTTACTTACACAACGGGGTTAGCCGTGGTTCAGCGACTGTACTGTCTGCCATGGTGGACATCCTCGGGTGGTTTGATAGTTAGGACATGACATTGTAACGGCCTCGTTATGCTACCTCACTCACACTCCAAAGGAAGAGTGCATTGGCCGACACTACGAGGAATGCATATCGTGTGGGTAAAGTTGTACACCTCTGCAGAGTCAAATAAATCTTTTCGAATAGCCGTGTCCCTTGTTATGGACATCGCCAGGGAAAGCATGCACAGTTAGAGTATGGGAAGTTAAGTTTGGGGTTATGGTTGAAAATGTGTGTCATTATGTTAGTTTGTTCAAATCTGAATTGATACCTTGAACGCGATGTTCGTGATGTTAATTGGTTATGGATTGAATTGTGTCATGAATGGTATATTCATGTGTTGATTATATTTGGAGATAGTACTATTGTTGATCATTACTTGCTACTGCAATGTTTTCTAAATGTTTTAGAAATGGCATTTTGAATCTATATAGTTTATCTAATTGCAAAACTTGCTTTATGCTAAAAATTGACTAGGGTAGTAGCCTTCCTTTGATACTTACATGCATCCTTATTTTTCTTGAAAAGTCTCGCGAGTACAACTTTGTACTTAAAAATTTGCTATTACAGGTGAGAAGTCATTCGAATTGGGTAAAGTTCTTCCGACGCTACGACTTTAACTCCAGTTGGTTGCTTGTGGGATTGTGGGCATGCCAACTTGGTTATTCCCTTTTTATTTTAAGTTTATCTTCCGCTGCGATTTATCATTTGTTATTTACTTTTGGCCGGTTGGCCCATTTATGCAAACTTGTATATTATGTTCTATTCAATGATGTTGTATTTACGTTTCCTTTGATTCTTGTATATTGTATGGATGTGAATACAATGTTGTGTTTGGATATGTGCATGTTAGTCGCTAATCCTTGGGAGCTAACATGGGACACCTATCCGCATTTTCGAATCGTTGTCTCATGATAAGTATTATGCTCTTTCAGCATAATTACTTAGCTTGACACGGATCTTATCTCGGGGTCCCCACAGCGTTGGTATCAGAGCCATACTGACTGTAGGTTAAAGCCATAGCAATGGACGTTACTAGGGTTTGATTTGCAAAGAATATTTTCAACTATCAAAAGTTTGGCAAAAATGCAAGTAATATAGATTCCTTTCTTTCTTACCCATCCTAGTATCTATTTCCTTATCTCCTATTCATTTGATTTGAGAAAAATCATTTTCTCTATTGCTCGTCTCTTTTCCAACTCTAGTAACGTTAAATAGTCGCTTCGGTAAAGAGAGTTGGTGGAAGAAAGAAAGAATGACGCCTTGCTGTGATTCTGGGATTAAGTTAGGGTTTATCCTTAGATATTATACACCCTAATGATATTCATTAGGTTGTAGACGCTGGATTTTGTGAAGGCTATTTGCTCTCTTTTGTTCCATATAGTTGTGCATCGCCTATGGGTGGGTTGTATCGCAACTATGTTGGAAAAGTAACTGCATTTTCAGTTGGACCTTGTGCTGTCCATAGGACCATAGCACCCCATTTTGTTGCTGCATAATTGTGTTCTCATTGTGCATTCATGCTAGGTCAAGTTATCCCTACTATCAATTGCTTACCTTATGCTTTCTTTTCCTCGTTCCTTTTTGTCGGTTGCTAACAAGTTGTATGGCAACAGATGTCGGGTCTTAAAACTCGCTTTGACATCGAACGTAATGGAGGAATCACAGCCCATGGGTTCTCAATCCTCCGATGTTCAGTCCCGAATCCTCATCGGCGCATTGAAGCAACCCGACCCACAATTTCAGCATGTGGGTCGACAAGAAGAAGTGACTCCACCTCACCCTCCGTGACCAAGTGTTGGCCCAGATGGAACAGAGTCAGCAAGACCAGACTCTGATCTTGCAGCAAATTGCTCGGAACACCGCCAGTATCCAAGATGCTCAAATGGCAGCGGGAGGAGCCGATCTTTATGGCTCCCGATTTGTTGATTTTCTTAGCACGAAGCCTCCCGTGTTCTCTTGTTCAGAAGATCCTCTCAAGGCTGATGATTGGTTTCGTACCATTGAGCGGAAGTTGATCCTCACTCAATGTGCCGACAATGAGAAGGTCTTATTTGCCTCCAACCAACTTGAAGGGGCAGCTTGTGCATGGTGGGATAATTTTTGCGCCATGCAGCCTGCCAATCACGTTCCATCATGGGACGACTTCCGAACAGCTTTCCGTGATGCACATGTTCCTTCAAGCTTAGTGAGTATCAAGAGGCGTGAGTTCCTCGAGCTGAAGCAAGAAGATAAGTCCGAATTGGAGTATCTCAACGAGTTCAATCATTTGGCTCGTTACGCTCCGGACGATGTCTCCACCGATGCAAGGAAGCAAGACCAGTTTTTGAATGGGCTTTGTAAGTATTGCGCTTGGCACTTATCAGTACATGATTTCCGCAATTTCCAACAATTGGTAGATAAGGCTATTGTGGTGGAGCATAAGATGCAAGCGGTTGTAGAATCGCGAAACGCAAGAAGGTTGCACAAATTTCAGCAAGTCTGCGGCTTCAAGAACAGGTGTGTGGCAGCCCGCCCTCCCGGATTTCAAGATCCGACACCTCCCAGATCTCCTTTGCAAGCCTCCAACCCACCTCAGCAAGAAATCCAACTAGGGCAGCCTAGAAAGAAGTGTCGAGTCCGACGCCAAAGAAACAAGCCAATCACTTGTTTCACTTGTGGCTATCCAGGGCATTTTATGAGTCACCGTCTGGTCAAGGACCTGAAAGGCGACTAGAGGGGGTGAATAGGAGCACCGAATCTTTTTCGCAAAGAATGGATTCAACTTATAAATCACTCCAATAGCTATGAGAGCTATGAAGATCAATGATTAAGCACAGAGGAAGTCTTATGTTGAATCCACCTCACCCCCAAAGCTCAAAGAAACAAAAACGAGGAAGAGCCGAACAAATCAGACAATCGGTACAACCATTAGCAAATGGCGGTTGTACCATGATCCCACAACCGCAAGCAAGCGGCGGTTGTACCGCAGTCCAAGACAACCGCATGTTAAGCCTTGTTCATCCGATTGTCCCGAACAGCAAAATCCGCTCGGGTTTCAAAACGAAAATCAACGAACTTTTGATCTACGCGCCAAACTTGACCAAATTTGGAACACACCTTCCTAAGGATGTTAGGAACCTATTCCAAGAAACGATTGAGTAGATCCATCCACAAAATCTCAGGAATCAACCAAAACGGAAGAACGAAGAACAGAGACAACCCAAAACTGAAATCTTAGATTTAAACCAAGTTTGCTCTTCTAGAAATCGATCAAATGATCTTGTGGCACTAACCCATCATAGAACAACTCGTTTTGAGGCTTCCCAACAAGAAACAACAAGAGACTCACAAAATCAAGAAATCATCAAATGGGAGTCACGAAGAATGTAACAAGAGTTCGAGAGACAAACTTCAGATTTCATTCATTGAATCAAAAGCTTAAAAACACATAGATACATCCCCATACGCATGGACATTAGAACCAGAGGGATGATTACATGTAAGCTCAATCCATCTCCTCACTCTCACAACTCAAGAACAAACACTCATCCATTCTTGAGGGAGATGAACACAAAGCCAAGAAGGGGACAAGCAGGAGCACTACTCGCCTACACCTCCACTCTCAACAACTAAAGAGCAAAAGAGAAACAACCTCACAAAGCCTCTTTTGACTCTAAAACCCTAATTCCACCCAAGTGCTCCAGAGGGCATGCAGCCCTCCTCTCCTTTTATAGCGCTCGGCTAACGGGTCTCCGCCTGTTCGCCGCTATGTCCAATCTGAGCCCGCCCGCCAGCGGCCTTTTGCAATTCCGATTCGCCTTTCTACACCTTCCGGAAGCTTCAAGCTCCTTGTCTCAAGACGCCTCGCAACCACCTCGAGTCCACGCTGTCTTCGACACATCCCGACTGTTCGACCTCGGCGCCACTGCGCTTAGTCCAGATCCACCGTGTCTCGCCACGACTCCACTCGACGCCCCGCAGCCACACGCATAAGAAACACGAAACCGAACAAGTTCTTCACAACTTGACCTAACGTTAGCTCAAACATGCAATATGCAACACATATGCACGAACACACTTGGATATGACCTATCCCAAAACTCAAATCACCAAAATGGCGAACCTCACAATACAATCCAGACAACCGCCATGTTACCACGGATCAACGCGCTCCGGTCGATCGCTCCAATACTGCGGCCGTTCCGATTTCCAATGAAGACCGAACTCGAAAAACAACTTCTCCGAATTCTTCAACCGCCATTTACCAATCGGTACAACCGCCTGCGGTCGTATCGCCCATAACACGCCGGTCGTTCGATTATCCCGACAAATTTCGATTGACTTTCACGAAAAGCGTGAACCGCAAGAACGACATGGTCCGACCACACAAACCAAACTCGATCGACCTAACACCTTTGTCAATTACTCATCACTTTCATGGAGACACGACCACATGGTCTCTCAATCTCCCCTTGATGAGAATATTGACAAACTCGTAAAAAGCTTTTAAGAAGAGTTTGAGTTTGAAGAAACCAACATGGTCCAAGAAATGAAATGAAGCTAATGACCATGTCGATGTATGAACGCTAGAGCAACAACCGAAAGAGCAAATTGATCTCCAAAGCTCTAAACTGCTCCCAATGAGACTTTTCTTCTCTATTCTCCCCTTTTAATAAACGATCAAGATGCAATAGAGAGAATATGACATGTTAATGGATGAAAAATGGTCAAGTTTGTTTATTTAAGCATTTTGAGCCATGAGAATTATCCATAATGACAAACATGTAATACACCAAGCCATAACTTAATAAAAAGGCTATCTAGATCATGACAAGATATGTATAAGCTAGCTAGAACACATAGATGACAATCTGAAAATGAGGTACATTATGTGAGCAAGTCAAGTCATCAATGAGCAAAGTCTCGCTAGAGATATCCAAGGATGATGCAGGCCATGTCAATAAGCTAAGCGGAACTAAGAAGCTTAAATTGAGACCAAATAGAGTGCTATGCTCAAGATTGAAACATTGGTTAAAGTACATGATACTTTTTGTGTCTTTAAGCACATTGAACACATGAAACATATTTTCTTTTGAAATTCATGGTGGTTTCCAACCAGATTTTTGTTTTATCATGTGCTAGGTCTCAAGCCTTATGCGACTACTCCAAGCGAGAAGCTTGAGAAGATAGTCTAGGTCACCCAAAACTCCCCCTAAGTTCATGCCAAGTGCAATGGCAAGCCATCTCATAGGAGAGAATTGGTGAGATCAGTTTTTTCGCACAAAAGAGATCTTTTTGCCTTTTAACAAGTTGTACTAACTCATGCATCACCAAGAGACTAAAACAGCTCTTTCTAAGGCTCAATATAGATTCATCACTCTACCCAAATTATTTGACATGGCATGAATCATAAAAGGATAGCTCAAGAAAGACTAATCTCGAAAAGCTAACATGACAAGTTTTAGTTTAAGTTGAGCAATTTTAATTAACTTATCATGGCAAAAGCTAGGCTACACATATGAAGTCATGATAAATCTAGCAAATAAGCACAAGTCATGGCAAGGTGTAAAGCATTGTAAACATGTCATAGCAGGATAATAATCAAGGCTCAATGTAGTTATATTACAATGCGTAATGCTAGAAATGCGTAAGATCCAGCTCCCCTCAACATTAGATGCAACTTTTAGTTCAAGTTGAGTTAACTCAATATTAAGCTCCGAAGCTCCCAAAAGAACTCCCTTGAACCAAAACAATAAATCGAGAAGTCGCAAAGAAAACATAAAACAAAAATCCTTAAAGCATAGATAAGATATAGAGAATACTATGGCTCGATCGACTCTCATCTACCCCATATGACTCTAGGACTATCAACCGCCCACTTAACACACCTAGGAGCAAACACGCACTGCCTGCCCGAGGGTGGCCCAACCTCGCTAGAACCTACAAGAAGTGAGTGAGCTCAACCTAGTGAGATAAGTAACAACTAATAAGCAAGATCCTAGAATCACAAGATAAGAGCAAAATCTAAACAACTAGACAAAAGAAGCACTCTAATCTATGCTAGGAGGACTAATCCCAAATGCACCCAAAATGCAATGCAACAAAGAAGGAGCAAGAGCATAAATAATATAGTAGAGCAAGAAACCCAAAGCTCCCCTCACTACAAATCCATAAGGACAAACCACCCCAAGCTCTCCCACAGAGTGAAAACCTCGAACTATCCAATGGCTTGGTGAAAATGTCACCAACCGGTGGTCACTCTCCACAAACCGAGCACTATATCGCCTTCTCTACATGGTCTCTAAGGAAGTGGAAACGAATATCGATGTGCTTGGTCCGAATGTCAGACTGGGTTCTTGGCAATGTTAATCGCAGAAGTGTTATCACAAAAGAGTGGAACACTGTCGATAACTAACCCAAAGTCCCGCAGGGTCGAAGCCATCCAGAGCACTTGACTACAAAGAATCGGCCGCAAAGAACGCGTTTCGGCCTCTGCGGTGGATCATGTAACACTGCATCGCTTCCTTGAAGACCAGGAAACAAGAGAAGTGCCAAGAAATTGGCAGGTGCCAGAAGTGCTCTTCCTATCTATCCTACACCAATAAGTCTCATCGAAAAAAGGCTCTCAAGGAAAGACAGGATGAGGAAGAGTACCAGATACCATAGTCAATGGTAGCTCGAAGGTACCGGAAGATGCGCTTCACCGCCTGGCGGTGAGATACGCGAGGAGAAGCCTGAAATCGAGCACACAGACACACGGAGAAGTGTATGTCTGGTCTCGGGCGATGAGGTAAAGAAGGGAGCCGATCATACTTCTGAACTCCTTCTGATCAACTGGCTCGCCATCCTCATCTGGGTCAAGATAGGCTGTAGAAGCCATGGGAGTCGACACAGGCTTCCCATCACTCATGTCAAGCGCCAGAGGTCACGAGTGTACTTTCCTTGATGAAGAAATGTACCTCCCGAGTCCGCTTGATTTGGAAGCCAAGGAAGAAGGTCAACTCACCCATCATACTCATCTCAAACTCGGTGCTCATGACATCCGAGAACCGGGAAACCAGAGTATGGGAAGAGCCGCCAAAGATAATGTCATCGACATAGATCTGACGAAAGGAAGGTCGATGCCATGCCGGCGGATGAACAAGGTCTTGTCAACTTTACCCATCTCAAAACCATGACTTATCAAGTAGGACTTAAGCCTCTCATACCAAGCTCTGGGAGCCTGCTTAAGTCCATACAGTGCTTTTGAAAGCTTGAAGACATGGTTAGGGTATTTGGGGTTCTCGAAACCTGGAGGCTGTCGGACGTAGACTTCCTCCTCAATAAGGCCATTGAGGAAGGCACTCTTCACGTCCATCTGGTAAAGCTTGAAACCCTTAGAAGCTGCAAAGGCAAGCAGGATTCTAATGGCTTCAAGTCGAGCTACAGGGGCAAAGGTCTCCTCAAAGTCTAGACCCTCAACCTGGGAAAACCCCTGAGCTACCAATCTCGCCTTGTTTCGGATGATTACCCCATCCTCACTCTGCTTGTTCTTGAACACCCACTTGGTTCCAATGATATTGTGGCCTCGTGGGGCTCAACAAGCGAGCAGACCTTGTTCCTCTCGAAATTTTCTAGCTCCTCATGCATGGCATTGACCCATGACTCATCGATAAAGCATGAGAAACATCTTTGGGCTCAAAAGAGGCAATGAAGGCAGAATGGAGACAGAATTGAGATAAGCCAGATTTTGAGCGGGTAACACGCTCGAAAAGATCTCCAATGATCTGCTCTGAAGGATGAACTTTCTGGATGTGTCTAGGAGGTCCTGGAGAGATGAAGAGGTGGCCTCTACCTCATGAGCCGACGAGGTAGGAACAGAGCCACTATCTCCAGAGGAAGCGAAGGCAGGGTGATCACCTCGAGGTGCGGTGGAAGACGGCACCTCAAGGAGTGGATGAGGGCAGATCGGGTAGACAACCGTCATCTCCATCGCCCTCATCATCCACAAAGATGGTCTCGGACGCTCTAAAGAACTCGAGATATCTGGCCTAGTCCCTGACCGCCTCGTCAAAGTCACCTCGCAGAGTCTCTACATTTTGCTAGACTCGCAGCCTGCACTTATAAGCCCGCCAAGAAGTCGAGTAGCCTAGAAAGATACCGCCACAGAACGTGACTCGAACTTATCTAGGTTCCCGACTTCAAAATAAAGCACTTGCAACCAAACACACGAAAATGAGAGACGCTGGCTTTCGCGTATCTCACTCATAAGAAGTGCGGTGTAGGAGTGCCCAAGAAAAACTCGATTCAAACATGGCACGCGGTCGCAATGGCCTCGACCCAAAACTTCCTCGGAGAGTACTCATCAAGCATCGCCCCGCCATCTCGACCAAGGTACGGTTCTTCCTCTCCACAACGCCATTTTGCCGAGGAACGATGGAGAAGAGAACCGGTGCTCTACACTGCCTCACCGCAGAAACTCTCAAAGTAGGAATTCTTGAACTCCGTGCCATTGTCATCATGGATCGCTCGAAGGCACCCGGAGCTCAATAGACACCTACTAAAAGACCTCGGAAATGTGTAAATGTCTCGCCCTTCGAGGCTAAGAAAAACACCCAAGAGTACCTCGAGAAGTCATCGACCACAACAAGAACATACCACTTCCCTCCTGCCGATCAAGACTCGAGCCGTCCAACTGTGTCCATGTGGAGCAATGTCCGTCTGCATCGGTCATAGTAATCGTGGACCGAGGATGAGAAGCGGCAACCATCTTGCCGTCTTTCAAGATAGAGTGCAAACAAGATCTTTGACCATCTTGAGTTTCGCGGACCACGAATGAGATCATGATCGCTAACTCGAGTCAAATGGTCAAATCCAATATGACCAAGCCTCCTATGCCAAAAAGAAAGGTCACGGACTCGAAGCAACTAAACACCGAGAGGATCACCGAAGACTCAAAGAAAATCAGCACGAAAGATCCTCCCATAACGAGAAATCCCGCAAACCAAACTCCTCAAGAATCAAGAATTTTGCAATTGTTTTTCTTGAAACTCACCTCGAAACCGCCATCGGTAAGTCGAGAAACCAAAGCAAATTGTACCGCAGCTTACTAACCAAGGCAACATCCTTAAGAATAAAAGAAGCATTAATACGACAAGACCTTTGGCGATGACGCCGCCAGACGAAGCGCTCCGAAGGTGATCGCCTCATCACCGGAGCGCTGGCTAGGAGGAGAACCAACGGAGTCTCCAATCATATGACGAGAACAACCGAGTCTACAAGCCAAACCTTCTCCTTCCCTACCCGGCGAACCTCGTCCGAAGTCGGAGTGACTACATTGTCAGCCGAAGTTCGCCCTCGAGGGCCATGAAGCACATGCCGAGAAGTCGCCGCCGCCATCCTTGGGCTCTTGGTCACCCGTCCGTCATCGTCGCTCCATCCCTCCACCTCGCCGAGGTCGAGGTCGTCAAGAAGCGGTGAGGACGCTGTGGAAGAGCTTCTTAGCTTTGCCGGTTGCGAACTTCTTCTTGTCAAGGGCGTCTGAGCCGAAGGCTTCTTGTTGCGGTTCTTGTCGGTGTAGTCGTTCTTGCCCTTCTCCAGCTTGGGGCAATTTGCTCGGATGTGGTTGGGGCCACCACACTCGAAGCAAATCACGGGTCCTCCTCTCTTTCTGTCCCTCCTCCCTTTGTAAGCGTGGGAGAATCTTCGAGCAAGGAGGGCAAAATTGCTCTAACCGATCATCGCTTATGTCACGAGAGCGACAAGGAGAAATTGCAAGAGGACTCGGTTTGAATCGATCGGTGACCAAGGCCATCGATTGTGACTTCGACTCCACGAGACAACGCTAATCTCGTGAGTCTTGAGGCGTGAATACTGCCGCATCAAGAGTCAAGGTCGAGAGGTCTGTCGTGTCTTTGATGGTGGTCACTTTCATCTCCCACACGCCGCAGATCGAGTCTTTGTAAGTATCTCGACGAGCGTTGTCCGAGTCGGGTATGTGAGACCGACCGCCGGAGGTTGCTCAAGATCTTGTGAAAACGCGAAGCACTCATCTAAGGACTCACCAAAGAAGCATCTCAAATTTGTTGTATTCTCGCTTGAACCGGTCTTGTCGAACCGTCTTGATCTGGGTGGTGCCCTCATGGTATCGCGCCGAGGTCACCCAAATATCGTGAGGCGGACGACAGTGAGATATCTTGGTCAAACTCGCTCGACTCAAACCCCGATGATGATGTTCCTTGCCTTTGCATTCGCCTCAACATCAGCCATGTTCCCGCATTGATGTTCTCATCGGCAGAACAATGAATCGAACCTTGACCTTCCGCCAGATGGCATACCCACGGCTCGGATGTATGTCTCCATTCGGCTCTTCCGAAGGGTAATCGATGCCATCAAAAGCGGGCGCTTGGTCGAGTACTTGTCCATCGCCACGGCTCTTGAGACCGTTAAGATCTATTGAAAAGAGCTAACCGGCTCGATACCAATTGAAGGACCGGAAAGGCGACTAGAGGGGGGGTGAATAGGAGCACCTAATCTTTTTCGCAAAGAATGGATTCAACTTATAAATCACTCCAATAGCTATGAGAGCTATGAAGATCAATGATTAAGCCAGAGGAAGTCTTATGTTGAATCCACTCCTCACCCCCAAAGCTCAAAGAAACAAAAACGAGGAAGAGCCGAACAAATCAGACAATCGGTACAACCACGGGCAAATGGCGGTTGTACAGTAGTCCCAAGACAACCGCTAGAACAAGCGGCGGTTGTACAAGCAGATCAAGACAACCGCAGTGTTAAGCCCGGTTCATCCGATTGTCCTGGAACAGGCAAAATCCGCTCGGGTTTCAAAACAAAAATCAACGTAACTTTTGATCTACGCGGCCAAACTTGACCAAATTTGGAACACACCTTCCTAAGGATGTTAGGAACCTATTCCAAGAAACGATTGAGTAGATCCATCCACAAAATCTCAGGAATCAACCAAAAACGGAAGAACGAAGAACAGAGACAACCCAAAACTGAAATCTTAGATTTAAACCAAGTTTGCTCTTCGGGAAATCGATCAAATGATCTTGTGGCACTAACCCATCATAGAACAACTCGTTTTGAGGCTTCCCAACAAGAAACAACAAGAGACTCACAAAATCAAGAAATCATCAAATGGGAGTCACGAAGAATGTAACAAGAGTTCGAGAGACAAACTTCAGATTTCATTCATTGAATCAAAAGCGAAAAACACATAGATACATCCCCATACGCATGGACATTAGAACCAGAGGGATGATTACATGTAAGCTCAATCCATCTCCTCACTCTCACAACTCAAGAACAAACACTCATCCATTCTTGAGGGAGATGAACACAAAGCCAAGAAGGGGACAAGCAGGAGCACTACTCGCCTACACCTCCACTCTCAACAACTAAAGAGCAAAAGAGAAACAACCTCACAAAGCCTCTTTTGACTCTAAAACCCTAATTCCACCCAAGTGCTCCAGAGGGCATGCAGCCCTCCTCTCCTTTTATAGCGCTGGCTAACGGGTCTCCGCCTCACACGCCCGCTATGTCCAACGGAGCCCGCCCGCAGTGCAAATTTGCAATTTCCGATTCGCCCTTCTACACCTTCCGGAAGCTTCGCTCCTTGTCTCAAGACGCCTGCAACCACCTCGAGTCCACGCTGTCTTCGACACATCCCGACCGTTCGACCTCGGCGCCACTGCGCCTAGTCCAGCCCACCGTGTCTCGCCATGACTCCACTCGACGTCCCCAGCACCACACGCATAAGAAACACGAAACCGGGAACAAGTTCTTCACAACTTGACCCAACGTTAGCTCAAACATGCAATATGCAACACATATGCACGAACACACTTGGATATGACCTATCCCAAAACTCAAATCACCAAAATGGCCGAACCTCACAATACAATCCAGACAACCGCCATGTTACCGGCGGATCAACCGCACTCGGTCGTGCGCCCAATACTGCGGTCGTTCGATTTCCAATGAAGACCAGAACTCAAAAACAACTTCTCTGGAATTCTTCAACCGCCATTTACCAATCGGTACAACCGCCCTGCGGTCGTACCGCCCATAACACGCCGGTCGTTCCGATTATCCTGACAGCCCTGATTGACTTCACGAAAACGCGTGAACCGCGCAACGACATGGTCCGACCACACAAACCAAACTCGACTGACCTAACACCTTTGTCAATTACTCATCACTTTCATGGAGACACGACCACATGGTCTCTCACTGGCGAAGCACCAATCCAACCCCGGTCAGCGCCAAGACCTTGGAGAATCCCTTGTTCAAGAAATCCGATGTTATTTCTCGTAACCCCACCATGCTCATGTCAATCATGTTACCACCAAGGAAGCGCAGAAGCACCCGACGTCGTGTTGGGCACTTTTCTAGTCAACTCGACTCGCGATCGTGTTGTTTGACTCGAGCCTCTCATTCTTTCTTGTCAAGAGGTTTTGCTACACTCCACAACATCTCCTCACCTTGATGCGGCACCTATGCTTTGATGCAATCACCGGTTCAGAATGAGAAGCATTCACGAATGTCGTGAAGTTGAAATTGAGATTGAAGGGTCAAGTTTTCGCAAATCTTATTGTGATAAATTCAGCGGCCTTGATGTTATTCTTGGGATGAATTGGCTGTCCAAGAACCATGGTCAAATCGATTGTGCTCGCAAGTCTATCACTCTCACAAGTCCTCTTGGTTTTCAAGTCGTGTTGGTGCCGAGATTGGGGCATCCACATCTATGTGCTCTTAGCGGCAATGAGTTGCCTGAACTAAGTAAAGTTCCAGTGGTGTGTGAGTTTCCGGATGTATTTCCTGAGGAACTACCAGGCATGCCACCCGCACGAGAAGTTGAGTTCGTGATCGAGCTCCAGCCCGGAACTGCTCCAATTTCTAAGCGTCCTTATCGAATGCCACCAAATGAGTTGGTTGAATTGAAGAAGCAACTCGTGGAACTTCAAGAGAAGGGTTTCATTAGGCCGAGTTCCTCACCTTGGGGATGCCCGGCTTTGTTTGTGAAGAAGAAGGACCACATCACAGATGTGTGTTGACTATCGTCCGCTGAATGAGGTCACTATCAAGAACAAGTATCCTCTTCCGAGGATTGATGATTTATTTGACCAATTGACCGGTGCTCGATATTCTCCAAAATTGACTTGAGATTGGGCTATCATCAAGTTAGGATCAGATCTGAAGACATTCCCAAGACGGCATTCTCAACTCGTTATGGCTTGTACGAGTATACTGTTATGTCCTTCGGTTTGACAAATGCACCGGCCATGTTCATGAGCCTCATGAACTCAGTATTTATGGAGTATTTGGATAAATTTGTGGTCATATTTATTGATGATATTCTCGTACTCCAAATCTGAAATGGAGCATGAAGAACACCTTCGCCTTGTGTTGAACAAGCTTCGAGAACATCGACTTTATGCAAAATTCAGCAAATGTGAGTTTTGGTGAAAGAAGTCGCTTTTTGGGGCATGTGCTATCTGAAGGAGGAATTGCTGTAGACCCAAGCAAAGTTCAAGATGTACTCAATTGGAGACAACCCAAGTCCGCTTCCGACATTCGCAGCTTCTCGGTCTTGCGAGTTATTACCACTGCTTTCATCGAGAATTTCTCAAAATTGCAAGACCAATGACTCAATTGTTGAAGAAAGAAAAGAAGTATGAATGGTCAGCGGAGTGTGAAGCAAGCTTTCAGATGTTGAGGATCGCCTAACCATTTGCACGGTGTTAGTTCTCGCGGATATTCATAAAAACTTGACATCTATTGCGATGCATCTCGCCTTGGTCTTGGTTGCGTTCTTATGCAAGAGGGCCAAGTTGTGGCATATGCATCAAGGAAATTGAGGCCTCATGAGATGAATTATCCCACTCATGACCTTGAGCTTGCAGCAGAGTGCATGCTTTGAAGATATGGCGACATTATCTTATCGGCAATCGCTGTGAAGTCTATACCGATCACAAGAGTTTGAAGTATATTTTCACTCAAGCCGATCTGAATCTAAGGCAAAGAAGATGGCTTGAATTGATCAAGGATTATGATATGGGACTTCATTATCATCCCGAAAGCCAATGTTGTTGCCGATGCATTGAGTCGAAAATCGCAATGCAAGCGCATTTCGGTTAAGCCCTAATCGGAAGCCCTATGCAACGAATTTCAAAGGCTCAACTTGGAGATGGTTAGTGAAGGTTTTCTCGCTGCCTTGGAAGTGAAACCTACCCTAGAGGACCAGATCAAGATAGCCCAGAAGAATGATAAGGGTATGGAAAGAATTAAGAAGAAATTGAAGCTCGGCAAAGCCAAGTGTTTCTCCGAAGACCCTCAAGGTGTTTTGTGGTTCGGAAAGCGTTTGGTTGTGCCTAATGATGCGAAGCTTAAGGGTTTAATTCTTCAAGAAGCCCACAACTCTCTTTTCTCCATACATCCAGGAAGCTCCAAGATGTATCAAGACTTGAAGCAGAAATTGTGGTGGACTCGGATGAAGCGGGAAATTGCACGCTTTGTTGCCGAAAGTGTGATGTGTGTCAACGGTGAAAGCCGAACACCAACGACCAGCGGGTATGCTTCAACCACTCCCGCTCCCGAGTGGAAATGGGATGAAATTGGGATGGATTTCATCACCGGACTTCCTAAGACTCAACAAGGGTATGGCTCCATATGGGTAATTGTTGACCGATTGTCGAAAGTTGCTCACTTCGCTCTCGTCAAGACCACTTATTCGGGAAACCAATTGGCGGAGTTGTACATCTCCGAATTGTATGCCTCCATGGTGTGTCAAGATAATTGTTTCGATCGAGGCACTCAATTCACTTCGCATTTCTGGAATTGCCTCCATGAAGCAATGGGAACTCAACTATCTTTTAGCACCGCTTACCACCCGCAAACAGGAGGTCAAACCGAGAGGGTGAATCAAATTTTGGAGGATATGTTGAGAGCTTGTGTGCTGTCCTATGGCAAGAAATGGGATAAATGCTTGCCGTTCGCGGAATTCTCCTATAACAACAGTTATCAAGCAAGCCTCCAAATGTCACCTTTTGAAGTGCTATATGGGAGAAGGTGTAGGACACCACTCAACTGGTCCGAGTCCGGGAGAGACAATTCTTTGGACGGACTTGATCAATGAAGTCAAGAGCAAGTTCAGATGGTCCGAGATAGACTACGAACGCCCAATCTCGCCAAAAGTCTTATGCTGATCGCCGTCGACGTGAATTGAGTTTTGAGGTAGACGATCATGTTTATCTTAAAGTCTCCCCAATGAAGGGAATGCAACGCTTTCTAGTCAAAGGCAAGTTGGCTCCTCGCTACATCGGTCCTTTCCGTATTCTAGCGGCGAGGATCGGTGGCTTATCGCTTAGAGCTACCACCATCACTTTCAGATGTGCACAATGTGTTCCATGTATCTCAACTCAAGAAGTGTCTTGAGTTCCTACCGAAGCAACTAACTTAGAAGACCTTGATTTGCAACCCGATCTTTCTTATCGGGAGCACCGACACGCATTCTTGAAGAAATGGAGCGCAAGACAAGGAATCGCAACACCAAGTTCTTAAAGGTTCAGTGGAGCAACCATACTGAAGATGAAGCTACATGGGAGCGTGAAGACCGGATGCGAACTGATTATCCCGATCTTTTTACTTCTGTCTGAAGTACCTTCGTATCAAGAAAGGCAAGGTTAAACAAAGCAATGGAAAGGAATATGTAATAGCCTCTATTTGTAACCTTGTAAGGTATTTTAGCACTATCTTTGAAAGAAATAAAGACAACTGATGATGTATCTTTTGTAGAACTCTCTGCTCCAACTTCCAACCTACCCAGATCTCGGGGACGAGATCTTTTGTAAGGGGAGGGGAGGTTTGTAACATCCCCAAGTTAATTAATGATGATTAGTATGCATCTTATCAACATGCATGACATTTTGGAATTATTTGCATCATTTATTGCACTAGGAAAATCTCAAAATAAGTTAAACATACAACTTAAATTTAAACTCCAAAAGAAATCAGGAACAAAAACTTATGATTATCTTCTGGAAATAATTTATACAAATACTAGAATAATTATCATGATTTAATATAATTTTTCCAAAATTTTTGGAACTTAATTTGACCCAAAGAAAATTCAAACTCAAATCAATAACCTTTTCCAAGTTGGAATTTTAAATAAGAAAATAACTCATGAGCAGTAATGTTTTATAATTTTTATGGGAACTAGGTTGTCCCAGGAACACCCCTAAATTAATTCAGAATTTTTAGAATTTTATTCCTAATTTTTAAGCCTCGGTCAAACTTTCCTTTTGTTTGGTCAAACTGATTTCCAAAAACTAAGGTCAGCATCGTCACCGACTCAAACCCGACCACGCTCGAACCCGACGCGACGCGGTGCCACCCAACCGCCTAGGCCCTCGCCATTTTGGCCGTCCAGATTAGATCGAACGCCCACGCTAATCGAGCCGATCGAACTCGGCCCATGTGACCACACAAATCTGGCCGCCCATTTTAAATCGTGCGGTCCGCACCATTCGACCGAGCCCGATCGCCCTTGGTTCCAGCCGCACCCTTTCACCTCCACGCCGAGCCATCGGCGATGGGCCCGCCAACAAGATCGTCTTCAACCTTGGGCGGCGCGTGGGACTCGGCTCCACGCTTGGCGCCCACGCTCTGCCGCTCTCCGTTGGTGCCAGGACGACGCCACGCACCGCCTGTGTTAGCCAATCCCGACCTTCACCTTCTCACGCCGCTATCTTCTCCGTCTTTCTCTCGCTAAAACCCCTCGGATGCTCCTTCTAACCCACTTCTTCCCGCCGAGGAAGAGAGGGAAGCAAAGCTCCTCTCCCGCCCCGGTAAGAGCCGCCAAGAACCACATAATTCGCCTCCACTTCGTTGTTGCCTCCATTTTTCCCTCTAACCGAGCTCCCCTTTTCGTGTTGTAGCTCGCGGGACGAATTTGCGTCGTCGCCGCCCAAAGCGCGCCCGAGCGTCGCCATCGATCCTTCTTTCGCTCTGGTGAGTTTCCCACCGCTCCACCTTGTCTGGGAGGTTCCTCTCACCGCGCTGAGTCACTCCACCTTTTTAATCGCCATTTGGTGCAGGGAATCGTCGCCGTGACCTTTTCTTCTCCGGCTCCGGCCGTGAACGCCTTTCTTCCCCGAGTCCGACGCGGTGAAGCCCAGCTCGATTCACAGCACCCGGAGCACCGCTGCGGCCTACTCGTCCTTCCCCAACAACCTGCTGGAGCTCTCCTCCGCCCAGCTGCCGCCCCCACGACGCCCGAGCCGCCTCCTTCGCTCCACTTCGCCGACGCCACCGCGTTTCCCCACCAAGGGACACCACCAGAAGGTAGCTCTCCTTATTGTCTTCCCATTTTGCCGCTGCCCTCGCATCCTCCGGCCTCGCCAAGAACGAGCGCACCACCATGGATCAAGACGCCCTCATGTTGGGATTCGTCCGACAACAGAGCTTAGTTAGCCAAATCTCGATTAGTTAGCCCTTAATGATTTTCTTAATGTTAGTATGACGCGAGGTCCCACTTTTAAACCATGTTTAGGATTCTTAAGTGGACAACGTTTAAGTCATTAAGTGTATGCCATGTGGGCCCCTATGGCCGATTAAGTGAATACGTAAAACCGTAGTACGCTTTTGGTTAAGAAAACGTATTCCTCTGCGCTAAATTCCCAAAATTACGCTTTAAGCTAACGAAGACGAAAACAAAAATACGCCTCCTTGTCCTTCTCGGCGGGTCAATCAATGTTGACTACCAACCCTTGACCACGGGACCCAAATTGTCTGTGAGTAAGGTTAGCTCAGCCTCGTGAGAAAAGGAGGAAATGATTTATGAAATCCGAAAACAAATTATTTTCACACGAAATTGTTTTAACTTCTAAAAGGCATAACTAATTCATTTTAACTCCAAAAACAAAGAAACCAATTTTATTAATTTTCATATTAAACTAACTTTGTTATAAAATTGGTTTAAAACATACCACTGTCCCAGAAAACATAATTGGTGGAAATTGGTCCACAACCTACTTATTTATACACTAGAAAATATCTTTAACTTGAAAAATTCATTACTATTTAATATTAACTCCAAAATGGATGAAACCAGTTTTGATAATTTTCATTTTAAGTAAACTTTATTTTAAAATAGGTTTCAAGTATGTCTCTATAACAGAAAGGTAGTATTAGAATAATGATCCTTTAACTCTATTATTTTTACTATAGAAAAAGGTGATAACTTTGTAAATATATAACTAATTCATAAAACTCCAAATGAGGTAAACTCAACTATTTTGGTCTTATATTATTATTCTCAAATTATCTATGTAATACTTTGCCTCACCACTACTCTACAAATTTTGGCCAAATAATTAAATACATGAATTAAGACATATTGGAAACTGAAATTCAAACCATCATAACTCTCACATGCTAAATCCAAATGGAATGAATCTTTCACCAAAAATTTATCTAAAATCATAATCTACCTACTGTATAAATTTCATGCATTTTTGAGTATTTTGTATTTTCAGCATTATTTGGTATTTATTGCAATAGCGTCTATCATTAGGTTTTTCGACGATACCGGTATATTCGTGAGATCTAGTTGAGTGTAATCTGAGAATGAACAAGTGGTTCAGCAAAGGTGCGAGCACCCTCCTCTTGAACATATTGCTCCTATTGATTTTAAAATGTTTTGTATGGTTTTAATCTCTAAAGTGCATGCTATGTTGAAAAATATGTTCATGGGTAGAAGTAGTTAATATCCTACTTGCTGCATTGGCCCTCCTTTGAATGTTGATTATCCTTTTTACCTTGAATGATTAAGGCTATATGTTGTATGGGATTGTTTGCTAATTTGTAGAACGATGCTTAGCCATGCTAGTAGTTGTAGTCGTTAATGGTTGATGGAGCTAGTCCATCGGCCGATGGATCAATTGAATCTTAAATGAAATTTGAGGATATTATGGATTTGATTATATTGAAATTGAGGAGAATGTCCAGATCTTCGTATCTAAATATTATGAATTTGTTGATGGGTTGTTGTTATGTGTTGGACTTGGACGGGTGATAGGGTGATGAAGGGTGGTCCGGATTCGTGTAGCCCCGTCTGGGTATTTGAGGACCGGTCGTGGTGTGATGAACCAAGTCTTACGCACAACCACACGCCGGTTTATGGGCGATGGCTTGGCTTAATAATTTGTTGTGTGTTAACTATCAAAACACAATTGGGTTGGCAACTTTTATCATTATTATTTAATTATTTGAGTTGTCAATCTTGTGGGGCATATTACCCTTTTCTTACCTTGCCCTTAAGGGTCTCTAGTGATAGGGACTTACTTACACAACGGGTTAGCCGTGGTTCAAAGCGATCAGACTGCCTCGCCATGGTGGACATCCTCGGGTGGTTTGATAGTTAGGACATGACATTGTAACGGCCTCGTTATGCTACCTCACCACACTCCAAAGGAAGAGTGCATTGGCCGACACTCACGAGGAATGCATATCGTGTGGGTAAAGTTGTACACCTCTGCAGAGTCAAATAAATCTTTTCGAATAGCCGTGTCCCGGTTATGGACATCGCTTGGGAAAGCATGCACGCTTAGAGTATGGGAAGTTAAGTTTGGGGTTATGGTTGAAAATGTGTGTCATTATGTTAGTTTGTTCAAATCTGAATTGATACCTTGAACGCGATGTTCGTGATGTTAATTGGTTATGGATTGAATTGTGTCATGAATGGTATATTCATGTGTTGATTATATTTGGAGATAGTACTATTGTTGATCATTACTTGCTACTGCAATGTTTTCTAAATGTTTTAGAAATGGCATTTTGAATCTATATAGTTTATCTAATTGCAAAACTTGCTTTATGCTAAAAATTGACTAGGGTAGTAGCCTTCCTTTGATACTTACATGCATCCTTATTTTTCTTGAAAAGTCTCGCGAGTACAACTTTGTACTTAAAAATTTGCTATTACAGGTGAGAAGTCATTCGAATTGGGTAAAGTTCTTCCGACGCTACGACTTTAACTCCAGTTGGTTGCTTGTGGGATTGTGGGCATGCCAACTTGGTTATTCCTTTTATTTTAAGTTTATCTTCCGCTGCGATTTATCATTTGTTATTTACTTTTGGCCGGTTGGCCCATTTATGCAAACTTGTATATTATGTTCTATTCAATGATGTTGTATTTACGTTTCCTTTGATTCTTGTATATTGTATGGATGTGAATACAATGTTGTGTTTGGATATGTGCATGTTAGTCGCTAATCCTTGGGAGCTAACATGGGACACCTATCCGCACTCGAATCGTTGTCTCATGATAAGTATTATGCTCTTTTCAAAGATAATTACTTAGCTTGACACGGATCTGATCTCGGGGTCCCACATTGCCTCTACCAATCGGTTTCCGCCATCGAGGCGCATAAAGATCATAAATCCATGGAGCATGCGAAGATCAATTTAGTTGATCGAATCGAGTTATGATCGAAAGGGTTAATGTGATTAACCCAATGCGATTTTCATGGACGAACAATGAGATTGGATCTATGTAGTGTGGAACCGCCGAACAGATCTTGGTTTTGGTATTGCTATATGACGATGCTCTGTGATTGCCTTTACATTCTGTTCTTTTATTTCTATACATGTTTCAATTGCTTAAGATGCTTTCAACATGGTAGAAGTAAAATTCCCTCACATAATATTAAGTTAAATTGATGTCCTCCCAATTAGCTGCACCATCCAAAGTCATGTATTTTAATGGTAAGTCTTGCTAAAGTAGAGTGCCATTAACTTTCCTTGACTACATGGGTTTGTGTCGGACACTTACATGCACAGTGTTGGTTTAACTTGACAAGGTCATCATAACGGTTATGGACCTTGAGGCATAGGGTTGGGTGCAAAAGCATAGAGATGCTGCCCAACAACAAGAGTCATATAGAGATATGATTAGCAAATGGTTGCTTATCAATTTCACTAATCTTCTAGCAGTGATGCCAAAGCTCACTAGTAGATTAACTGATTGAGGGTCTTGAATCACTAAATGTCATAAGAGGGATATGGAATTTAGCGGGGGTATCTTTGTTAAATTGTTTAATAGAAGTTACTTTGATTGAACATATGTCTTAGTTTTGCATATTTTATGTTGTAGATTATGGCACCAACTGTTGTACCTACATCCAGTTTTGCTTTACGTTCGATATTGAAAGGGTAAAACTGAATGGAACAAATTTTGCGGATTGGTCCTGCATCCTAAGAATTGTTCTTAGGCAAGATAAAAAGGAACATGTTCTGGAGGAACCAATTCGAGATGTGCCTACAGAGAATGCTATCACTACTTTAAAACCGCCTATAAAAGGCATGTGATGAGTCCCTTGATGTTAGTCGCCTCATGCTTGTCGCTACTGAACTTAGACCTTCAAAAGCGGTTTGAGAACATTGAGGCCTATGATATGATCGTGGCGCCAAAGGCATGTTTGAGACACAAGCAAGAACTGAGAGATATGAGATCTCAAAGAACTTGTTTGGGTGTAGGCTAGCTGAGTGTAGTCCGATGAGCCCACATGTAATCAAGATGGTTGGTTACACACAGAGCTTGGAAAAACTTGGTTTTCCACTTAGTCAAGAGTTGGCTACAGATTGGATTCTTACTTCGCTTCCTGCAAGCTATGGGCAGTTCATTTTGAACTTCCATATGAACGGCTTAGACAAGAATCTCACCGAACTGCATATGATACTTAAGACAGCAGAGGGCAGCATTAAGAAAAGCAACAGTCATGTGATGATGGTGCAAAAGAGTACAAGCTTCAAGAAGAAGGCTAAGACTTGGGTCAAAAGAAAGGGAAATGCTAAAGTTTCGGATGAGATCAAAACTAACAAGCCTAAGCCCAAGACTAAGTCTGCCCGACTCAAGAGAATGAATGCTTTTACTGCAAAGAGCTAGGCCATTGGAAGAGGAACTGCAAGAAATACCTGGCTGATCAGAAAAGAAATGGTGGGACTAAAACTTCCACTATAGGTATTAATGTTATAGATGTTTTTCTTGCTGACTCTTCTGTTAACTCATGGGTATTTGATACCAGATCGGTTGCTCATATCTGCAATTCGATGCAGAGTCTAACAAGGAGTAGGAGAATTGCAAGGGGTGAGATGGATCTCCACGTCAGGAATAAAGCAAGGGTTGCTGCATTAGCCGTCGGGACTTTGCCATTACTTTTGCCTTCAGGATTTATTATGGAATTGAATAATTGTTATTACATTCCAGCTATTAGTAGAAATATTATCTCTGCCTCATGTTTGATGGCAGCGGTTTATAAATTCATTGTTGAGAACAATGGTTGTTCTATATTTTTGAATGAAGTGTTTTATGGCTATGCACCTGTTTTGAATGGGTTGTTTATTTTAAATCTTGTTGATGCACCCGTCTATAATATTAATGCAAAGAGGCTTCGGCCTAATAATATGAATTCCACTTTCATTTGGCATTGTCGTTTGGGTCACATAAGTGAGAAACGTATGAAGAAACTCCATGATGATGGAATTCTAAACTCATTTGATTTGGAATCATTTGAAACGTGTGAATCTTGCCTACTCGGAAAGATGATCAAGACTCCTTTCACTGGTCGAGCTGAGAGGACATCCGACTTGTTGGCACTCATACATACTGATGTGTGTGGACCAATGAGCATGACAGCTAGAGGTGGTTTTCAGTACTTCATTACTTTCACCGATGACTATAGTAGATATGGATATATCTATTTAATGAGGCACAAGTCGAAATCCTTTGAAAAGTTCAAAGAGTTCTAGAATGAGGTACAGAATCAACATGGCAAAACAATCAATTCTTTGCGATCTGATCGTGGAGGTGAAATTTTGAGCCATGAATTTGGTGATCATTTGAAACAATGTGGAATTGTTCCACAGCTTACATCACCGGCATTCCACAATGGAATGGGGTGTCCGAGCGCGAATCGGACCTTGTTGGACATGGTTCGATCAATGATGAACCAATCGGATCTGCTATTGTATTTTTGGGGTTACGCCTAGAAACCTGCAGCTTTCACTTTAAATAGGGTACCATCTAAATTAGTAGATAAGACACCATATGAGATGTGACTGGGAAGAGTCCTAGTTTGTCTTTTCTAAAGATTTGGGGATGTGATATCTATGTTAAACATTTGACGTCTGATAAACTCACACCCAAGTCAGATAAATGCTTCTTTATAGGATATCCCAAGGAAACGAAAGGATATTACTTCTACAACCGAAGAGGGCAAAGTTTTTGTTGCCGAAATGGTGTCTTTTGAAAAAGAGTTTTTTTCAAAAGGAGTCGATGGGAGAAAGGTGCAACATGAAGAAATTCGAAACAAATGAAAGTGTTTCAACTCCTATTGAACCTCTACAAGATGAACAAAATTTTGTTGAACCTGTAGATAAGGCATCACCCCACGAGATCTAAAAGGCCACGCCAATTGTCTATAAGGTATGGGTATGACGTATTATTGTTGAATAATGATGAGCCTAAGACTTTTAAGGAAGCAATGATGGACCCAGACTCTGAGAAATGGCTTGGAGCCATGAAATCCAAGATAGACTCCATGAGTGACAATCAGGTTTGGAACCTGGTCGATCGACCTGATGGTGTTAAAACCATTGAGTGCGAATGGATCTATAAGACAAAGATTGATATGGATGGAAATGTTCATATTCATAAAGCTCGACTAGTCGCAAAAGGGTTTTGACAAGTTCAAGGGGTTGACTACGATGAGACTTTCTCACCGGTAGCGATGCTTAAATCTATACGGATCATTCTAGCTATTGCTGCATATTTAGATTATGAGATATGGCAAATGGATGTCAAAACGGCTTTTCTTAATGGAAACCTAGATGAGGATGTGTACATGACACAGCCTGAAGGTTTTGTCGATCCAAAGAATGCTAGTAAAGTATGCAAACTTCAAAAGTCCATTTATGGGTTGAAGCAAGCATCTCGAGTTGGAATATACGCTTTTGATGAGGAGATCAAAAGATTTGGTTTCATCAAGAACAAAGAAGAGTCTTGTGTTTACAAGAAGGTTAGTGGGAGCGCACTTGTATTCCTAATCTTATATGTGGATGACATATTATTGATTGGGAATGACATTCCTATGCTGGAATCTGTTAAGGCATCATTGAAAATTAATTTTTCTATGAAGGACCTAGGAGAGGCAGCATATATCTTGGGGATAAAGATCTATAGAGATAGATCAAGAAGGCTAATTGGATTAAGCCAAAGTACTTATATTGACAAAGTGTTGATTCGGTTCAACATGAAGGATGCCAAGAAAGGTTTCTTGCCTATGTCACATGGCATAAGTCTAAGCAAGAGTCAGTGTCTTTCGACAACTAATGAGCGAGACCGTATGAGTGGTATTCCATATGCTTCGGGGTCTATCATGTATGCCATGATATGTACACGACCAGATGTATCATATGCTCTAAGTGTTAAGAGTAGGTACCAAGCTGATCCCGGTGAAGGTCACTAGACAGCTGTGAAAAACATTCTTAAGTACTTGAAAAGAACTAAGGATGTGTTCCTAGTTTATAGCGGTGATGAAGAGCTCGTTGTAAATGGTTACACCGATGCAAGCTTCCAAACCGACAAAGATGATTATCATTCGCAATCTGGTTTTGTATTCATTTTGAATGGAGGAGCAGTGAGCTGGAAAAGTTCCAAGCAAGAAACGGTAGCTGATTCTATGATGGAGGTCGAATACATTGCGGTTTCTGAAGCCGCAAAAGAAGAAGTTTGGATAAGGAATTTCATTGCTGAGTTGGGTGTGGTTTCGAGTGCCTCGAGCCTAATGGATCTCTATTGTGAAAATAATGGAGCCAACGCGCCGGCTAAGGAAACTAGATCCCATCAGAAGTCCAAGCATATACTCAGACGCTATCACCTTATTCGCGAATTGGTGGATAGAGGTGATGTTAAAATATACAAAGTAAATACGGATTTAAATGTTGCTCATCCGTTGACAAAGCCTCTCACACAGCCAAACCACGAGGCACACACAAGAGCTATTGATATTAGATACTTAAATGATTGACTCTACTGCAAGTGGGAGACTATTGGAAATATGCCCTAGATGCAATCATAGAGATGATTATATTTCATTATGTTCATGACATTAGATAATATGTTATCTTGTTCCCAGAATAATATCGATAATATTTATTATCAAGTATATGACTTGATTGTGAAACTCTATATTTATGTGATGATTATTCTTAAACGTTCCCTGGTCAAAAACATATGAGGACAAATATGAATAGACTAGCATATGTATTGGTTGATGACTATGTTTCACGAGTCATAGATATGGAGATATCAAATCAATAATATGAACACATGTTAGAGAACATGGTGTTGGAAAAGACCCAGCTTGAGACACTGTTGACATTGTTACGATTTCGTGTGTCATCAGTTGGTCTCAAGCAATGATGATGTACAATCCTTATACCTGAGATCAGCATGGTTTCCTACATGTGTAATAGCACTCTTAGGGGTTGCCAAATGCTACACTATAACTGGGTAGTTATAAAGGTAGCTTTCAGGTATGCTATGAAACATGGGGAGGAATGTGACTGGTCGGACATGGGATTTGCCCCACCTAACATAACATGAGATATGTCTCTAGGCCCCTTGTTGTGGTTGAATAAAGAAAGTGCATGGCCATGCCACTAGTGGTCGAAGTATCGACCACATGAAGTTATTTGACACTTGATCGAGAAAGTATTGAACAGTCCATGGATGACTTAATCTCACTTGGAGTTCAACCAGATGTCGTGAGGCAAAGGGATAATACACAAACAGTTCGTACAGTTGATATCTATTCTCCACTTCCTAGAAGACCTCTCGGGTGGTCCTAGAAGACCTCCTGGGTGGTCCTAGAGGACGTCCTAGAAGACCTCCCAAGTGGTCGTGGAAGACCTCCTAGGGTGGTCGTGGAGAGAACATTATCACCAACTGGTCGTAAGGATTTACGAGCTATTCGTAAGTGATAGAGACCTGGTCATAGATCATATTGCGTTAAGGTTCGTTCGATATATTCTATATGTGTTTGGGAATCGTTATGTGCTGCTAGGTACCGCTAACGACTCATGGTTGGAAAGGTTTTCCTAATCACAACCGATCACACATGAACCTATAGGGTCACACACTTAAAGGGTGGATTTGATTTGGACGGTGATCCAATTCTTGTAGGCCACGAGTCCCATCTTGGATGCCTATAAATAGAGGGACGGTAGCGTTGGGTGAATGGATCAAGCTTTTGAAGATCATCCCAAACCCTAATAGCCACGCCTTCCTCAACCACGCCGCCGCACTAGCACTCCGGGTGTGGTGTACCGCCTGCACGTGTGGATACCTTGGAGGTGTTGTTGCGAAGCATCAGCACTAGGACGATCCGCAACTCGTGATGACCTCCTAGAGGAGAAGACGTGCGGCAAGAACGACCATGACTACATCAAATCGCTACATCGACTCTACTTCTGCTACGAGTCAGCACGTCTAGTGGTAATCTCGTGATCTATTGCTAGAGGATATTCCTTGGTATCGCGGTAAAATTTTTGTTTTACGCTCGTAGCCTTTCAAATGATACTTATAGTGGTATCATATCAGAGCCATCCCGTCTAGTTTTAGATTCGGATTAGATTGTTTTGGTGATGGTCGATGTGATCATGCATGTGCGGTGGTCTCAAGATGGTTGTATGATCGTTATTCCGTGATCGTGTTTTCATGGTCGTATCACAACTTGCCTCTACTGGTCGGTTTCCGCCATGGAGGCAGACAGTGATCATAAATCTATGGAGCATGCGAAGATCAATTTAGTTGATCGAATCAGAGTTGCGATCAAAATGGGTTAATGTGATTAACCCAATGTGATTTTCATGGACAGAACAGTAGATTGGATCCCTTCGACTCGACCAGGTTGCTTTCTGATCGTGGTCGAACCCACCATCAACAACTGTCGAGTAAATCCAGTGTTGATTGATGGTGGTAGTTCATTGAATATTCTATTCACGAATACCTTGGACGAGATGCAAGTACCTAGGACCAAGGTAAGACCGGTAAGATACTCTTTTCATGGTATTGTACCGGGTCTTCGCCAAACCCATTGATCAAGTTTATCTTTCTTTAACATTTGGTTCACCAAGTAATTTCGTGACGAGAAGATCTCCTTTGATGTGGTTGATTTCGACATTTACATATAACGCCATACTCGGACGACCACTTTTGGCAAAATTCTTAATGGCAAGTCATTATGGGTATCAATGTATTAAGATGCGAGGTCCCAAAGGACTAATCACAATTCATTGTGGTAAGAAGATGGCGATACACGGACCGTCGATCCTCAAGATGGTTGGTCGATACCCACTCGAAGAAAAGGGCACCTTTGACCAAGCAACAAAGCCTAAAGTCAGACCTAAGTGAACGACCAAGTCAAGGAGGTTCCCTTGGATCTAGAGGAGCCCTTGAAGACTGTTTGCATCGAGGATACTTCCGACCCCAAATAGGAAGATGCCATCATCACTTTCCTCTGGGCAAATGCAGATGTCTTCGCGTGGCAAGCATCCGACATGCCCAGAGTCCCCAGGGAAGTGATTGAGCACATGCTAGCTCTATGTCCTGACAAAGTACACGTAAAACAAAAATTACATAGATTTGCCCCTGATCGACGAGATGCTATAAGGTCATAATTGGACAAGCTACTTAAAGCAGGCTTTATAAGAGAAGTCCACCACCCAAAGTGGTTGGCCAACCCTGTGATGGTTAGGAAGTCTAACGGCAAGTGGCGAATGTGTATAGACTTCACTGATCTTAATAAAGCTTGTCCAAAAGATTTTGGTTGACTCTACTGTTGGTTGCGAAACATTAATTTTTCTAGATGCATATTCTAGCTACCATCAGATTAATATGTGTCTAGAAGATAAATAAAATACCATGTTTATTACACCATTTGGTATATTTTGTTATGTCAAAATGCCATTTGGTCTAAAAAATGCTGGCGCTTCTTTTCAACGCTTGATGCAATCGACTTTTTCACCTCAGCTGGACAGAAATTTGGAAGCCTATGTTGATGATCTAGTCGTAAAAAACATCAAACGGCTTGATCATGTTTTGGACTTGCAGGAGACATTCGACAACCTCAGAAAACACCGCCTGAAACTCAATCCTGAGAAGTGTGTGTTTAGAGTCTCTTTAGGAAAATTGCTTGGATAAATGGTCTCTATACGAGGGATCGAAGCAAATCCCGAAAAGATAAAGGCTATCGTGCAGATGCGCCCTCCAACCACGAAGAAAGAGGTCCAAAAACTTACAGGGTGTATGGCGGTTTTAAGTCGTTTCATCGCACGACTGGGGGAAAAAGGACTACCTTTCTTCAAATTTCTAAGGAAGCAAGAGGGTTTCGAGTGGTCGGAAGAGGCAAACGCTGCCTTTGAGGATGTCAAGAGATATCTTACGAGTGCTCCTATTTTGGTTTCATCGAAACCAGAAGAGACGCTCTTAATTTATCTAGCTGCCACGCCACAGGCAGTGAGCGCAGTACTAGTTGTACAACGTGCAAACGTCCAATGACCAGTGTACTACGTAAGTGAAGTTTTGCACGGGCCTAAGGAGTGTTGCCCTCAGGTCCAAAAACTTCTTTATGCCCTCCTCATGTCTTCGAGGAAACTGCGGCATTATTTTCAAGCGCACAAGTTAATTGTATCGTTTGAGTTTCCCTTGGGAGTGATCCTCCAGAATAGGAAAGCAGCGGGACGCATGTCTAAATGGTTAGTAGAACTTAGGGAGTTTGACCTCCATTTCGTGTCCGAAACGACCATTAAATCCCAGATCTTAGCAGACTTTGTCGCCGAATGGACAAATCCGGAACTTGTTCAGAATCCCCAGTACGATACCTACGACCAGTGGACGATGTACTTTGACGGGTCACTTACTTTAAGTGGCTCGGGGCCTGGGGTGGTCCTGGAATCTCCTAACGGAGAGACCTTAAAGTATACCATCCAATTAAACTTTTAGGCCACTAACAATGTGGCAGAATACGAAGGTTTGCTAGCTGGCATACGAGCTGCGAAAGCACTCGCAATTCGATGACTACTCGTGAGAGAAGACTCTCAACTAGTCGTGAATCAAGTCGGAAAAAAGTACCAGTGATCTAATCCGACTATGTCTCAGTACCTATCGGAGGTTCGTAAGCTTGAAAAGCATTTTTTCGGTTTCGAGGTACAATTCATCCCTCGAAGGATAATTTCTCGCATGACCGACTTACTCGGATAGCTTCTTCCCAATCACAAGTACCCAAAGGAGTCTTCTTGGAGCAACTCCAAGTCGCCTTTGGTGGAGACACCAGAGACATCTCCTATTGAGACATCCTCTCTAGAATACAAGGATACTTGGATGAATCCCATCTATGAGTATCTTTAGATGGGTTCCGTACCGGGCGACGATCTTGAAGCAGATCGTTTATCCCAAAAGGCCAAAATGTATACTTTGGTCAAAGGAGTCCTCTATAAACGAGGCACTCAAGGGGTACTCATGTGATGCATACCGCAGAGAGAAGGACTAAACCTCCTTCACGACATACATGGGGGCATCTATGGAACTCATGCTTCCTATAGAACGCAGGTCGGAAAAGCCTTTCGATAAGGATTTTACTGGCCAACTGTTAGAAATATGCCCTAGAGGCAATCATAGAGATGCTTATATTTCATTATGTTCATGACATTAGATAATATGTTATCTTGTTCCCGAATAATATCGATAATATTTATTATCAAGCGTGACTTGATTGTGAAACTCGATATTTATGCGATGATTACTCTTAAACGCTCCTCGGTCGGAAACATATGAGGACACATATGAATAGACTAGCATATGTATTGGTTGATAACTATGTTTCATGAGTCATAGATATGGAGATATCAAACCAATAACATGGACACATGTTAGAGAACATGGTGTTGGAAAAGACCCACTTTGAGACACTTTTGAGATTGTTATGATTTTATGTGTCATTAGTTGGTCTCAAGCAATGATGATGTATAATCCTTATACCGAGATCAAGATGGTTTCCTACATGTGTAATAGCACTCTTAGGGGTTGCCAAACGCTACACCGTAACTAGGTAGTTATAAAGGTAGCTTTCGGGTATGCTATGAAACATGGGGAGGAATGTGACTGGCCGGACATGGGATTTGCCCCTCCTAACATAACAGGAGAGATGTCTCTGGGCCCCTCATTGTGGTTGAATAAAGAAAGTGCATGGCCATGCTACTAGTGGTCGAAGTATCGACCACATGAAGTTATTCGACACTTGATCGAGAAAGTATTGAGAAGTCCATGGATGACTTAATCTCACCTGGAGTTCAACCAGATGTCGTGAGGCAAAGGGATAATACACAAACAGGTCGTACAGTTGATATCTGCTCTCCACATATGGAAGACCTCCTGGGTGGTCCTGGAAGACCTCCTGTGTTGTCCTAGAGGACATCCTAGAAGATCTCCCGGGTGGTCCTAGAAGACCGCCAGGGTGGTCCTGGAGGACCTCCTGGTAGACCTCCCGGGTGGTCCTAGAAGACCCCCCGGGTGGTCCAAGAGGATGTCCTAGAAGACCTCCTGGGTGGTCCTGGAAGACCTCCTAGGTGCTCTTGGAGGACCTCCGGGGTGGTCCTGGAAGACCTCCTGGGTGGTCGTGGAAGACCTCCTAGGGTGGTCGTGGAAAACCTCCGGGTGGTCGTGGAGAGAACATTATCACCAACTGGTCGTAAGGAGTTATGGGCTATTCATAAGTGATAAAGGCCTGGTCATAGATCATATTGCATTAAGGTTCATCCGATATATTCTGTGTGTGTTCGGGAATCGTTATATGTTGCTAGGTATCGCTAACGACTCATGGTCGGAAAGGGTTTTCGGATCAGAACCGATCACACATGAACCTATAGGGTCACACACTTAAAGAGATGGGATTTGATTTCAATGGTGATCTGAATTCTGGTAGGCTACGAGTTGGATGCCTATATATTGAGGGGTGATGGCATGGGGTGATGCCATCGAAGCTTTTGAATATCATCCCGAAACCCTAATCCTCAACCACGCTACTGGCGCTAGCACTCCAGCGCGTGGTGTACTTGCCCTGCACGCAGTGGATACCTTAGAGGTGTTGTTGTGAAGCATCGGCACTAGGACGATCCGTAACTTCGTGATGACCTCTTGGAGGAGAAGACGCAGCAAGAAACCATCACGATCGCATCAAATTGCTACATCGACTCTACTTCCGCTTACGAGTCGGCACGTCTAGTGGTAATCTCGTGGTCTATTATTAGCGGAGGTTCCTTGGTATCGCGGTAAAATTTTTGTTTTGTGCTTCCGTAGCCTTCCCACGATCCTAACACCAACAGCTCTCTACGATGCCAAAGAGCTGGTTAAGAAATGTGTACAATATCGGTTTCATAGCGAGCAAATACACCAACCAAATTCGGGCATTGCAAACAATTCCTCTATCTTGGCCTTTTGCACTGGGTCTCGATATCCTAGGACCGTTCCCAAAGGCTCTAGGAGGTTTTGAGTTCCTTTTGTGGCTATTGATACATTAACAAAATGGATCGGGTTTAACTGTGTGATCGATAACAACGGAAGCCGCAAAATGGTTCATGATGAGAAGCGTGATTACTCGGTTTGGAGTCCCAAGTCGAATAATCACAGATAATGGTAAACAATTTTCGAGCGCAAAATTTCAGGAATTTTGCGACGAGTTGGGTACCAAGCTATGTTACGCTTCCGTTGCCAATCCCCAAAGCAACAGGGCAGTTGAACGAGTGAATGGCCAAATAATGTAGGGAATTAAAACTCGACTCTTCAACCAGCTTATTAAGCACTCGGGGGTTTGGGTACAAGAATTACCCTCAGTATTATGGGCAGTTCACACGACTGCTAGTCGGGCAATAGACGAAACACCATTTTTCCTAGTTTTTGGTGCCAAAGCCATGCTTCTACCAGAACTAAAGATCAGGTCTACAAGGGTCGAGAGTTTCAATGACTCAGCCCAAGAACAACTTCGAGCGGATGACATTAACTCCTTTCAAGAGAAGAGGAATCAAGCCTTAATCCGTTCAGCAGTTTACTAGCAAGCCCTATGCAAATACTATGATTGTAAGGTCCAACCTTGCAGCCTTGCTGTAGGTGACTTGGTATTGAGGAAAGTTCAATCCCGGTCTAATCGAACAAACTTTCCCCAAGTGGGAAGGTCCTTACACATGGTCGAGTTATGCGACTGAGTTCATCTGACGGCAATGGAAGGCGGCGGATTCTCTCTAATTCTTGGAATATCGACCGATTATGCAAATTCTATGTGTAATCAACTAACACTGCAATAAAGCATCGAGTTCTTTCTATCTTTATTGTCTTACTTAGAGTAGTGCTTTGACAATCTTTTGTACCATACCCTGTCGAAGGTCCGCCTACGACCAGTTCCTAGTTGTGAGCTTTTCCATGATAATGCACTGGTCGTAAGGCATTCTATGACTAGCACCCAGTTTATCTTTACACTAGTCGAAAGGATGATAACATCACCTAGTCGAAGCCTTTCCTCTCTGCGTGGTCCCACCGACTAGAAGGAACTTCCTAGTGTTGACTCGTTCCTCCTTTTTCTTTGCCAATACAAAGAGCTTGGGTTTAAAACATGGTCGAAATAATGTCAAGCCGACTCGTAGTACTTATTTTATTTTTTCATTCATCTTTTGGAAAATAAATTAAGCAGAGTACACTTTTCAAATTTGCTTGACTACTTTTGGTAAACTCGCTTTGTTTTAACTGGTCGGAGGAAGTTGCAACACCTAGTCGAAGACTTCCCTCTCTGCACGTGGTCCTACCCACTAGAAGGAACTTCCTAGCGTCATCCTGTTTCTAACTCTTGCTACCAGAGCAAACCTACTGAGTGAACTGGAATAAGTTGAACAAATTTTTAAAGGAACTCCAGACGTTTATCTAATTCAAGTTGACCGTTCTTGATTTGATTAATCTGGCCGGAGATGGCAACATCACCTAGTTGAAGCCTTTTCTCTCTGCACGTGGTCTTGCCCACTAGAAGGAACTTCCTATTGTTGATTCGTTCCTACTCTTTCGACTAGTGCATGATAATCGTGATCGAAAAACTACAAGGTAGCTAAACCTCTCATTTTAAGAAAACCCATTTCACACTATTTACTTGGTTTATCTAAATAAACCAAGCAAATAGTCAGGGGCTAGGATAAAGTTATTAACTTGACTTCAATTCTTAGTCTTGCCCTTTTTTCTATTCATTATCTTTTGAGTTACTAACTACTCAGCAAGATGATTTTCAAGAAGAAGGAAGGATTATATATATCAATAGCAACAAAAAATTATCTTTACAGGACTCAGGACTCTGGTACAGACTATTCTGGCGAAGGAGATCTTATTTGCATATCCTCCATGACTACCTCAGCGATCGACTGTATTTTCGTCATTAATTGCTCCGCTTTTGCTTCAGGGCAGATGAAGTTGTCTATGACATGTTGCGACATTAAAAATTTGGGGTCGGGCTCTAAGTTTTGCTAAAAGAAATCTTATTCCCTCTTTGACCGCATCCTTTATCAACTCGAATTGGTTCGCCTTCAGAGTAGTCACCAATTCCTGCAAAGTTTCGACTTGTTAGCCAATGGCACTCGAGTGAGCAGATATCGTGTCTTCACGAGGAGTGACCCCCTTAACATGAAGCCCACCGAGTACATTGTTTAGAAGTGAAATGTTTTCTTGGAGGTTTCCCCTCACAGACTTCATTTCATCCTGATTGCGAGTCGAAGTCTCGCGGAGTCGTTTTATTTGTACTGTTTGTTCTGAAAACAATAAAACCAATCAGATAAAATGACCTCGAGAGGAAAACAGAATCAATCGCAGGTAAAGATTTGCTTACCAACTAGTTGGGAATCTAACTTATTGACTTCCTCAGCGTGAGAGGCAGCTTCCTTTATGTAGCGCTGCTCCCACGTTTGGACCTCTTGGTCTTTTCTGAAAAGGAATGAAAGTCAGCAAAAGAAAAGAAGGTCCTAAACGGTCTTTAGTTTAGCACTTACCGTTCAATCGTCCCTGCAACCTTTGGATTGCAGAGTTTGCCTTCTGAAGCTTATTCAGGAGGTCTTCATTCTTGTCACTTAGTATTTTCGTCTCGGCTTTCTCATAGTCAAGAGAATCGGCTAAGGTCTTCTCATCGCTCTTGAACCTACAAAGGAAAGAGTAGACATCAGCATAAAGCAAGCAGTCGTAAGTTCTTCTATGACCAAGATCTAGTCGTAAGTCTTTCTCACGACGATACCACAGTTGCAAGCCTTCCGTGACCAAGACCTAGTTGTAAGATCTTCTACGACAATACCACGTCAGTAAGTTCTCCTGACCAATTACCTAGTCGTAAGATCTTCTACGAAAATCCCGCAAATCTTTGTGTAAGTAGTTGAAACTACGTAAACGGTTACTTACCACCTCTGCACGTTTCAGAGTACCGCTTTCTCCTGTCGGAGCTAGACAAGTTGTCTATTGTACTCAAGAACAGTGACAATTTGCTCCAAGACTTTCTATATAAAAAGATAGTAAGAAGCAAGAAAAGACATGTATGTAAATACCGATCAACAGGTACTTAAATTCAGAGTCGTTCGGCGAACAAAGATACCACACTCGTGGGGTTCTTGAGCTCGTCGATCTCTGGACTCGGTCCTCCACACCTTTTGAGACGTTAGGTCATCGAAGACATCCCTCTTTGGGAATGTCCTTAGGTGAGAACCCAAGTGAGAGATCTGAACGTCGAGATCCCACAATGGTAGGAGGGTCGAAAAAAAAAGAAGAATGTTCAAAAAACCAACATTCTTCTTCTTCTTGACACCAGTTGCATCAGCAGCTCCTTCTAGGGAACCGAGAGAAACGTCCTCGACAACTTCCTTCCTGGCGCAATGGACCAATGATCCATCGCCTTGGCTCGATGCCTCCACAGCATCAGGTGCCATGCTCACTTCGGCCTCTACGACCACTCCCGTGGACGTAGGTGCTTTCGGCTCCACAACCACCTCAGTAGTCATAGCTGCTTTAGCAACAACGACACTTTCTGCCACTCGGACAGCGGACGACCCTTCGACCATCGCCACTGTTATTTCTCACGGTTCTTTGGAGAAAGCGGCGGTGGGTTCCTTGATAGGAACGTCCTTGTTGGTGAGTGGAGCTGGGCAAAGATCATAAAGGAAAACACGATTAGATGGTAAAAAGAAAAAGGTAAATGTTGTTCTTACACTTTTGTCCCTTTTTACGTACCTTTGAGTGTCGGACTTGATCTTGAATTTGGAAAAAGCCTTCCCTAGGGAAGATTTCTTTGACTTCTTCTCAACCATGTCTGGTCAAGACTTCGGGTTGATGACGGCCGTGTCGTGGGTCTTAAACGAGCGCCATCGCTCCTTGAGCCTCTTGGTTCTTTAGATGGCCGGTGCCGGTCTCGACCACCTCAAGGCAAAGATCGCCTCAACCACGTGCATCGCCGACGCAGTTAGCTTCCTTCACAAAAGAAATAAAACTCTTCCAGTTCTCCTTTTCTAGTAAGCTGATAAAGCCACAGGAGGAAGAAACTGCGAAAGTCTTATTGTCGTAATAGAAGGGTACCTTGGTCTTGGGAGCTTTGCGTTTAAGGGGTTCGAGCGCTTCGCCCGTCGCAATCTCTGCTACAATAGCCAGATCCGCAGCAAATTTTGCGAAAGGCTTAACTGGGTCAAAAGAACTCGAGCTAGCGCCCTCCTTGTCGGCGACTTGCACGAGCCGACGTCTCTTGGCTGGGGGAGAAACAAGCTACTCTACGGCTGCACCGATGACCATCAGTTCGATTTCTTCATCGTCCTGACGGTTCTCTATGCCTACTTTCTGTAGAAATCAGCAAGAGAGATATTATAAAGCGGTTGTAAGTTTTTCTATGGCCATTACCGTGTTGTAAGCTTTTCTCTGACGGTCCCACGATCGTAGCTTTTCACTGACCGTAAACCCATTGTAAGCCTTCCTACGACCAGTACCTAGTCATAAGTTCTTCTATGACTACCAAGTCCTAAAGATGAAATCAATTTTCGATTACCTTTAGGCGCTCCACCTTGTCCTTTGGAGACATGTCAGCCAGGATTGGAGGTGCCACCACATGGGCTGGTGCTTTCTCACATATGAGCTTGACCCGAGTGTCAATCTCCTCTTGTGAGAGGTCTGCAAGGATAAGAAAACTTTCAATAAGCCAATTTCGAAATTAATAGAAAGAAGGCTAAGCTTGAAGTTTACTTACCCTCCTCATAGTCCCTAGTTGAGTCTTTCGGCCCAAAGTACCTCCACATCAGATGAGCCCTCTTCTTCAGAGGACTTATGCGGCGTGATGAAATCGTTCACCATGTGCCATCCAAGAAGCCCTCTTCCTTCAAGTCTCGCAATGGCTTGAATAAAGGGCGATCGACCGAGATCCTTAGAGTCGAATCGAGTGAAGAGATCTTCTCGGCCGACTTTCCGGTGAAGGAGAGGCATCCTCGTTAGTTGTCTCCCAATAGAACCACCTCTTCTTCCACCCGCCATGATGACCGGTAAACATCTGAATATACTCCTTCAACTTCCGTCGTGAAGCTTCAAATCAGCTACCGGTATTGCGGACGATCTGGTCATTCCATAGAAGTACTAGAACAACTCCAAGTTAGCGAAATCCCTAGGTAGGCCTCGCTTTAAGTACACGAATGCTCCCAACATCGTAATGGAGTTGGGAACAAGGTTCACCAACTCCACACCAAAGTGTTCGAGTACAAGCGTGAGAAAGGATGATCGAACAATCAAGGCCACACTCACGAGCGCTGGAAGATAGGATTTGCCCAATCTCCTGACGACCAATCTTTGCCTCGCAACCTTGGTCCACTTCACGAAATTCCTCTTCGGGATCTTCTCGTCGGCGACCAAAGCCTTGATCTTGGTCGTGTCCACCTCCGATTCGGCCCACTGGGAAGTGGCTCTGGCCATCTCTCTCAAGAATCGGAGACTTCGATTTGGGAAGATTTTGGGAGGAAGTTCAATTTGATCGGCGGAGAACTCAAAAGTTTGAATAGTGTGAGCGATTTGGGGAAGGTAAAACCTTAGTCTCACCCACGGTGAATTTTTATAATCGCACACTTGAGTTAAAGGCGTGGCGCCTAACTTGCTTGCCACCGCTTGAATTGCTCCAACGAGCGGGTATGAACGAGTTGATTGAGATTCTTAAATTTATGCGCTTCGAGGAAATAAGGTCGATCTTTACACCTCAAGCTTAAATTACCTTCTTGACCAAGTCTTTTTCGGTCAAATGCTGCAAATGATCGGAAAGATTTTACTTTCGACCCGAAGATCGTGACCACTCGGTGTTCGCAAGATTTCCTCGACCACCTTGTAAGTTGCAAGATTATTCCACAACTTTCTTGACCAAGTAAATTTCGGTCAAAGAAATGCCAGTCGAAGAGTTCTTCCTTCGACCATTTCTCTCTGACCACTTCTTCTGGTCGTAAAATCATCTACTTCTCCTTTCCCAAGTAAGTTATTTTTGCTTGAAGCTAGGGGCTAGATGACGAGGATATAATAATCCTCATTTAATCATTTATCTATAATCCATATTATAGATAATGATGATGTCATATAACTATTGAGTATACCCCTTAATAGTCATAAGGGAGAAGCTGGAGGTCGTAAGTTCTTCTATGACCACTTAGTAGTCGTAAGTCCTCCTACGACCACCTAGTAGTGGTAAGTCCTTCTACGACTATCCCATGATCGTAAGTCCTACTACGATTAGTCCCTAATCAATAGGGCTCACAGACATGTGGGCCTAGTCGATCAGGGAATCTTATGTACCGTATCCAAGGATATGAGCAATCAATTACGCTGTTATTCTCCGGAATAATAGCACGATTTAAACTCCCTGTTATCGTGATAACTGCCTGGCAACGTGGGAACGTTACTACTCCCATAATAACCTCCAGTAACGGCACCACAATCTAGAACATTAAGGCGGCCTTTAGACTGGAGATGCAACGGTGCGCTTCGAGGATGGTATAAAAGGCGGAATCATCAGGACAATAGGGAGGGAGAGGCAGTCAGAGACGCCAATTAGAAGCACAATACTCTAGTCTTTGGCTCCATCTTGTAATCCAGCATACTCAATACATACACACAGGAGTAGGGTTGTTATTCTCCCAGGAGAAGGCCCGAACCTGTATAAAAATCCCCGTGTCTCTATCTCTGTGTGATTTTGAGCCTAGAGGAACCCCTGAATCAAACAATCTTTACGTAAGTTCGGTTCTAAAACACCGACACATAATAAAACAAAATATCATATATAACTTAAGCGATTAAATTATTTACAATACAAGGGCCGACCGCCCAAATAAAAACAAGTATCAATAGTGTGCAACGGAAAGCGCAGTAAATAAACCAAAATGGCCCAGCGGCATGCCCATCCGAACCCTCAGGCAATCGACAATAGACAAGTCGGCCTAGAATGACCCGTCACTGAACCCTCTGGTGCTGGTGTGAAGAAATCATTGTCCGGTGTAGGTGGCTTGGAGTCAACTACGGTGAATGGTGGGGATGATTGGGACTAGGCTAGGAGAGCTGAGGTCCAAAACATCGAGGATCGATGCTAGGTGAAGTGGTTGGACTCAAGCATGGTGCAAGATATACAAGAACGATTGAATAGGGAATTCGGTGCAACCAGTTGCATCAAGTGGCTTGGGGATCGGTGCAAGTGCTACAGTGGTTCCGGTGGGAGCCAGATGAGAGAGACTTGCCGACATGAAGAGAATCATCAATGAACCTACATGTGGCGAGGCATAGGATTGCTTCACGTTGACTGGAGTTGGCCTTGAAAAAGGATCGAGAAGGGGTATTTTGATATCTTCACCAAAATACAGGTTTGGTTACCATGGAGAAACCGCGATGCAAAGAGAGGCATTTTAGGTCAAGAGAATATGAAGATCACGAAGGTCATCTTGACCATCTTCCACCTACAAGCAAGCTCTTGGCTCAAGTTTTGGTCTACCCTGTTTTTTAGCTTTGTTGACCTCATTCAACAGTTTTTGGAATCTTAGCTTCGATCGTCTCGATCATCGATTGGAAGAGGTTCCTGGCCTTCTTGATGAGTCATGTCTAAAATATCAGAGGATTTGGATCATGGGATTAAAAGTTAGATCATTTTTTGGATCTTTCGGGCTGTTGATCTACAGCCAGCGATCAGACCGCCCTCACCAGTGGTCAGACCGATTGAGAGGCTTTCAGCTCAGGGTTTTTCGGATTCAATCACTACTACAGGAACCGACATCACAAACGGTTCGGAACCGTCATCACAGACGGTTTCCGAACCGTCTATGTTTGTTGGTCTGTGATAACAGGATATTATCACAGATGGTACAAAACCGTCTGTGATACGAAATATCACAGACGGTTTTATTAAAAAATAAAACCGTCTATGAAGTCAAAATATCACGAGACGGTTTCAATCGAAAACCGTTTGTGATTCGAGAATATCACGCATAGTTTGCGGTTGAAACCGTCAGGATACTTGCCTTCACAGACGGTTTTAACAAAAAACCGTCTGTGATAGCTCATACCCCCTCCCACAATTTGCTGTTTTCCTGGCTAGCCTCAGGAATTGCTAGCCATGCCCTCTGAAAACAAGCATTCACAGAAATAGATTCAAGCATTCACAAAAACAGATTCAAGCAGCCATGACAACTCAAAGTGATCATTACTCAAAATAAATTACAAAAGATCGCATTTGTTCAAGTATTGTCGCTATAGTTACAACTAGATTACAATTGTTTTGCGTTGAGAGGTTTTAGTGGGGTGATGCTCGGGTTGGCGACGGTGAAACTCTCCATTGTCGTTAATGATTTACGAGTTGATAAAGGCGTGAGCTTCCTCGAATGTCCTCGATCTCTTCATAACGAGTCCATCACATTGTAAATTCAAGGCCTGTCGCTAGCAAGAGTAAAGTGGTAAGATATATATATTTAAATTTATAATTAGGAAATAATTATTTCGAGATTGACAAACCTCAAGATCCTTCTTCCTAGCTCTAAGGATTAGCTGCATATGATAGCAGACGTAGATTGCACATAACTCATCATCTTTTTGCTGGCGGCACTACAAAAATAGAATTACATATATAGGTATAGTCAGTTCGAGACGCGTTATTATGAAGTATGATATAGGATTATTGTGTTGTAGCGCGTACTGGAAAATCCATCCTGTGTGTTAGTTGGGCGCTCTTTTCATCGTATATTCCTTTGTTGGCAACATAATTGATAAACGACCTACATGATTCGAAAAAGTTATCCTCGGCCATTTCAAATGAATGAAGACTATAATAGAGTTATGTAAGGAGGAAATGAGCATACCTCTCGAGTATTCCTCTTAGAGTCTTTGAAGTCGTGCTTGTTGCGGTTTAGGGAATCAAGGTATATCACATGGTTCCTCTTGGGTATAATAACTAAAAGGATCAATGGTACCTACTCATGTATGTCGCTATAGTCATTAAACCTAAGTTAAGTCTTTAGCATATAAAGTACAAATGAAATTTGTATAGCAAGTAGTGACACTTACCCACAGTTGTAGGGCACCACTATGTACTTCATGTTCCTCTGTAGAAGCAATGACCTCGTTATGTATTTCTCGACGAAGGGCGAGTCTTCTTGGATGGTTTGCAGCGATACCACGTGTGGGTCGAGAAACCCACGGTTCTTTCCATTCCCGGACATTTTGCGGCATGTATCTATACATAAGCAATGAGTTGTGATATTTATCGGTATTAGATGAATGTAGAACTTGATTATGCGAACTTACGATGTCAACATCATAGAAGCGAGGCGTCGAGGCCAGCGAGGTTGAATAGTTCAAATAAATCATTGAAGCCCACGACGAAGTACCTCGTCCGTTGAAGAAATGCTTGTCCTCGTATCGACGGTGATTCGATGTCGCACCCCTTCTTTTGGGTCTTGTCCAAGTACCGGGCATGCAAAGCGACAAGCATATCGGCGTGCATTATCTGCGCCGAACTGCGGTTTTCGATGATGTATTTCCGGTATCGCGGACTTCCGGGTATCGCGGACTTCCGGACTTCTCGGACTTCCGGACTTGGGGCGCCTAGCGTTCGTTGATTTCGATTTGGCCTTAGCGATTGGCGTCGTTTTTGTGAGACGACTCGGGAACCGTCGTCGCACGCTTTTGTTGTTCCTTGCATCTTCTCCACGGAATCGAAGAGTGGCCTTTCTTTGTTCCTTGGCGTCTTCTCCACGAGAATCGAAGAGGTGGCCTTTTGAGGCGAAACATGAGGTGGAGTCATCGAGGTCCGTTGGAAGGAATGGTCATGTCGGATCGCGGCACTTCTTTGGGTCGGGTGATGTTCTTCTTGGGCCCTTTGGATAAAAGAGAGGGCGGCATCCCTAGTGTTGTGATCTCTTCGTTCGGGCAAATGTCGGCGGGATGGCTCGAAATTGACATGTACCATATCCACCTAGACCTTGGCGTAACTGCACCACCGGCACCGTCTTTGCCTTGCCCTTCCTCGTATGGATACACCATCCCTGCTGACCTCAATACAAAGGACCCATCCATCCTCACTTGGAGCTTCTACAGGCGTCGGCTCCTACAAAGCGATACACAATTAGCTAAGGCGTCGTTAGGGTCTATCTTTGGTGCATTCCATAGATGTACGTTACCTTGATGTCGTCTATCGGTGTCGGACGTCGTCATGTTCACAATTATCTTGTGACGACGACGCGTTACTCCGACGTCGAGGAGGACCTCTCCCAAATTAGCGGGGCGGCTTGCGCATCGGCGGCTCATGAGTATATCCATTTGACTCCTTAATCTTGCCATCTCTACTTGAAATTGGTTAGTAATCATCTGTACCAACCGGTTGTCGTGCTCGACCTTGGATCTCTTCCTAGTCCTATCGTGTAGTAGTCATCAGCGAATCCATGACTCCAAGGCACGTTAACCCCAAGGCCTCGCGTGCGACCGGGTGCTCCTTGTTTCCCAAGGTCGTAGATAGTATATCCTTCTCCTGTCCGCATGGAAGGAGCCTTGGGAAGCTTGGGCGATCGATCCGCAGCGCAAGAGGTCATCACGTTATTATAGGCACTATGAAGTTATGGACTTATTAACAACTTAGTAGTTCGATATATTTACCACGTTGGGACACTTCACATGCGGGTTTGTGAAGGAGATCTTGCCGAAGATGAGACTTGTGCCCTCGCTTTTAACCATTTTAGGGCAGCAGTGCGTGACATCGAAAGCGGGTTCTCCTTCTCCGCCGCCCATTCCTCGTATTTACAGCGTACCCGGTGGTGCCGAAGTCTGTCTTGGTGAGTGTTTCATGTCTGGAGAGCTTTGTGCGCCGCACTTTGCTCCTTAAATTCGCCGACGTTTTCATAGCCACAAAGGTGTCCCATGCTTCCCGTCAGAATCTATCTTTGCTGAAGGCGTCGACCGTGTTCACGTGCCGTGACAAGAATGCTCTTGAAGGTCCTCCACGATTTACCCATCGTGAGCATCGCCGTCCGTCGCCGCGCGTGCCACATGTGCTACGGAATAGTGAACTTCTTTGAAAGTTACATCCCAGTAGCGCCTTCGCTTCTTTAAATCGAGTCCTTCCACCTTGGTGTGGTGATGAGGACCCGTTCCTTCAAGTATCCCGCGGATGGTCCGGAATCTACTTGTGATCTCTTGGGACTCAGAGGGACCCCAAAGTCAGCGACCTCGTGATGACCAACCGCCCATAGGCATTTTCGATTGTCCTCTGCCATCTCGCTTAGTGTCATTATCGCCGACGGTGGTGGCGACCTCGTCGGCGCCTCTTCCATCTGTGGGGTCGGTGTTGGCGGTCTCGTCGGCGCCTCTTCCATCTGCGGGGTCGGTGTTGGCGGCCTCGTTGGCGCCTCTTCCATCTGCTGGCGTCGGTGGCGACAATGAAAGCGGTCCTCTGCCATCTCGCTTACTTGCTCTCGGGAAGAAGTACAAAGGTTGACTATAGAGATCAAGATGGCAAATGAAAAGTTGAATGAGCTCATCTTGACTACTAACATTCTAGCATAAATATGAAACAATTAATCTCGGGAAGAAATCAGAGGTTGACTATAGAGATCAAGATGGCAAATGAAAAGTTGAATGAGCTCATCAGAGTACTAACATTCCTAACACTCCTTAATCCACGAGCTTCTATTCTAACACTCCTAACACTCCTTAATCCACCACTTCTCTTGTGATCTTTGTATAGATAGAAACTAGTGATACAATTCTTTTGCTGAGCCTATCTTTGCCCGAGCCTACTTCATCGAGCCCGACACACTGGAGTGTACCATCTGCTTCATGCCGTGGAGGATTGGCATGAAGCAGAGGTACACTCAAGTGTGTCAGGATCGACGAAGAAAATGCTAAGCAAAGGTTTAATGCTTCATGTACAGAAGACTAGCCTTTAATGAAGACATAGAACTAGAATCAAGTAAAATGATCGGCAGAAGGAAATGCTAAGCAAAGGTTTAATCCCAACATAGAAACAAAATAGAATCAAGTAAAACTTTCTTTTGGATTGTTGTAAAAATGCAGTTTTAGAAAAATTTAGAATTAATCCCAACAAAATTAAGTAGCATTAAAGCATAATTCCTAAAGAATTTAACACTCCTTAATCCACCAGCCATCTCAATCCTATTGTCTATACTCTTCATGAAATGAATATGATAATATAAATTCAAACTATGAGCTCTAAACAATACTTTGCTTAGCTGTCAAATGATCTCAATGCTATTAGCAAACAGATTAAACTTCGATCAAGCAGAGGTTGACTACAGAGATCAAGATGGCAAATGAAAAGTTGAATGAGCTCATCTGAGACTACTAGAAGAATCACAAACTAGTCAATACAAGCGATCAATTTGCAATAGAACTATGAGCTCAACCAAAAGTAACCAATTAACGATACAACATATTGGCGGTAGCAAGTAATACAATAGAGCTCAAGTATGAACTAACTATCACATTCAATCTCAGTATAAGATAGAGTTCATCACGAGCATGTCAACAAAGCCCATCGATCAATTTGCAATATCTTGATTACTAGACTCGAAATCGAGAACTAATACGGATCAAGGTATCAACTAGCACTGCAAATATATATATATATATATATATATATATATATATATATATATATATATATATATATATATATATATATATATATGCAAAGATCAACCGAGCGCCACGAGAGGAGCAATACTCACGAGAGGATGCCGCACAAGAACTCACGGTGCACGAGACACTATTCCAACATATTAATTGATGATATTATGTGCTCTCGGAAGGAGAGTAGCTAAAGAACAAGTCTTTGCCATCTCAATCCTATTGTCTATACTCTTCATTAAATGAATATGATAATATAAATTCAAACTATGAGCTCTAAACAATTCTTTGTTAAGCGTCAAATGATCTCAAGCTGTTAGCAAGCAGATTAAACTTCGATCAAGCAGAGGTTGACTACGAGAGATCAAGATGGCAAATGAAAAGTTGAATGAGCTCCTACATACTACTAGAAGAATCACAAACTAGTCAATACAACTGATCAATTTGCAATAGAACTATGAGCTCAACCGAAAGTAACCAATTAACGATTACAACATATTGTGATAGCAAGTAATACAATAGAGCTCAAGTATGAACTAACTATCACATTCAATCTCATTATAAGGCGAGTTCATCACGAGCATGTCAACAAAGCCCAGCGATCAATTTGCAACTAGCTTTGCAAATATATATATATATATATATATATGCAAAGATCAACTTAACGCCACGGAGGAGCAATACTCACAGAGAGGATGCCGCACAAGAACTCACGGTGCAAGGAGGAGGCAGTCACGGGAGGAGGCCGATCTGAGGGAGGAGGGAGGCTGGGGAGGAGGTCGACAGGGAGGAGGAGGGCTGGGAGAAGGCAGTCCCGGAGGAGAAGGCGGTCTGAGAGGAGGAGGCCGACACGGGAGGAGGACGGCAAGCGTCGAGGTCGGGCGCCAATGTCGGGCGCGGCGGCTTGAGGTCGGCGGCGACGTCGGGCTCTGACTGGGAGGTGAGCAGAGACGCCGAGGTCGGCGGCACACCTGGTCAGCGCGGTCGGGGCACCAATGTCGGGGCGACAATGCAGGTCGGGGCACCAATGTCGGGGCGTGGCGAGGTCGTAATCGGCGGTGTGGCGGAGCCCTAAACCCTAGAGGAGGCGAACAGCGAGAGCGTAAGGGGCACGGGAGAGGAAGTGAGAAGTGAGAGGAAAACCCTAGCGTTTCTGCCTTATAAAAAGTATATCACCAGAGCGGTTCGTAATGAGAACCGCAGCGATATCAATCGAGCGGTTCTATTATGGAACCGTGCAGCGATATTATCACGAGCAGTTCTCATTACGACCGTCTGGAGATATTACTACGCACGGTTGTATAATAAAACCGTCGTGATAAGCGCAAATCACGAGGCCAATTTATGATATCTTGACAAAACATCTTGAACACGGTGAGACATAAATATCACGAGAAAACATAGTGAACTTCTTTGAGACAAGTATGATGACAATTATGACAAGTCCATATGAATTCTAACACGGTGACAAGTATGATGACAAGTTCATAACACATTTGACTTCAAAATTTCATATCTAATTCAACTCAACTCCAAATCAAGTGAAACCAATTTTGATACTCCACATTACAATGTCGTCCACACATTGACATTAATATCAAATATGACAAGTCCATAACAAGTTCATAACACATTTGACTTCAAAATTTCATATCTAATTCAACTCAACTCCAAATCAAGTATGATGACAATTTTGATACTCCGCATTACAATGTACGTCCACATTGACATCAATATCAAATATGACAAGTCCATAACACATCAACACATGACAATTTCACGTTGACATCAAAATATATGAGAGATTACAAGTCCATAACACATGATGTTATGGAATAAATTAATTAATTACATTGGAGTAAATTCTTAATTAAGATATAGGCCTTCATGATGATCGACGCGCATATAGCTAGCTTCCTCACTGGGTTCTTCCTCGAGCCTAATCTGGTTTCGAAAGATGCGTTAAATCTGTATCGGTCTCTACGGTGCTAACTCGATCCTTATGTTCATATCAACCAAGTCACGCCGTGCGTTAACACCATCCTTTGTTTTGTCACTAATGTTCACAAGAGACCAATCAAGCTATCACATACATTCTTCTCTCGTGCATGGCGTCGATCGTTGGCGAACTTCTAAGTGCTCCCAATAAGGCAAGTCCCAAAAATTGACCGCTTCTTCGGATGTTCTTCTCACGGGTTCTTAATTTCGTCCTTCCCAAGCACAACATCGATATCCTTAACCATATCATAGACCTCTTTCCTCTAAAAGCCCTTGGAGCTGAATCGTTCTCCTTATTTCCGTCGAATTGTTTTTCATCTTGCGGTATGGGTGACTCTGAGGAAGGAACCTACGGTGGCCTTATATACGATTTTTGCGAGTTGTTCACCATACACTCTCTGTAGCATCTAGCGGTCTTGAACAGGCTTTGGCTCCTTTTGTCTTTGGCTTGACGCAGTTACCAAGGTCGGGAAAATCATTGATGGTGCGAGAACAACATGGCGTAAAGTGAAGTTCTCTCGTTTATGCATCCCATACCTGTACCCTTAGTTCCACAGTGTCACAAGATCTTCCACAATGGTGCTAGGTACACATCAATATCATTCCTAGGTTGCTTTGGCCCTTGGATAAGTAGTGACATCAAAATGTACTTTCGCTTCATACACGACCAAGGAGGAAGGTTGTACATACATAGATTCACGGGCGGGTGCTATGTCGGTTGCTCATGTTACCAAAAGGATTCATTCCATCGTACTCAACCCTAACCTTATGTTCCTCGGTTCCTTTTGAACTCTTGGAAGCTCGATCGAAGTTTCTCCTTTGGCGAGAATCGGCGGGTGTCTTAGCTTTCCATCTCTCTTACGCTCCTCTGAGTGCCAACGCAGCAATCTTGCGTCTTTGCGTTCGCAAATAAGCGCTTCAAGCGTGGGATCCTGGCGGATACCACAACATCTTAGTAGGAGGTCCTTGCTTCACCTTAGCGATGATACGGCGCTTGTATCGGGATGCTTTGCACAGGACATACATGCATATCTGCATACTCTTTACGGTAGAGGATACAATCATTCGGACATGCATGTATTCTTTCTACTTCCATTCCCAATGGACAAATAACCTTCTTTGCTTGATAGGTGGTCTTTGGGCAACACGTTTCCCTCGAAGGATGTCAGCTAGGAGACCTAACAACGCCGTGAAACTCTTATCGGACCAACCATTGCTTGCCTTCAATTTCAGCGGTTCAAGCACGGTTGACAACCTTGTATATTCGACTTGCAACCAGGGAACAAAGGTCTCACCGAGTCCTCCCTAAGCCCTCGAATTTACAAAACTCTCTCTCTTTGTAGTTCTCTTACGCATCGCGTAGCATCTCGATCCAGTTGTCATCGTGTGACATATCCTCATCAAAAGCGTCTGATCCACATCCGGCATATCGTTGACTTCCTCGGCGATGCCGTCATTACTAACTTCATGTGTAATAATCTGCTCTTCACCGTGGCTGGTCCAACATGTATACCCTTTTGTGAAACCCCTTCGAATCAAGTGCGCTTCTATTTGCGCCGCGTTGTTAAACATCTTCAAATTACCACAATCAATGCATGGATAGTACATAAAATTTATCTCCTTCTTCAACATATCACCTTTCGTGGCTCTTCTAAAAGCAACCATGCCATTAATGTACTCTTGACTCACACGGTTCTGCTTTGTACATCGGTTTGATCCATCTACACTACGCATGTAACAAATTAGTGTCAAAATTGATTAGCGATTAATTTATAGCAAACATAAAGGGTTATAGATCGTTACCCTCGGAGCTCACGAAGAAAATCTGATTCCTCTCCTTTCCTTCTCCTCTCTAAGATGGCGCAATGGGGGAGGAGGCGGTGTGTGGGGCGCTAGGGGTAAGGGTCCAACCTTCTCCTCTCTAAGGTGGCATAGCGGATAATTATTGATTATCTGCATGATTGTTGATTAGATCTGAGACAAAAGATAAGAAGAAGATCCTAATAACTAGCAAGTTGGTCAGCGCGATTGCTTGTATATCCGTTTTCATATAATTGAAACAATAAACCCTTTGTGATGACGTTTCTTCATGGATATAAATGGAGGAAATATAAAATAGATCATTGCACATGTGACTTATCTTGGTGTATCATAAATTCTTCTTTTTAATCTGTTCTAGAAAACTACTCATGAAATTAGTTACGATTAAGACTTTCACTTCTTTGCGTACTTACTCGTTTTGTCTCATCGTTGCACAAAGGAATTACACCGTTAATTAAAGGCTACATGTTTTGCTTTTCATTTTCTAGAATTAGGGTCCATCAAATTGAGAGCTAGATGTGCGTCGTTTTGCCTTTTCCCATCAAGTAGTATTAATTGAAACCTAAGCCCTATGCTTCCGATTAAGGAATACAACAAAAAAAACAAAACATTAGGGTCTATGTGCAGAGTAGCAAAATCGAGGAAATTCACTAATCAATAGAGTGGAAAAAGGATAATCGATATTACTTCATCATTTAATTAGGGAGGAGCCGCAGTTGGAGGAGCTAGGGAGAAGTGGCTCGGCACTGAGAAGAAGCTAGCTAGCAGATCTTGGAGCCAATGAAACAGAGGCCGGTTGATTATTATCCAAACAGCAGCGGAGAATGGCGAGCAGGCAGGCGATCTTGGCGATGAACCACAATGCGAGTCTGGCGATGAACACAGCGGCGATGTGGTAGAGGATGTGTCGCGCTCAATTTATCTGCGATGGGCATATCACGAGCGGTTCTTAATAAAACCGTCGTGATAGTCATCTATCACGAGCGGTTTGTGAATAAAACCGTGCATGAATTATCCTGACGGTTCTATTCTGGCAAACCGTGCGTGATAATCCCAATCACGAGCGGTTCTATTTAATAACCGTGCGTGTAATATCCTGAGCGGTTGTAAATAAGGACCGTGCGTGATTGAAGATTATCACGAGCGGTTTGTGAATAAACCGTCTCAGGATAATTCACGCACGTTCTATTCACAAACCGTCAGTGATAGATGACTATCTGACGGTTCTAAAAATACCGTCTGTGATATTCTTCCACGCCACCGCAGTCGGCAATACCCAACACGAGCGGTTCCAAAGGAACCATCTGTGATGGGGCGTCTACTATAGCCTGTTTTGTAGTAGTGAATGCAACACTTCTATTGTTTCTTTTTTTAGGAAATGGCTGGGAACTGCCAATATTTCATTAAAGAGGGATCACAGACAGAGAGTGGAAATAATGAACAAAAAGGAGAAAGGAAGAAAAAAAAACAAAAAAAAGCAACAAGAAACAGAGTACAAAAAGGATTCCTTTTCACTAGCCGACTATCAACGGTTCCCCTCCGACCAGTAGGTAGGCCTCTAGCTTGGCCGCCCCACTTAATAGCCATGCATGGGCCTCTTCGTTTATGATTGCCAATGTCCCTGTTGGCTCATTTCTTTAATGCTGGAAAATCCTCCGGTTCTTCTCTTTCCAGATTTGCTAGAGGACTAGGATGATCAACAAAGCCTAGCCCATTCTACTAATAGCCAGTTCAGAGAGGATCCTCAAGCGACCACCACTGCAGACCGTCTCCCTAAGCCACCCATTGTGTCGAGTCCAAGGCTTTTCATTGTGTCCAAGCCACTACTAGGGTCCATACTCTCTTGGCATAGCTACATTGGGTAAAGAGATGGATTGTTGTCTCGTAGTTATTGCTATAGAGAGGGCACCAGTGGTCATTTGGCATGTGTCTAGTCGCGAGGTTGTTCAAGAAATGTCTTTGAACTCCCACCGAATTTGTTCCTTTTGGAAAACCTTGAGATCCAATTTCCCTCTTTCTTTTCCGAGCCTACCGAATCTCAGGGACTAGATTCTTTGTAAGGGGGGTAGGTCTGTAACATCCTAAAATCCTAATCTTGGGATTATGTAACATAAATGCATTAGGAAATTTTTCTTTGAACACTTGCATATGAAATATGCCATTTTGAAAATCTTGTATTTTTTTTTAAGAAAGACAAAACTTGAACTACAAACAAATAGGTGCTAAAAAGGAAATAGATAAAACAAAGTAAAAATATATAAATGAGAGAATTGTTTATGGCTAATTATCCCAGGAACTATTCAACAAAAGTTTTACATGAAAACTTGTTTAGAAAAAATATTTACAAAGACATAAGAAATTAGTCAAAAGTCTACACAAAATTTTCATTAATTTTGGATTTAATTTGAATAGTAAATAAAATCGGAGATTAAATCAACGAGAAAAGAAAAATCCTAAAACTCATCTCTCTCTCACCTCACCGACCTGTGGGTCCCACCCATAGGTATCATCATCCACCTCGCGTGCAGCCACGCTAGCGCACGCCTGTGCATGAGAGCTCCACCGCGCCCCTAGTTTTCTCCTCATCACCTATGGTTTTGCCGCTACCCAACCACCCGCGTCACTTAAATGCGTTACACCGCGCCCATTCCCTTGATGGTGCCTCGTTCTGCCGTGCACGCCAAAGAAACAACCGAGAGCTCCGCCATTTTTGCCCATGGGCACCTCAGTCTCTACCTCACTCTACTCCACCTCTTCGGCTACAAAAGCCCGCCCTGTGCTGCGTTTCATCCTTTCCAACTCCGTGCGCCCACTCACTCCTCCCATCCACTCAATCGAGCCCTAGAGCTCGAAGAGCGAAAAACCTAAAATAGCCGTGCGCCGTCGCCTTCGTCCCCGACGCTGTGAAGGGTTTGGTGTCAAGCTCTTCGCATCATATCACGTTCCAGATCACCTTGAGTCTTTCCCCTCACTCAATTTAGCCTTTGATCCACAGGAGCTCCTAATTTGGCCTTTCTTCTCTCCAGCCGGAACACCGCCTCAAACCATCACTGGCGATTCACTACACTTCGGGCTAATTCACCGTACCCAAGCATCGCCAGGACTTACTGAAGCACCTCCGACCATTGGACTTCAAGCTCCTTCACCTGAGCTCCTTCTCCACGCGTGACCGACCTCGCTACCGCAGCTCACCGTCGACAACTCGTCTCCGACAGCCTCAGCCCCTCCGTGTCCTTCTGGTATGCTCCTAGTAGCACGTAGATACTCATGCGTGCACTCGTTAGCCGAGGGAGTTGCTCAATCGTGTTGTCGCCCATTGCCCTGCTCTGCTCGCCACCGGTGCGACGCCGCGTTAGGCCATCTCTGGCCACGTCATCAGTGTCGGCGGGTGCGCATTAGTGCGTAGATCCCATTTTGGGCACTCTCCGACCTCGCCGAGCCTCACCTCGTCGGTGACACGCGCGGGCGCTCGTGCCACCGTGTGGCACAACGATGACGAGCACTGTAGCTCGTCATCAGCGTGCCTAACGACGGTCATTAGGGTTAATTAAACCTTTAAAACGTATCACAGACCGAGACGAAGAGACATGTCGTAGCGTCGGCACACGAGATGAAGAGACGCATCGCGTGGGAACCGAAGAGGCTTGAACATTTCACAGACGGTTCTAACCATAAACCGTCGTAATACATATCCTGACGGTTATATTTAAACAACCATTTGTGAAATATCCATTGTCACAGATGGTTCTTTTAATAAGGAATAAGTCCATTTTACACCCTTGAACTTTGGTGAGAGTCCAAAAAACACCCTGAACTACAAAACCGTTCGGTTTACACCCTCGAGCTGTCAATACTAGATCAAGTTACACCCTCTATTTGGTTTCATTGGTTGTTTTGGATGACGTGGTAGCCCGTCCATCGGTTTTGGATGACGTGGCATCCGTGTACCTCGGGATGACGGTCTTGCCGGTCCATGGGAAGCGATGGCGCCCTTGAGCCCTTGGGTAGTGAGAGCAAGGGGAGGATCGGGCGGTTCACGAGCGGGTGCGCACGGGTGCATGTGGCTCCGGTTTGATGTCGGCGGGCTAGGGCGCAATGGCGGTGGCTAAGCATGGGAATGGGGAGCTAGCGAGGTGGTGGAGCCGATGACGGGGTGGCGGCGCCGGGTGGATGGGTGTCGCCGGCGGTAGGTGGTGTAAAGCGACGGCGACGGCTCAGTGATGGTGGCGGGGAGGGTCCGATGGCGGCTTGGGCCATGGAGGGTGATCACGGGTAGCTCTTGTCGGGCGAGCCATTGGGATCGGCAGGAGGCCAAGAGGAGCGTGGGTGGCGGCGGATCTTTGGGAAGGCGGCTAGAGGCGGTGAAGAAGCCCAAATGCGGTGGCTGTGGTGGCGGATCCTCGAGGGAGTTTGAGGGGAAAGGCTCCTGTTGGCCGGGGGCTCACGGTGATGGGGTTGGTGGCATCGGAGGGTGGCCAGAGTGGCGGGACGGCAGTGGAGGCGGCGGCAGCCGAAACGAAATGGCGACAATTTTGCTTGGTGAGCTTACCCGGGCTCCAAGGGGTTGGAGGCACGCCAGGGCGTCAGAGGGATGGCGTCTTTGGTAGCGGTGTCGCGAGAAGCGGCGAGTGGCGATGCTTAAGCATGGCGCCGTGTATGGCGCTGCGGCTACATCGGTGAAGAACGAGGTAAGCGGTGCGTCTTGCCAAAGGCAGCAGTAGCGAGCGTCAGTGGCGAAGGCGAAGCGGCAGCGGCGAGGTGGCGTCTGCGCGGAGAGAAGGAGGGAGGCGCTCGGCTTGGAGAAGGAAGGGGCGGCCACGGGAGAGAAGGCGCCGGGGAAAGAAATGGAGGAGTGGAGAGAGGACACGTGGACGCCACATCGACCAAATAGGTACGTGGATGCCACATCATCCAAAACTAGTGACGTGGCTGCCACGTCATCCAAAACCACCAATGAAAGCAGTGTAGGGTGTAACTTGATCTGGTATTGACAGTTCAAGGGTGTAAACTGAACGGTTTTGTAGTTCAGGGTGTTTTTTGGACTCTCGCCAAAGTTCAGGGGTGTAAAATGGACTTATTCCTTTTAATAATGGTCTGTAATAATTATATATCACAGACGGTTTTTTCCCTCTAAACCGCCTCTGATAGTGTTTAGCATAAGCATAACAACTTCAAACTGGATTTTTATATCATTTTTGCATTTACATATGGACAAACAGTGTGGCGGTTGCTTCTTACAAAGATTTTAAAAAAGTAGAAATAATAAAAGATCAAGTTTTTCTAGTGGCCCAAGTAGCCTACTATCTCCGTTATCAAAGCTTCATAGTCCTCGTCATCGGCATCGGAGGGTTCAGGATTAGCGCAGGTAGCTTAAAACGCTTTCAACCGTTGATCGATCATTCCATACTCGCCCAAAGCTCCTCTTGAGGAACCAAGTGGAAGCAGCGCATAGGCCCTCTTCTCTTGCTTGAGGGGTCTCGGCTTGGTCGACTCTATCGCTCGCCGCCTCGATGTCGCATTCTAAGCCAGTAATCCTCATCTTGGATGTGCAATCTCTTGCTCGAGGACTACATCGATGGCGAGGTTAGCTCGTCGGAAGCTGCAGACCACCCGAAAGACACAACAGAGCAGGTCGTCTAGACGACGCAACATCGTCGTCACATGTCCCAGCATAACCTTCGCCGGAGGAGGGAGGACACTATAAACACAATGTGCTTCATGACTTTCGCCAACAGTTGTCTGACCCGAGAGGTGCTTGTACAAGATGGCTAGGTAGGCCATGAATGCTAGTGTCGGGGAGAAGAGTGGGGAGCTATTTTGTTTGTGCTTGAGAGTAGAGCGATGTGTGAGGAGTACGGTGGCGGATGATCTCATTCGTGCTTGATAGTAGAGCGATTTGTGAGGAGTGCAGTAGCGGATTGTCATTCTTATAAAACATGCAAGGAGTAACGTCGGCGTGGGAGACTAAGAGACGCATTGTGCAGGAAGCGAAGCGGCATTGAATATATCACAGACACTTCCGACCACAAATCGTGTGTAATACAAAATTATCACAAACGGTTATATTTAAAACCCATCTGTGATATTTGTTAATATCACAAATAGTTATTTTTAGTAATCGCATGTGATATTTCATAGGTGATTTTAAACATGAAATGTCAGTGATATTAATAAATATCACAGACGAGTTTTAAATATAACAGTGTTGGACCTAAACTACGACTAGAGGGGGTGAATAGGAGCACTATCTATTTTTGCTTTGATCGATTCAAACATGATATTGACTCTAATAGCTATGAGAACTACAAAGATCAATATATATATATATATATATATATATATATATATATATATATATATATATATATATATATATATATATATATAAGTATATGAAGACTTGTCTTGAATCCCCTTCAAACCCCCAAAAGCGACCAAGAACACAAAAAACACATCAATGAACAGTAATGATGGCCATACCGATTGTACCAGATGAACAGTGCCAGTCATACCGGAAATCGGAACAACCGGATGAGCAGTGCATGTTGTACCGCAATGAACCGTAAAACCAGGCGAATGAATAGTACACTGCCTGAAAACGAAATAAAAAATTGACGTAACTTTTGATCCGTAATTCTAAACTTCACAAAACTTGAAACACACCTTCCTAAGGATGTCAGGAACCTATTCCATGCAACGATCGTGAAGATCCTTGCCAAAGTTCTAACCTTTTTCCGTTCGAACGAAGAGTGCTCCAAAAACCGAGTCAAAACCAAAATATGATCCAAACACTTGCTCGTGGGTGATTGATGATCAAGATGATCCTAGATGTATTCCCACATGTCACAGAAAGCTAGATCAAGACAAGAAACTAACAGAAAACTCGCAGATTGAAGAGAGACCCAAAATCACAAAATAGAGAGTAAGAACACAAAAGAACTCATCTTGAAATCTTTCTTGGATTGATTGGATAGATGGTATGTTTATAGCCACTCTACCATGGAGGACAAAGCTCAACACTTGAGCACTCAAATCAATCCATCTCTCTAGAACCCTAACCTCTCACCAAGCTCTCCAAACCCTAAGAACCAAAACTAGGGTTTTACAAATTGAAGGGTTGAGAGGTGCTGGACAGCACCCTCTTCTATTTATAGTGGAGGCTAGCTTCTAGAAGAGTAAACCCTAATGGGCACCCGTTAAGCCCACACACAAACGGGTTCACTTACGCACGCATTTTAAATCACCGTCTTCATCTTCTCTTGACCTAGATCGCCTCTCCTTGTGCCGTCTTGCGCCATGTTTTCTCCAAGGCCAAGAAGGTGGTTTACACACCACCACTTACCACTTTTCGATATAGGGCAATTTCCCAAAATGCCCTCTCACAGACCTTTGGCGATTCCTTAGCCTCGAAGCATCTCCATGCTCCATCATCATCCATGTGACCCCAATGACTTCCTTAAGCCTCTCACGCGTCCGGATCAATCGAACCATCCTCGCTTGTAAGCTGGAACCAAGTCACTTGGCGCACCATATGTCTCACCATAATTGCACGGCCGTTGACCGTTCAGGACATCAGCTCATCCCTGAGCCTAGTCTGGACCTCAACTCATCCCTGAGTCTAGTCTCGGTCAACCTTGCTGCTGCCCGTCATGTTCATCACCGGTAGCTTCCGCTCTGGTTCCTTGTCTTCTCGGCTTGTACGTGCTCCGCTAGCCTCAGTCATCTTCCAGCAAAACCTCGATCGTTCTGGACCTCAGTTCTCCTAACCTAGTCCCGATCTAGTCTGCCTCACCATGACCTAGCTCTGGTGTCCTACAACCATCACAAACAAGCAAACCGTTACGTAGGACTGTACGATATGCACAATCATCAATTCACATAATTGATGAGGCATGAGCACATACCTTCACAAAGGCCTTTGCTCAAACTTCGCCTTCCTTGGTTCTGGTCCATTTTGTGCCTTGCTTGAGTCCAACTATCTCACGTGACATCCACGACCGTTCTGGACCTCGGTTCTCCTAACCTAGTCCTGGTCCTCCTCGTCGTTGACTATAGTTGACTTCAAGTCACCTACACAACAATAAACCAAGCAACCATTTTCGGGCGCAAGTTCTTCACAACTTGACCCATGTTAGCCAAAACATACATCATGCAACATCTATGCACTGAAACCCATGAACTTGACCTAATGAAAAACCAATTCACCAAGTCGCCAAACATTCAGAACAGAATCGGTCATACCGCCATGTATGCACCAGTACAATCGCACTGCGGTAGTACTGCTCCCAAACCTGCGGTCATACCAATTTCCAAGGAGACCAAAAACTCCCAAAAACACGTTCTCTGGAAAAACCATACCACCAACTAAAAGCGGTATTACATACGCAATATTACCACTCATTACTTGCGGTCATACCACCTGCGATCGTCCGCACCTTACTTTACGGTACTACCGATTATCTGACAGCGGCGGACTTTCAAAACGAGGTTTCTCCAAACACCTCGATGCTATTGCCAATTGTTCAACACATTAAGATTAGGATGATATCCACATGATCTCCACAATGATATTTTACTGACAATTTTAAACATGAACCGTCTATGATATTAATAAATATCACAGACGAGTTTTAAATATAACCGTCTGTGATACTTTCACGGACGGTTTTAAACATGAACCGTACGTGATATTACATCTTCATAGACAGTTTTACCGCACTTGATAACATAGGCGTCGCTAAACCAAAACCGTCTGTGATTGTCTTTAATACAAATGGTTCCGGGGAACCATCTGTGATGAGGCGTCCAGGATAGCCCCTTTGTAGTAGTGTGCCTTCATGTGCGTCTGTCTAGATGTCTACTCCGAGGGCCACCATCTTCAATGGGGAGGCTTCACTCAATGGGACCCTTCGGAGCTGCCCCTCTGGTTTGGTCTTTGGCACCCATTTTGCTGAAGGGGTTTCTGCGTGGGTGCTTGTGTCTACTTCAACTGTGTGGACATGGCGGGCCGGTGCGATTGCCTCGAGCTCCATTTTCCTTGCCAGGTCTTGGTCTATGCGCACCATAATTATGCCATCGGGTTTGGGGATTTTCAAGCATAGATTGTTGTGGTGCGTAATTGTGCCGAAGGCATTTAGCGTGGCGCGGCCTAGGATGGCGTTGTATTGGTAAGGCACCTAGAAGATGTCGAATGTGATGACCTCGGTCTGTGACACGAAGTCATTGTTGAACGTGATGACCAGGTCGATTTGGCCCAAGGCCATCACTGGTCTTTCCCCAAAGCCTACCAGGGGTATACCTGGGGGCAATCAGCGATTCCTGGGGATCATCATCTTGTTGAAGGGGTCCGTGAAGAGTAGGTCTGCGGAGCATCCCCTGTCCACGAGGACACATTTGACTTCAAAATCTGTGATGCTGGCAGACATGACGAGGGGGTCCTGATGGGGAAGTACAGGCCTCTGGCATCATCGGGACCGAAGATGATCGGTATCTCGGTGTAGCAAGGTGGGTTTGTGGCAGGGTACATTGTGACGTGGTGTATCTATCAGGCATACACACGCCGCTGTCTCTTTGATGTCATGCCGAGCGAGGATTCACCGGTGATCATGTTTATGATCCTTTGGTGGTGCTCCCCGTGCCCCGCCACCCTCTATGCAGGGCCTCTGCTATGAAGCGAGCAAATAGTTGCCTAACCTCCACCCGTCTTCGTGGTCAACTGGCTGTGGTTCATGTAGTCTTGTATGGCCGCGATGGTGCGGTAGTCCTTGGTTGTAACATTCCAAAATTTGGGATTATTTTCAAATTGATAAAAATATGATCTTTTTATAACTTTTGATGGATCTTGTTGACATTCGCTTTTCTGGGTTTTATTGCAAGACTTTTTGTCTAATAAAGAAATTTAAGAATTGAATTATGGAAAGACAAAACCAATTGAAGATCAAAATAAATTGAAACAAAAGATGATAACCAAAAATCCAAACTTGGTGTAATTATACTATCAATAAAATGGGAAATATTTAAAGCATCATTTGAAACTTCCCTCAAATCAAATAATGAAAATGCATGTAAATAGAAACTTAAAAGAATTTTTGGGAAAAATATGTAACAAACAAAACCCTAGAAAAATTACACAAAAATCTAAACTGAGTCATAAACCTCCCCCTAAAATTTCATAATTTTTCAAACTATATTTCCAGGCCTAAAAATTACCTAAATCCATCAGCCTTTTTTAGAAAAATCTAGGAGACAAGTTTTTCTTCCTTGGTAACCATTAACCGGGCCCACCATTAGGCCTTCTTCTCCACACAACAAAAGCGCTCAATGCTAGCTCTGCTCATTTGTCATGGACCACGCCTTGCGCCGTACCACCTCATCGGACTCGGCCCGGTTTGCCGGCGCCTGTGGATTTGCTTACCCAAGCACCTTGACCACCGCCCATGTCTCGCCGTGTCCCACGCTGCTCCATGTCCTATATCTACCCCCTCGACGTCTCCGAAGCAAATGCCTACTATCACAGATGGCTACCACCAACAACCGTCTGTGATATGTCAGATATCACAGACGATTCTTTTTACTAACCATTTGTGATATGTCTCTAATCACAGACGGTTGGTACATATAACCATCTGTGATGGCCACATATCATTGATGGTTTTTTTGTAGAAGCCGTCTGTGATAGTAGGCCCTCACAGATGGTTTCGACCAAAAAATGTCTGTGTTGTAACTTATCACGAGCGGCTCAAAAAGCATGCGTGGTAACCACTTGTTATCACAGACACATAAATTGAGCGGTTAAAAACTGTGCGTGATGACGGTTAGAAGCTGTCTATGATGACTCTTTAGGTGGTAGTGCATGCCTGCAATGCTTATGTCGGACCCGGATTCTGAGAATCAGGACGGCAGTATCACCAAGACAACACAAAGACAAGCTTGAGGAGATGGCGCAAGCAGGATAAACAGAGCAACAAACTGAATGTGGGGCCGTCGGGCCGTTTGGTTGGTATGGGCTGAACTGCAGCATGTAAGGAGTTTGCCGGTTAGGCTACAGGGTAAAAGGGTTGGGACGGCTACAGGAGACGTCATCGTTTTGAATGAAACAAATCCCAAATTCCCCTTTCTCCTTCCCTTGAGTTCTTCTCTGTGTCCCATATTCTCGTTCCGAACACGATGATTGTCTCGACTGCCCTAGTTCTATGCTAGGACCGTGACAAATTCCCTGGATTAGTAGCTAGCACTCACAAACACATCACTGAATCAAAATATACATGGCATAGATAAAACCATACCATTCATTAATTAACACTTCAGAGCTTTACATAGACCACATCGGGTCAAGTTTTACAATAAGGGCGAACAGAAAACCGAGTATATTACAAAAATAGTGGAAGCGACAAGCGAAACAAAAGGTGAGAGCACATCTCTCCTGAGACAAGTATTTGGGGAAACCGTGTACGCATGGATATTAAGCAAGGACTTGGATAATATTGGATGCATGCAAGTACCAATGGAGTCAACTAGACTGGGGCGAGATCTGGACTAAATGAACTAATCTACTCTTCATCATCTTCTCGAGCCTCCGACCACGGATCCTTGTACTATCACGTAGTCTTGAGTTTCATACGAGGATTTTGGGGGAAAGAGCTAGAATGAGCACAACCTCTGTGCTCGCGAGCCAACACACAATGCAATAATATACATGGAAGGCTTAACAAGGATGGCTCAAGTTCTTTTATTTGCTAAAGCAATGTTTTGAATTATCATAATTACAAATTCCTATCACTTAGCATTTTAATAAATTGCATTTTATTAAAGAGAGTAATTGTGCAATATTTATTTTAGTAGAGGTTCCTCGTGAAACTCTACCATGCATCTTTAATTGGAGCTGCCTCCAATGACCACACCCAATGAGCTTGAAGACTTAGGGAAAATCCAATACTGAGGGCTAGGTGAGCCCTTCCACCATTCATATCACCCACAAAGTTTTGAGATAGAACTAACTCAAGTTATGATTCCCATGTCCGCCTTTGACCGTAGGCATGGTACATTTAAATAGTTTAGACTCTATAGAGGTTGCACAATTTACCCACAAGAGATAGTCATACCCATTACCCCACATGATTAAGTAGTCATGTAGTCGAGGCGACAAATCACGATAACCTTTCAAACTACCTTGCCCTTTCCAGTCATCTCACCCATATGGGGTTGTGCCCATCGTTGTCTTGGGATCGTTGTAACCCTAGCGTTGGGTGCGATTTGGACTACCCACAACTACTAGCAACTCACCCATTCAAAATTTGGATGAACCCAAGCTTGCGCGTTTCCATTACTCCGCCATGTGAGACACATTTAGTGTTTAATAATTTTACTAAGCCAAGTTGCACTTTGTAGACTTGTGGTTCTACTTGTTGAACACGGGAGGTCATGACAAGATTAAGTCCTTAGGGTTATCTAGGCGGTTCATTCCACAAACCAACCATCCTTGTGCTCCCTGAGCACCCACCGCCTCACCATCTACCCAGATAGAACTAGCAATTAGGGTTCTGAGGAGTAAGCCAAATTATTCCAAGCCTTTTAGTCAATGGACCACCAATGACCCCCAAATCATTTTATGTTTGAAGAATGATGATTAGGGTATTTTAATACCCCGATACTTAAGCAAGACTAGCATGTAAGCAAAGTACAACCTATAACTAGTATTACCATATATTTACTAAGGTGACAAGAATAATGGATTCAATAACAATGGATGGCATATTAATTAATTAATCAACAAATGGGTGTTTAACTACCTTAAGCTTTAATATACATTTGATTAAAGAATTAAAGCATGCAATTTTGATAATTTAAATAAATATAATTTGCATAAAATGTAGGCTCAATATGATTAAATTATTGACTCGCCTTGGATTAAAGGAAAGGGAATCTTGATAATCTTGTGCTTGATCGAAGTGGAGCTTCTCCGCGTCTTCGAATCCTAATCGGACGGACCTTGGGAAAAAAGACACAACAAGCAAAGAGAGCAAATAAATACACAAGAATAAACAAATGAACTCCAAATTGAACAAGAACTATGTCATTAGCAAGATCTTGAATTAACACATTTTAGGAATTTAATTCATAATTTTGGAGTTAGACAAGGGAGAACAGAGCTTAGAAGATTGGAATGAAATTTAATCAAAAGGAAAAAGGAGAGAGAGAGAGAAGTCTCTCTAGCAATTGAGCCCAACTTGGTCCTTTGCCTGAGGAAGGATGGGGGCCCATTTGGCGACAAATGAGAGGTGAGGGCTCAAGCCAAATGATGTGGGGCCGCATCAAATTCATTCCCCATTTATTTGCACTCGACTCTGAGAAGGGAGGAGGAGGCAGGGTGGTGTGGTGGGGGGGCTTTCTTCCGTGAGGAGGCATGACCAGTCTGCAAGCAAGGGCAAGGGTGTGTGGCGAAAGGCGGCGGCCATGAGGCGCTAAGCGGCAGAAGCTAGTGTCGCTGGGCGCCACAGCAGTGGCATTAGTGGCGCAAAAAGGGTGGCGGCGGCTCACAGTTGTCTGCCCAGTGAGGCGCGGCGGCGCAGGCGGAATCGGCTACGCATGGGCTGCGTGGGAGTGTGGGGAAGCGAGCGGGTCGAGCTGGCTCAGCGGTCCCGGCGAGACGGGGCGCGAAGCGAGAGGCGTCGGTGGCGGGGCTCCTTGGCAGCGGGGAGGGAGTAAGGAGGCGGGGAATGGCTTTCTCACGTTGCAAGGAACGAGGTGACGGTGGTGGCGTGCCAGAGGCGGCACCGAAGCGGCTAGGCGACGGGAGGCCAGTCTTGCCAAGGCGGGGCTGGCGGGTGGTTCTTGAGCGCTCGGTTGAAGGAGGGGGAAGCAAGGAGGGAGCTCGGGCTCTTATATCCATGGGGGAGGAGCCGTTGCGGGAGCCGTTGGAGAGGCTCGAGCGCTCGTGGGGTGGCAGCAGCGGCGCAGGCACGCTCATGCGTGAAGCGCAGCTCGTGGACGAGAGCTTGGCGATGGCGTGCTGGCAAAGGGGGTGGTGTGCACAGCAGGGGCATAGGTGCTGCTTAGGGGAGCTCGTGCCTACGGCAAGGAGCACAAGGGGAGGCACGGGCGGTGGCGTGCACAGCAATGGGAGTAGGCACACGCAGCAGTAGTAGAGGAAGCAGCAGACTCGAAAAGCATCGAGGAGAGAGAGAGAGAGTCTTGGTGCAGGGGCGTCTGGTGTGAGCGGTGTGCTGCAGGGGGAGGTGGCATCGCGTCTGAGGTGGCATGACACTACCAACGGGAGGAGAGAAGGAGTGCTCAGCCAAGGGGAGGGAGCCAAGGGGAAGCAGCAGGCGGGCGCCAACAGCGAGGAAAGAAAAAGGCGAAGGAGAAAAGAAAAAGGGCCGGGGCCAGGATGGGCCGGGAAAATGGGCCAGGCCCAAAAGAAGAAATGGGCTGAGCCCAAAAGAAGGAGGCCCAACTCGAAATGGCCCGAGAAGCAAGAGAGAGGATAAATTCCAACCCAGAATTTGAATTTCAAATGTTAAGGACATTACATTTGAAACAGACACCGGAGAGAAAAGAAAGGAAGTTTTCAAAATTAGTTTGGTAATTTGAAATACGGCGAAGAATGGAAACCGAAATGGTAAGCACTATGCGCCATCTGAAAATGGGACGCTACAAATCCTACGCACCTTAAACGGAATCTTGACCCCGAGATTCGAGCTACTCTAAGAACAGGGATGGGTAGTCTTGCTTCTGTTGATGTTCACGTTCCCAGTTGGCTTCTTTTGCTGAGTGGTGGCTCCACTGGACTTTGTAAAGGCGGAAGGCCTGACGTCTTGTTCGCTTCTTGATGACGTCGAGGATCTTGACCGGATGCTCTGGATAAGTCAACTCCTACTGAAGGGTGATGGCTTTGACGGACGTCTGCCCTTCAGGTACTTTGAGACACTTCTTGAGCTGGGAGACATGAAACATGCTGTAGACGCCTGACAATCTTTTAGGCAGCTCCAGTTGATAGGTGACTTCTTTACGCTTGGCGTGGAAGCGGCTGTGGATGCCTGCGGATTTTGGTGACGTTTGCTTGAAGTTGAAGTCTTGAAGTGACCTAGTGTGGATTTCAAGTTGTACTTCTTCGGGGTAATTTGTTGAGAGCACTTGTTGGCAAAATATTCTCTTTTTCTATGGTTGAAACAACAAAGATGAGCTATCCGGTTGCGCACTGGAGCGGTAGTTGGAATTGAATTTGGACAGCTGTAGTGGTAGCTCCAAATTGTTAAACTGATGCTAACTGCTAGTTCACAACCATGTACTGGAGCGCCAAGCTAAAAAGCTATCAATTTTGTCTTCCAAATTGTTGGATCCAAGTCTCACTATTATTGAAGTCCACCATTCCAGCATAGCATGAGGTCACCCAATTAGAAGAACGTCCAATAATTTAATAAATCTCATATTCTATTGATATGATTCAACTTCCAACAATCATTCAATCCCATAATCCAACAATCGTATGTTTGTATACTTCAATATCTCATAATTATATACCTCTATAATCTGATCAAGACATATCTCTATAATCCAACTAAAATTTCTTTTAAATCCCAACTTCTCTATTCAATTATATCCAATTGAATCCAATGTTACCAACATAACCAATTAATTCCACATTTCTTGATTCAATCTAATCCACCAAAATCAACATCATGAATTGGTAATCCTATAATCCAATCTTCAACAATCATGTAATTCTTTTATCAAAATCCAACCGTAATACATTTCTATAATCTAACATCCCACAATTATATTTCTATAATTCAATCATGATTCAATTAACTCTCCCAAATTTAATATCATGAATCAATATGAAGATCCAATTTTCTTCGCATTCCACTTTCTACCTTAAATGCTCACATATCTTGATTCCAAGTTTTCAACCAACCTCATAATCAACTTAAGATTTGATAAAATCCGATTTCTCTTAATAATCATGTAACACCCTAGCTATGCGGAAGCCAAGATGTTACCTAAAAGACTAACGTACAACAACAATATGGAATAATTTCAACTATTTTTCAAACAATATTATTTTAACCAAATAGAACTAAGACATTTCTCTAAAATCCGGCAGAACCTCCTTTGTATAGATGGCTATACCGAAGATTCAAACAGTTTAATATAGCATCATTCAACAATCAAATCATCCAATTTAACGAATCATCAAAGGACATCCAGGATAAGCTAAACAACTATAGCATAATCAAAAGGGCATCCATAATCTTCTAATCAACCCTATTACAAATTATTGAGACTCTACTGAACCAATTAATTTCAACAACTCAATAAACCATCAACCAACATTCTAATCCATCAACGAGAATTAAATGAACTCAATCTACGAATGAATAAGAACATACATGGATCATCCATGACCACAATTAAAACAACCACCACGAAGGATGGTCACAATCTGAATCTAGAGCAATTATCAAGAATAGGAATTGTGGCTAAATGGACTAGGTTATTCATTGTGGTTAGTGATTATGTGACGTGCACCAAGTCTACCCCTTCCCATGCATGTCGCTACCTTGAGAGGTACCTAGCAAACACAACACAGCAAGTGTGAGTCCACGACTTCGACAAAGTGCAATAGCAAATCAAACAATAGCATCATAAATAGTCAAAGGGAATAAACAATTCCATCATGAATAACGATATGATATACCACAAACCCATCTCTTATGATAGCATCATAAGCAATCGAGAGGAACAAAGCAGTCCACCATGAACACAACATTATATACCACAAGCGCATCTCTTAAGCAGAAATGCAATGAATATGCCATGAATGCAAAATACTTCACTTCTTTGCAATTACCGGTAATGCCGAGTATGTATCTGTCAATACATACCCTAAGCCTGTGCCCTCTAGGCACAGGGATCCAAAGCCCACACTCCAAGAGTGTGGGGACCAGGCCCATCCAATGCAGGACAGGGATATCAAGAAAACAGCCCTTGGCTACCACGTAGTCCAAAGTTCAGAAATGAACATACAGAAATGCAAATGCGCATGTCCATTATCATTATCATGATTCATCATTAACAAGATAGCCTCATTGCTCACCTTGTCCCATCATTCTTGCCATCAACATATAACCATTATCATGCAAGCATCACCATATAAACAATAACATGTACGCATCATCATGTAACCATTAGCATGCAGCATCATGTAAACATTCCCAAGTAGTAAGCATCATCATTAAACTATGGCATTTAGGCTCATCAACATTACCAAGCAACAATCAACATCAATCAACTATGGCATTCATCAAGTATATAATATGACAACTCATTAATAATACTTGCACTTGCCTCAACCGTGAGATAGAAGACAACAGCGAAAAGCTCTAGCCCCGAGGTCACCACCACCGATTTTTTGCACTCTGAAAGTCAGGTGGTTGCTTAGTTTCATATACCCATCCAAGAGCAAATATGGTAGCCGAGACATCTTTCTTAAGCAGATCAAGGGCAACATTTGTCTAGCAAGATAGGTAATTAAGCACTAGAGCAAAAAAAAAAGAAGGTGAGTATATAGCAGTATTTATACCTATCAAATTTCCAAAACTATCAAGAAGAGGACCATCATTTATTACTGGGTTGATAGCGACATCGATGAGGCGAAAAATATCTCGGCTTACCAAGTTAGCCACAGTTCTCTTCATAGCTTCTTCAAGCTCGAGCCACCATGGGTTTGAGCTATCGGCGAGTGTGATGGTGACTTGAATTGCCCTCCACACTCTTACATTTCCCACACACCCCATAGAGTAGACCAAAGTAAAGAGCAAGCAGGCCAAAAGGCACATGGATGTCACACTTGGGTTGGAGGAGATGACCTGAGGTGTGGGCGGTAACCAAGGGCGGCGCGGTCGTCACGGAGGCTCAGCTCGGCGTGAGCGATCGGCACCGAGAAGAGGAGCATAGCAGCAGCATGCACAAGGCCAGAGGGGAACAAGGTGGCCGACAGCAGGGAGGTACATGGGTCGAATCCAGCGGCGGCGGCGTGGTCCTGCGTGGAGGAGAGGTTGCAGGAGCACCAGCGCACCTCTGCGCCGAGCAAGTGAGCGTCTCGATGAGGACAGCGGTCTGGATGGTCATGTGGAGGGACCCGGAGATCCGGGCGCCGGCGAAGGGCTGGGAGGGCCTGAACTCGGCGCGGCAGGCCATGAGACCCGACATCTTGACCTGGGCGAGCTCAAGCTCAAGGTGGCCAAAGTCGACCTGGAAGAGGTCCTTGACCTTGTTCTCCCGGCCGGACGAGGCCTTCTCCACAGAGAGCACCATGGGAGGGGAGAAGTGGGGTTCTTGGATCGGATCTAGCCAGAAGAGACGAAGAGAGGGGATGAGGAGGTGGAGTGGATGCAGGCGGGAGCCACCAAGAGGTGGCATGAGCAGTGGCTCGGATCCGGGAGAGTGGTGGCGCCATAGGGGCGGCAGCTAGGAGGCGAGGGTGCAGGAGGAATAGGCAGGGGCGGCGGCTGTAGAGGGAAGCTCAGCTAGGGTTTTGGTCATCCCCCCTTTTCCTCTTGTATGGGCAGCTCGGCTAGGGTTTTGGGTTATGGGCCGGCACCCCATACCTCCCCTAAGTCCTCTTCCTCCTCTTAATTCTTTTCCTTTTTAATCCCTTTCTATTTCGTCTTCAACTATTTAATCTAATGGGGTATTACAAATCAAATCAGTACTTCAGATTCTTATATCCTTCTATAATCAATCAAAATTTTCCTCCATGATCATTTTCTTTCTCATAATCTATATGATCCATCAATTTGCTATTCTTTTTAAATCATGCATAATCCGTGTTCATAGGAACTTCTTACAACATCGGCAAATCTTAAGATTTTCAATTCCCAAAATCAGTCCTATCGATGATTTCTCAAAACTATCTAGCTTGGCATCCAACATAGTAGTTAAATCCACAAAAGTAGCTTCCATGCGATTTACCCCTTTGAACAATCTTCAACAACTCTTCACAGGTTTCATAGATGAGGGGAAGAAAGCATGATAGGCAAGAGGGAAAAGCATGCTAGACGAGAGAGAACAAAGGAGGAAAACTTGGACTGCTGCTCTCTTTGGTTCCATCGGAGGGAACACTCAGCTTAGAACTAGATGAGTTATAGGAGGGTTTACTGGCCTTCTAGAGCACAACAGAAGAACTTTAAACCAACGAGGAGAAAGAATCAAATACAATACAAAGCCTAGAGTGGCTGCATTATATTAAGGGGTTAGGTGTTACATGACTCTTGAAGCATAGCATATAGGCTAAGCTAAGTCATGACACGGATCTGAACCTAGCGTCTACAAAAGAAGAAAAAAAAAGTGCTTGCAACAAAGGCGCCTAGCAAGCCTTGTTGGCTAATCTAGACTAATCTGACTATTCCAGCGAAGTGCAGCCTGGCAGCCTTGATTGCTCAAAGAGTGGGGCGAAACGGCTCTGCTTGAAACTTCGTGAGCGAGAATAGAGCGGAACAGTGAGGCTGCATCCTGGCGGGACTCTTCAAGGTTGATGATAGGCGGCGGACTAGGGCGTCGCACACTCTTGCTGCGATCATCCTAATGCGGTCCCTCTAGGTCGTAGTGGTCGATCCAGCGCTGGGTTGGGGGAGATAATGGCTGGTCTTGGTGTTGGAGCTTGCATCATGGTGGCTACTGCAACGACGATGTCCTTCTCTTGATGCTGAAGGGCTTCGGGCAGCGTTCTCCCTCCTAGAGAGGCGGGAAGGAACAGAAAGGTGACCTCAACAAGAGATCCTCATGCATTTGGCACAAGTGAGTCGAGGCGAAGCTTGCTATGTTCTGAACGACATCAGAACAGCGGCTTCTGGCTTGCTTGGTCCAGAAGGTGTGAACGATGAACTCATCCTCCATGGAACAAGACTCTCAATCTAGAACCTAGGGCTTCCGGCCTCTGAAGATGGGCTGGTGGCGACCCAAGGTACTGCTTGAGTTTGAGAGGGATACCGACAAACTCATCGTCATTCTCACCATGAAGGAAGGAATCCCACGAGCCATCGGACGACGATACGGTCATCTAGGATTTTAAAACAAAAAAGAGAGCCAGCAACGGAGTATACTCACAAAAAGGAGGTAAGTAAAGAACTAAGAGGGATGAGTAAGAGCAACAAATACGCTATATTTTGCTTAAAACTTTTCTTAGTTTTTTAAAAATAAGACTCAAGTCCTTAGGCTCGACCAGTCTAGCTAAGGCTCCTCTGATCATACACTCGATATCAGATTACATGGGACTGAATTCGAGAATCCAAATCCTTTGTGAAAACACTGTGCTATTCCCTGGATCAGTAGCTAGTAGTCACAGACACATCGCTGAATCAAAATATACATGGCGTAGATAAAAGCATACCATTCATTAATTAACACTTCAGAGCTTTACATAGACCACATCGGGTCAAGTTTTACAATAAGGGCCGAACAGGCCAAACTGAGTACATTACAAAAATAGCGGAAGCGACAACGGAAACAAAATGGGTGAGAGCACATCACTCCACAGGCAAATGACTAGGGAAACCCGTGTACGCCCAATATTAACCAAGGACTTGGATAATATTGGATGCACACAAGTACCAACGGAGTCAACTAGACAGGAGTGAGATCTAGACTAAATGAACTAATCTACTCTTCATCATCTTCTGAGCCTCCAGCTTCTGGATCCTTGTAGTATGCGTAGTCTTCAGGATTTCCTGCTTCTGGGGATTTTGGGGGAAAGAGAGCGAGAACGAGCACAACATCCGTGCTCGCGAGCCAACACACAATGCAAGGCTTAACAAGGATGGCTCAGGTTCTTTTATTTGCTAAAGCAATGTTTTGAATTATCATAATTACAAATTCCTATCGCTTAGCATTTTAACAAATTGTATTTTATTAAAGAGAGTAATTGTGCAATATTTATTTTAGTAGAGGTTCCCTCCGGCGGAAACTCTACCATGCATCTTTTCAATTGGAGCTGCCTCCAATGACCACACCCACTGAGCTTGAAGACTCAGGGAAAATCCAACATAGGGCTAAGTGAGCCCTTCCACTATTTTCATACCACCCACAAAGTTTTGAGATAGAACTAACTCAAGTTATGATTCCCATGTCCGCCTTTGACCGTAGGCACGGCTGTTTAAACAGTTTAGACTCTGCAGAGGTTGCACACTTTACCCACAAGAGATAGTCACAACCGTTACCCCACATGATTCCGTAGTCATGTAGTCGGGCGACCGTCACAGTAACCTTTCAAACTACCTTGCCCTTTCCATCATCTCACCCCATATGGGGTTGCGCCCATACGTTGCGCAGGATCGTTGTAACCCTAGCGTTGGGTGTAGATTTGGACTACCCACAACTACTGGCAACTCACCCATTCAAGCTGGATGAACCCAAGCTTGCGTATTTCCATTACTCCGCCATGTGAGACACATTCAGTGTTTAATAATTTTACTAAGCCAAGTTGCACTTTGCAGACTTGTGGTTGTACTTGTTTAACACGGGAGGTCGTGACAAGATTAAGTCCTTAGGGTTATCTGGGCGGTTCATTCCACAAACCAACCATCCTTGTGCTTCTTGAGCACCCACCGCCTCACCATCTACCCAGATAGAACTAGCAATTAGGGTTCTGAGGAGTAAACCAAATTATTCCAAACCTTTTAGAAAATGGACCACCAATGACTGCCCAAATCATTTTATGTTTGAAGAATGATGATTGGGGTATTTTAATACCCCAATACTTAAGCAAGACTAGCATGTCGCTTAAGTACAACCTATAGCTAGTATCACCATATATTTACTAAGGTGACAAAGAATAATGCATTCAATAATAATGTATGGCATATTAATTAATTAATCAACAAATGGGTGTTTAACTACGTTAAGCTTTAACATACATTTGATTAAAGAATTAAAGCATGCAATTTTGATAATTTAAATAAATATAATTTTCATAAAATGTAGGCTCAATATGATCAAAGTATTGACTCGCCTTGGATTAAAGGTAAGGGAATCTTGATAATCTTGTGCTTGATCGAAGTGGAGTTTCTCCGCGTCTTCGAATCCTAATCGGACGGACGCACCAAAAAAAGACACAACAAGTAAAGAGAGCAAATAAATACACAAGAATAAACAAATGAACTCCAAATTGAACAAGACCTATGCCATTAGCAAGATCTTGAATTAACACATTTTTAGGAATTTAATTCATAATTTTGGAGTTCTGACGAGGAGAAGCAGACTTAGAAGATTGGAATGGAATTAAATCAAAAGGAAAAAGGGAGAGAGAGACAAGTCTCTCTAACAGGTGGGCCCGGCTTGGTCCACTGCACAGGAAGGGATGGGGGGCCCATTTGGCAGCGAATGAGAGGGGAGGGCTCAAGCCAAATGACAGGTGGGGCCCGCATCAAATTCATTCCCCGTTTTATTTCCACTCGGCTCTGAGAAGGGAGGGGGAGGCAATCGGCGGCGTGGTGAGGGCTTTCATGCAAGCAAGGGAGGCGTGTGGTGCGGCAAGGGCAAGGGTGGGCGGCGAAGGGGCAGCTGCCATGAGGGGCAAGGTAAAGTGGCGTCACCGAGGCTTCTGGCCAATGACATCGATGCGCAAAAAAGCGGCGGCTCATGATTGTCTGGCGCCGAGAGGCAGCGGCTGAGGCGAATGTAGCGCATGGGATGGGTGGCGCGGGAGCGTGGGGAAGTCGGAGGCAGGGTTGAGGTAGCTCAGGAGTGACTCAGGCGGTCCGGCGGCGGAGACCGGGAGCGGAGGAGAGGAGGTGCCGGTGGCGGGGCTCCTTGGCAGCAGGGAGGGAGTATGGAGGCGGGGAATGGCTTCCTCACGTCGCGAGGTGCAAGGTGTGAGTGGTGGCATGCAGGCGGCACAGGCGGCTCGGCAGCAGGAGGCGGTGCGGCCAAGGCGGGAGCGGCGCTGGTGATTCTTCAGGGCACTCGGGCGATGGAGGGAAAGCAACGTGGGAGCTCGGGCTCTTATATCCATGGGGGAGGAGTCGTTGAGGGAGCTGTTGGAGAGGCTCGGGCGCTCGTGGGGGCAAGTGGCCTTGCTGCAGCGTCTTGTGGCGCTGCGTGTGGAGAGATTAGCGATGGCGTGCACGCAAAGGGGGTGGCTGGCGTGCACGGTAGGGGCATAGGCGCTGCTTAGGGGAACTCATGTCTACGACAGAGAGCACAAGGGAGAGCCGGCGGTGGCGTGCAGCAAAGAAGGAGCGCGCGCGCTTGCCAGGAGAGAACAAGCAGCTCAGCAGAGCACGCGAGAGAGAGAGAGGAGGCGCTGCAGCTGGGTGTCTGAGTCAGGTGGCGTGTGGCATCTTGTATGTGGCGTGACCACGCCCACGGAGGAGAGAAGGCCTTCGAGGTGGCGGCGGAGGAAGCGACCAAGGGAGGGAGCCAAGGGGAAACGACAGAGGCAAGACACCGACAGCGGGGAAAGAAAAAGGCGAAGGGGAGAAAAGAAAAAGGGTCGGGGCAAAATTTGGTCAAGGAAAATGGGCAGACCCAAAGAAGAAATGGGATGAGCAGAAAGAAGGAGGCCCAACTCAAACGGCCAGGAAGCAAAAGAGAGGAGAAATTCAACCCGAATTTGAATTTCAAATGTTAAGGACAATACATTTGAAACACACACGGAGAGAAAAGAAAGGATGTTTTGAAATTAGTTTGGTAATTTGAAATCGTGAAGAACGGAAACCGAAATGGTAAGCACTATCGTTGTCAGCGGGGGCCTTCTGACAACGGTGGCAGCTACAAAAAGCACGAGACAATTCCAAGAGATGGTCGTATAGCATGGAATATTCCAAGGCATGCATTAGTAGCATTAATTTCTGCCATGCAGAGAATATCCCAGCTGGTTATTATTTCTAGCTATCGCTCTCGATGTGAATTCAGAAATGTCTCATGATTTTTGAAACTTGACACCTTTTTATTTGAGATAACAATCGTTGGCACAATACATACCCCTCCCACAAAATATAAGTGTGCTCTGAAAATGTAGAGGTCCGAAATAAGGGAACTAGGTACAGTCGCCGTTCAAACTAGGCTAGCTAGTGTACAGCCGTCGTCCAAACTTTGCTAGATAGTGTACAGTCGTCGTTCCAACGACGACGACTGCACTTGCTTAGGTCCATAACACATGCATGGAATGATGTGTGTCTGATAGACATAGAGGAGCAAGGTGGTAGGTCGCGCTAAAGAGTTTTCTTAGGCTGATTTTAGTCTCCTCTAAGACGTTCGATTAATTCTTTCTTGTCATCCGTTTCTTCCTAGGAACGAGCATTAATTGGCGTTCTTTCCTTCTCTTTCTTAGTCTTGGGCTCTTGGCCTTTTGAATTTTCTTTCCCTCGTGTAGGTTGCGATCCGTTCGGGTTATATAAATTAAAGTGTGTGTCTGATAACACATGGCCTTTTGAATTTTCTTTCGTTGTTAGTGGCCGTTCAAACTTCAAAGACATACGTCCAACGATGACCACTGCACTTGCTCAGGTCCATAACACATGCATGGAATTATGTGTGTCTGATAGAGAGAGAGAGAGAAAGAGAGAGAGAGAGAGAGGAGCAAGGTAGAGAAATCGCTAAATTTGGTTCAGACTCACCTAACTTAATAAGTTATAACTTACTCGGATTCGAGTTCGATGTCATTCGTACAATTACACTCCGACGATAGTGTAGTATCACTCCATCTGACATGCAGCAATACTCTATCTGGCGTGCAGTAATACTCTGGCTGACATGAAGTAACACTCTGTCTGGCGTGTAGTAACACTTCGGCTGGAGTGCAGTAACAAGCCAGCTAGCATGCAGTAATACTCTGGCAGTGGAGTAGTGATGTTCCCAGCCTCCCTCTAGGTCCCACCAGCAGTAGCATGTGCCATCAAGCAAAATTATGGTACAACAGTATCATTTCCAATCCTCTCGCCCTCTAGCTCTTCTTTCTTAATAAATCTAAGATCAAGCAAAGAAGTCGCACTAGGTAGTAAACAATTATCATTTAAATTAAAGTTTAACTTAGCGAGAAGCAATTTCACCTTTACTAGTTGGAGCTTCTTTGCTCGAGCTCGTGTAATTGGCCTAATTGCAGTTTGTATATTCTTCTTATGCCGAATGGAACTAGCTGCTGCTCTTAAAACTTGTATATATATAGTGAACAATACCATGTGAGGTAGAGAACTAACTGGTGCTTGGGATGTCCTCCTCACTTAACATTCCTATTTGGATATAAACTTCACCGGTCACACATAAATCTTGGCAGTGACACAGTGACAAACTTCTACTGAGTATATATGTTCCTTGTATTGAGCTTGCCTAGCTTTCAGTAAGTGCAAAAAAATATAACTTGTATCTTAATATGTCCGACAAACGTATTTCCAGAGCCAAAAATAAGGTGGAAAAAAATCCAATCTCAGCCAGAAAACCTACTAATTAAGCGTGCCATCAGTGAATTTTTTTTTATATTAAATCATATGTTTAAAAATATTTTATTAATAACCGCTCACCAACTTTATTTTCAAATCCTAATAGTGTTGTTTGCCACACCACGGATGATGGCGTAGCCAAAAGGGTTAGATTTTGAAAATAAGTTGGGCGATGCATTATTAATAAAAATGAATTAAAAGGGGCTTAATAATAAAAATTGTTCGACGTCAGCGTACTGTATAACAGGGAGAAGGTAATTAAGGTGAAAACCCACTCGCAATTAACAGCTAAATAGAGCATGGTGAAAACTAACCAAACTTTCAGGCCGAGCCAGTGGATGATACAAAATCTTGGATCTTACACTCACGCTGCAACGGCTTGGTCTGGACTACCACTATGACAACGAGATCGATGAGCTCCTGTGCTTGGTTTACAACTCTGGTTACAACAAGGATGATCTCAATTTAGTCTCACTTCGATTTTATCTTCTTCGAAAGCACGGCTACGATGTGTCATCTGGTAAGGCTAGAATGTATAACACATTTCTTTTTAATTGGATGCATCGGATCATGGTAAAATGTGGTTTTGATAAGATAATCAATATATTGTAAGTATTCATTACTTTATCAACTTCGCAGATGTATTTCTCAAATTTAAAGATAAGGAAGGAAATTTTGCAGCTGATGATACAAGGAGCCTCCTAATCTTATATAACACAGCATACCTTCGGACTCATCACGAGAAAGTACTTGACGAAGCCATTGTTTTCACTAGAAGCCTCCTCGAAGGAGCACTAGCAGTACACCTTGAGTCTCCACTAACGTCAAATCAAATCTTAGTTTCGTTCGAGACAGAATAGTGGAAACGCATTTTTGGATGACAGGAGCATGCTCTGAGCCCCACTGTTCTCTTTCACGAATTATAATTATTAAGATGACAGCTTGTATCACCATACTAGATGATATATTTGATACCTACGGTACAACTGAGGAGAGTATGATGCTTGCGGAAGCAATGTACAGGTAAGTCTCTTACCATCTATGATGTTGATATTGCAACCTCGCCTTCTAGTTCACCCTCTGTTAACTTCATTTGTATTCGTAGTTAGCATCTATGGCATCGCAGAACATTAGTAATCGATGGACTAGTATAAAAATTAGCATAGAATGGAATCAAGAAATTTTACACTATGTTACAGATGTATCGGTGAGTACTTTAAAATGGTTGTTTATTCATAATATGAAGCATGATTAAACGCCAATTTATTCCTACGAAGTTAGTGAAAGTAGAATGTTCTTCTATACAATTATCAAGCAGTGTTGAAAAACTAATTTCATGAAAACATTATTTTAGTGCGTAGCCACCAATACTTGTATTTATGCATCTTAGTACCACTTTCAATCTGTAATTTACTGATTGCAGCTCAAAACTGCCGTACTAATTAAAGGCATTGTCATAATACTTGCTAACTGAATCTATTTAATATTTCTTACTATCAAAATATTGCAGCGTGAGCAAACAGGGGAGCACCATGCTTCTACTGTGCAATGCTACATGCATGTTGCAGCACGGGACAATAATGCATGATGCATGTGAGAAGATTAAGGAGTTAATAGAAGATTCATGGAAGGATATGGTAAAACAATACCTTACACCGACAGAACAGCCTACGGTTGTGGCACGAACTATTGTTGACTTTGCAAGGACTGGGGATTACAAATACAAGTGAACTGATGCATTCACTTTTTCCGACACAATCAAAGATATGATAGCATCACTCCATGTGGAATCATTGCCTTTATAAACTTACGTGGAAGGAACAACACATATTTTACCAGCTACTTTATACTTCGATCGAATAAAGATGGCAACAAAGACAACCTCGAGCTATATTGAATAAAGTGGTGACAAGCTGAGATCACCGAATGTTAGTAGTTCAGTTACATGGATGTTACCATGGGCAGCGTAAAATTAGGTGTTATCATCATCTCCTTATATTGTATTGTGTTCTCCGCTCAAGTAATATTATACGCCATTTTCACATATTGTTTAATTTTCACAATATATGATGGTTTTCTGTAATTAATCATGTGTCTGCTGAACAAGTAGATTTCATGGCGACTAAGTTTCAAATGTTGTCTTGAGCAAGTGGTTGTTCTCATGATTTATTTCGATCAGTACTTGTCGTAGTTACAAGACTAGGCAGTAGAATAAAGGGGACCCTCCGTGAGCGAAGGGTCCTCAACGAGGAGGGACGGTTGCCAAGTAACCTTTATCTGAACTTGGAATCGAAAACTCCAAAGAAAAACCTGCCTCCTAGGGGGCAGGTGGCTACTTATAGCCCTCCCGGAGGCATCTGAGGATTCTGAGTTTACCTTACAGGCCCTATGTCGATAGGGGCTGCGGGGACTCCTACCCCTAGTGCTAGCTTCTAACACGTGGTGGGCAGCCCTAGACTTGGTCTATTCATTTGGCGCACGGTCAGTGCAGATAACCCCTTCGAGCTCTGGGTCTTGAGCCCTCTGTAGCCCTTGAGGCACTTGGCTGGGCCTTCCGTCGCCGGTGGCTCGGCTGGCGGACCCCGGGTCCCCTTTGGAGGCCGGGATCCCTTGGAGGTCTCGGGACTCCTTGGTGGGCCTCGGGCGCCGGGAGGCCTAGGGACCCCCGGAGGGCCTCGGGGCCTTGGCGGAGGCCTCGGGACCCCTCGCCGCCTCATGACTGGTAGAAATATTGCCGTGTTTGGCACCCGTGACTTGACCATTGGGGCGTCTGCGCTTCTCTCTTCGCCGGTCGTGGGGGCGTTGTGCGCCCCTCGACAAGCCCCTCGCGATCGATGTCTTGCCGTCGCCATGGCTTGAAACCACGCCTTTTCCGGAGAATGCAATACACCGTCCCCTTGACTGGCGAAGCGTTAAGCTTTGTGGTCACCGTCGGGTTCGTCGCCATAACTTTGCTCGCTCTTGAGCCGTTTAAGTAGTCTTGCGCTTTTTATTTATACGCATGTTTGGTGCCGCCTCGCGTTATAGCGGCCGAATTGGTGCCTATTCAATGTGGCCTCTCGATTTTAAATGCGGCGTAATTGATTGTTGTTTGCCCGTGTCTCGTCTTGGTTGGCACTAGCCTCCTCGTTTTGCGACCGGCGGAGCCGCTTATAAATAGATAGCCTTGGGTCCCATATTAGCCGGTTGCGCCCATTTGCGATTTCTTCTCCTACTCGTCCCGTCCTGCGGTTCTAGAGAGGTTCGTTTAATGCTCCGAAGGTTTGCCTTCGCCACCGCCTTCATTGGTGGGCGTTGTAGCGAACTCCGTAGCGATGACTAAGCGGGCGAAGGATGGGGGTGGCGTGGTGTCGTACAAGCCGAACTAGGTCGATCGGTGGTAGCCTTGATTCTGCCGATTCTGAGCGAGGAAGATCGCGAACACGGGCGGCGTTCGCGCCCGGGTTGGAGGTTGTTCCGCCCAGGAGGAGAGCGATCGTCTTCGTGGCTTACTGGATCACGGGTCTTAAATGCGCCTGCGTCGTCTGACCTTGCTAGCGATGCTTGGTATGCAGACGGTGGACTGGCCCATTGACCCTAACTCGTCGTCAAGCTTGGGGTCTTTGAGTGGGTCTTTGCGTCATGAGGGTGAGTAGTGGGCGAGGCTATTAGCGTACCTTCACGACGTAGGCGGTGTCATTAAGAAGAAGAAGGACAGAGAGACCACGAATTTTGGCGGTGTGAACTTTCAGCGAAGCGCGCCTCCTTCACTACTGCCCGCCGCCGGAGCAGTGGGATCTTGGCCGGACGGTGTTGGTTCTATCACAAGTGTTAGATGGTAGGCGCCGCTCCCGGGGGCCTATCGAGATTATAGCGATGCCCGAGATCGACCTTTCACCCCCGGGAGGAGGGTCTGCTGCGCATGCTACTTGCTTGTGGCGCGTGTCGACAGCAGGACTTCGTGAGAGGAGTTACATGCGCTCGGGTGTGGCGTTGGCGTAGAAGCTGGGAGGTTATCTTTGGGCAAGTGAAGGATGGGATGCCTAGCTTGAGGCTCGGGGAGCGTATGGGTGTGTGCCTCATCAATTTTTTTTTGTTGCTCTCTTCTTCTTCTTCTTCCTTTTAATGTGCATCCCTGCGCGATTTTGCCTCTTCGCGGAGGTGGCGTGTTCTTGAGGCGGCTCCTTGGACCCTACACGGGGAGGAGCATTGAGCGGCGAGCAGCTGTACCTGGCGTCGGTTGAACAGCGCGTGCAGGACCGAACACCCTTCTACGGTAGGCGGCCCGACCAAACGCTGGGAAGAAGAAGAGAGTTCGGGGCCCGTGAAGGAGGTTGAGTGCATAAACCCCATCGGTCTTGTCTTGCTGCGTCTTCGTCCTGGGCGCCCATGATGGTTAAAATGGCGTTACTGTGGTAGTCGGTAGCCCATCTGCGAAGAGGTGTCACGAGAGCCCATATTCTTGGGTCATCTGAAAAGCGCCGCAAAGCTTCGTCTGGGGTCCTGGTTCCTCCTCCCCGACTCGAAATCACGGAGGCGATTAGCGGCTTCGTTCGGGATTGCAGTATGGCTCTTGAGGATGTGTCTTGCGGCACCCTCGCATGTTCACGGTCTGGAGCGGAGGATCTGTGGTGAAGCCCGCGCCGATCTTCAAGTCAGGCGGATTCGGCGAGGATCGTGGTGGCGGCGACCTCGTGGTAGCGCCGGTCGAGGAGAACCGGGGATGAGGGCGAAGGTGTCGTGTCGGGCGGTACTGCTCGAGCGAGGCGTGGTACGCTGCGACCTTTTGCGACATGGTGTCGCGAACACAGGGCCACTCGCCCTCGACTTAGGTCGGCCGGAACTCTTGCTGTCTGCGAGAGTGTCGAACTTTGCCGCTCGTCGTGCGTGTCAGAGCTCTTCGTAAAGTGGAGCGGAAAGATGTTCGAACATGGAGGCAAAGCGATGAAGGTAGGCTTGATACCGTCCTCCTTGTTATTGGCGATTGTTGACATGCTTCTTGGCGACTATCATTCTATCATGATCCTTTGGGCGAGACATCGAGAATAGCTCTGTGAAATTCAGCGTGATCGACTTGGAGTTCGCTTTCGGAGGCGAACCGCGCCGTAGCGTTGGCCCTCGGCCGAAAGCGGGGGCTTGGAGTCGAGGTTGCTCAACTAGAGGCGGCGTCGTGCCCTCGGGAGGAGGAGGTTGAGAGTCTGCGACACAGCTCCGTGCTTGAGGCGGAGGTTGCGACGGGCGGATCATCCTGTTGCCGCAGCGAAGGCGGTGGGGCGTTGGACGCATGGAGGTGCCATCGCGTGAGCTTGGTGCCGTGCCTCCCCACGGAGGCATGGCGTGGACCAGTGGCGGCCACCCTCGGCCGACTTCGCCTTCCGGAAGTCTTTCTGCCGGCCGCTCGTGCGTACGACAATCATTGTGCGAAGACGGCGTGGACGGCCGCGTTTGTCTCCTGCGGTAGCGGTGGTTGCTTGATCCGCGTTGATGCGCTTGGTGCTGGCGCCGTGCCAGTAGCCTCCGCCGCGGAGGTGTCTTTGGGCCAGAGATAGGTGCGGAGGGCGAGCAATGCCCTCGCGAAGGAGTTCTGGTGCTTCGTTTGGTCGGGACGCTACCATGGATTCGCTCGAGCGTCTTTGGCGCGAAACTGCGCGAAGGGGTCTGCGGATGGCGCGGCGTGGCGGAGCGGAGGCCAACCCGGAGGCAAGGTGTGACCCTCGGCCAACTTCTGGGAAATCATTTTGGGGTTGGGATTTCCCTTTCTTTTTTTGTTTTCGTCTTTGCCGTGTGGCCTGCTGCGTGGGCGGTTATGCGCATGGCTTGTAACCGTTATTTTGTCAATCAATATATACGAACAAGGTTGGGGTTTCTTTGCTGTTGGGTGCTTGTTTCACGTTGGCGTTTGCTCTGTCGGGAGGGAATGTTGTTTACGCCGTCTTCTTTGGATGAGTCTTGGTTCCTCCAGTGGTGGCGTCTGAAGTCCTATGCTCCATTCGTGATTTGAAGGATGAATATTGCTGGTTTGGAAGTGGCCTCGGAGGATTTGTTACAGCGGTATCGTGTGCCATGGAAGCGAAATACAAGCGGTGGAAGAAGAAAACCGGGGGTCTATGAAGAGGTTCTTCGGTTGCCTGGCGGAAGGCCTTGGAGGCTCGGGATGAAATAGTATCATACGGGTGAATCACGGTGTGGTGGAGTGCGCTGAGGGCGTGTTCTCAGCCTCCTCCTCGATCTCCTCGAGCTCCTCGGAGGAGTCTTGGTGAAATTGCGGAGAGGGTATGTAAAGATGATGGCAAGCACCCGTCGGACGAAGAGCTACTCAGTGGGTCTTCTGCGGGAAGCGTGGCCTTGGCTGAACAACTTGCTCCGGGTCTTGGCGATGGGTCATCACCTCGCTGGCTCTTGTATGTTGTGTATCTGTCTTGATGTATGATGTATGTGTAGGGTGAATGGGTCAATGCATATGCAATTTTATTTTCTCGCTTCCGTGTCCTATTATTATATTACATTTGATTAGGTAAGGCTCAGGAGGCCAGTAACTATTTTGTGAGGGAGGGGAACCTCGCGTCCCCACTTTTTAGGTAGGGCTCGGGGAGCCTATGTATTCTTGAGGGGGGGGCGGAGCCTCACGCACGTCCCCATACTTTTTAGGTAGGGCTCAGGAGCCTAACTATGTATGTTTGCAAGGGGGAGGGAGCCTGGCCGTCCCCATACTTTTTAGGTGAGGGCTCAGGGGCCCTAACTATATATTTTTTGAGGGAGGCGGAGCTGGCGTGTCCCCATACTTTTTTAGGTAGGGCTCAGGGAGACCAAACTATATATTTTTGCGAGGGGAGGCGGGCCTGGTGCAGTCCCCATACTTTTGGTGGGGCTCAGGGGCCCTAACTATATATTTTTTTACGGGGGAGGCGACCTCGTAGCTCCCCCATACTTTTTGGGTGAGGGCTCGGGAGCCCTGTGTGATTCTGAGGGAGGCGGGCCTCGCGCGTCCCCATACTTTTTGGGTAGGGCTCAGGAGCCCTAACTATATGTTTGCAAGGGGAGGCGGAGCCTCGCGTGATCCCCCATACTTTTTAGGTAGGGCTCCGGGAGCCATAACTATATTTTTTCTTGAGGGGAGGCGGGCCTCGGCGTCCCCCCATACTTTTTAGGTAGGGCTCGGGGAGCCCTAACTATATATTTTTTTATGGGGGAGGCGGGCCTCGATCCCCATACTTTTTAGGTAGGGCTCGGGGGCCTAACTATATATTTTTGTGATGGGCATCGGTGTGCCGGCGCGAGCCATCTTGTGGTGGCCGTTTATATACTCGTGCGCGATGGGCATCGGTGTGCACCGGTAGCGAGGCCATCTTGTGATAACCGTTTATGCACTCGCCCGCGGTGGGCATCGGTGTGCACGGGGCGCGAGGCCATCTGTGTGGCCGTTTATACACTTGTGCCCGTGATGGGCATCGGTGTGCCGGGCGCGAGCCATGCTTGTGGTGGCCGTTTATACACTCGTGCGCGATGGGCATCGGTGTGCACGGGCGCGAGCCCATCGCAGCGGTGGCTTCACTACTACAAAAGCAGGCTATAGTAGACACCCCATCACGAGCGGTTCCTTTGGAACCGTGCGTATTGGGTCTATCGAACTGCTGCGGTGGCTGCCGTGCCGCCTTTACTTCTGAGGCCTATCACGAGCGGTTCTTATTTAGAACCGTGCAGTGATAGTCATTATCCCGAGCGGTTCATTAATAGAACCGTCTGTGAATTATCATAAACGGTTCTATTCACAAACCGTGCATGCGATAATCCGACCAATCACCGAGCGGTTCTCAATAGAACCGTGCGCGATAGATTCTGAGCGGTTCTCAGCAAGCAAATGCAGCGATAATTAATTATCACGAGCGGTTCTAGTTAGAACCGTTTGTGATATCTACTTTCCTCTCGCCGCTTTGCCCATTTGCCTGCGCATACTTGCGCTCACGGAAGGCCTGTGTCATGAGCGGTTCTTTAATAGAACCGCGCATGAATAATCCTGGATGGTTCTATTAAAAACCGCTCGTGATAGGTGCTATCACAGACGGTTCTTAACAAGCTGTCTCTCGATTGTTGGGCGAAGCGAAAATTTGAACATAATGGGCGAGCTGCTTAGAAACTTCGCTTTATATAACCTCCATCTCCTCCTCTGCGGTCTCTCCTCCTCCATCTCCTCCTCTGCCATTTCTCCTCCTTTGCCATTTCTCCTCCTCACACCTTGCGCCCGGCCTCCGCCCAGTGCTGCCATGCCTGACCTCTGCCGAGCTTGTCGCCCGGCCTCCTCCAACTTGTCCCGGCCTCATCGTCACCGGCCTCCATCAAGAACCATCACCTCGGCCTCCTCCACCTCGCCCCAGGCCTCCAGTCGTCACTGGCCTCCCACGACCTCGTGCCTTTGGCCTCCTCCACTTAAATCGCCCGGCCTCCCACGACCTCTCTCTCTCCCCCTTTGCTTTGTGATGTGGATTCTTGAGTTGATGCTCTTGTGATGTGGGTGATACTCTTGTGATGTGTGTAGTTCATGTTGAGTTGTTTGGTTTGGGCAAAAATATGGATGGTAGATGGCGCCGTTCGGTAAAATCATCATAACTTTTGCATCTGAACTCCGATTCGGCGTTCTTTGGCTCGTTGGAAAGCTAACGAAAAGTCAAGGTCAGATTCTCTTGAGTCTCGAAAAAGTGAAAACCCCAAAAAAAGGTCGTTTAGGGCCTCTAAACGGCCTCACGAAGTTAGCGACCGTTTTCGGTTTTTTGCCGCGAAAAGGCTATCATAGACGGTTCTAAACAAGAACCGTCGTAACTCATCATATAGCGGTTACGAACAAGAACCGAGTCTATGATATTCTTTGCGAGCGGTTTTTAATGAAAACCGTCGTGATATTCTCGATCGTGACGCGGTTTTGATGAAAACCGTGCGTGATAATAACCTTCAGAGCGGTTTCAACAAAAACCGTCGCGTGATAGTGCGTATCCTGAGCGGTTTTGAACCGTCTGTGATAACCTGTTATCCGCAGACCAACAAATATAGAGCGGTTGGAAGCAAATGCTCGTGATAGCTGATTCGAGCAAATGCAGTGATGAGGCTTCTGTAGTAGTGCTTCGTTTATACACTCGTGCGCCTGATGGGCATCGGTGTGCACTGCGCGAGGCTACGCGCCGTGGCTTGCTATACACTCGCGTTCTCTGGCGGGCGCCGGTAGCACCGGTCATGAGGCCATGCGCGCGGTGGTTTGCTTATACACTCGCGTTCGCGATGGGCGCGGCGGTGTGCACTGGGCGCGAGGCTACGCGCTGTGGTTGTATACACTACTCTGCGATGGGCGCTTGCAGGGGACCAGTATGAGGCCATGCGCGCGTGGGTTTGGCGATACACTCGCGTTCGCTGGCGGGCGCAAGGTACCAGTGGCACGAGGCTACGCGCGATGGCTTGGCGAGAGCATACCGCGCCGCGATGGCATCGGTAACCGGGCGCGAGGCCATACGCGTGGTTTGCTTAGTACACTCGCGTTCGGCGACGGCATCGGTGCACCGG
>JAYEVD010000926.1:0-81346 GCA_036346405.1 Phyllostachys edulis | reverse complement strand
TCCACATTATGAAATCGAGGCACGGAAAGAAAATAAATGCAAACACCCAAAATGGACTTCTGAGCCCTATGTCATTTCTAGGTGCATTTGGAATAATTCCAGCCGGTGTGAAACTTTCGAGAATCCATTGTATTCAGAGCTCCACTTTATGAAATCGAGGCACAGAAAGACAATCAATACAAAACACACAAAATAGACTTCTAGTGTGCCCTACCTCATTTCTAGGTGCATTTGGAATCCTTCCGAGCCGGTGTGAAACTTTCCAGAACGACGCGTACCCTAAGCTCCAATTTATAAAATGGAGGCACGGAAAGAAAATCCACACCAAATGACTATAACGGACTTCTGGTGTGCCCTACGTCATTTCTAGGTGCATTTGGAATAATTCCGAGCAAGTGTGAAACATTCCAGAACGACGGGTACCTAGAGCTCCACTTTATGAAACGAGGCATGGAAAGAAAATGAACATGAAACTCAAATAATGGACTTCTAGTTTGCCCTACCTCATTTCTCGTTGCATTTGGAATCTTTCCGAGCCGGTGTGAAAATTCCAGAACGACGCGTACCCTGAGCTCCAATTTATGAAATCGAGGCACGGAAAGAAGAGCAAAACCAAAAACCCATAACGGACTTCTAGTGTGCCCTACGTCAATTCTAGGTTCATTTGGAATAATTCTGAGCAGGTGTAAAACTTTGCCGAGCGACGGGTACCCGGAGCTCCGCATTATGAAATCGAGGCACGGAAAGAAAATCAATGCAAACACCCAAAATTGACTTCTCGTGTGCCCTATGTCATTTCTAGGTGCATTTGGAATATTTCCGAGCAGGTGTGAAACTTTGCTGAACGACGGTATCCAGAGCTCCACTTTACGAAATGGAGACACAGAAAGGCAATCAATACGAAACACCCAAAATAGACTTCTAGTGTGCCCTACCACATTTCTAGGTGCATTTGCAATCCTTCCGAGCCGGTGTGAAACTTTCCAGAACGACGCGTACCCTAAGCTCCAATTTATAAAATCGAGGCACGGAAAAAAAATCCACACAAAATGACTATAACGGACTTCTGGTGTGCCCTACGTCATTTCTAGGTGCATTTGGAATAATTCCGAGCAAGTGTGAAACATTTCAGGACGACGGGTACCTAGAGCTCCACTTTATGAAACGAGGCATGGAAAGAAAATGAACATGAAACTCAAATAATGGACTTCTAGTTTGCCCTACCTCATTTCTAGGTGCATTTAGAATCTTTCCGAGCCGGTGTGAAACTTTCCAGAACGACGCGTACCCTGAGCTCCAATTTATGAAATCTAGGCACGTAAACAAAATCAAATCCAAACTCCCATAATGGACTTCTAGTTTGCCCTACGTCATTTCTAGGTGCATTTGGAATAATTCTGAGCAGTTGTAAAATTTTGGAGAGCGACGGGTACCCGGAGCTCCACATTATGAAATCGAGGCACGGAAAGAAAATCAATGCAAACACCCAAAATGGACTTCTGGTGTGCCCTATGTCATTTCTAGGTGCATTTGGAATGATTCTAAGCAGGTGTGAAACTTTGCTGAACGACGGTATCCAGAGATCCACTTTACGACATCGAGGCACAGAAAGACAATCAGTACGAAATACCCAAAATAGACTTCTAGTGTGCCCTACCTCATTTCTAGGTGCATTTGGAATCCTTCCGAGCCGGTGTGAAACTTTCCAAAACGACGTGTACCTTAATCTCCAATTTATGAAATCGAGGCACGGAAAGAAAATACACACCAAATAACTATAATGGACTTCTGTCCGACCTCGTCATTTCTAGGTGCATTTGGAGTAATTACGAGCAAGTGTGGAACATTCCGAACCAGCGGTACCCGAGCTCCACTTTATGAAATCGAGGCATGGAGAAAAATGAACATCAAACTCCCATAATGGACTTGTAATGTGCCCTACCTCATTTCTAGGTGCATTGGGAATCTTCCGAGCCGGTGTGAAACTTTCGAGCAGCCACGCTGCACCATTAGCTCCAATTTATGAAATCTAGGCACGAAACAAAATCAAAACCAAACACCCAAAATTGACTTCTCGTGTGCCCTATGTCATTTCTAGGTGCATTTGGAATAATTCAGAGCGGTGTGAAACTTTCTTTGAGCAGCGGTATCCGAGCTCCACTTTACGAGGCACGGAAAGAAAATCAATGCAAACACCCAAAATCCACACCAAATAACCATAATGGACTTCTGGTGTGCCCTATGTCATTTCTAGGTGCATTTGCAATAATTCTGAGTAGGTGTAAAACTTTGGAGAGCGACGGGTACCCGGAGCTCCGAATTATGAAATCGAGGCACGGAAAGAAAATCAATGCAAACACCCAAAATGGACTTCTGGTGTGCCCTATGTCATTTCTAGGTGCATTTGGAATAATTCAGAGGAAGTGTGAAACTTGTCAACGACAGCGGTATCCAGAGCTCCACTTTACGAAATCGAGGCACGGAAAGACAATCAATACCAAACACCCAAAATAGACTTCTGGTGTGCCCTATGTCATTTCTATGTGCATTTGGAATGATTCGAGCGGGTAAAACTTTAGAGAGCGACGGGCACCGAGCTCCACGATATGAAATCGAGGCACGGAAAGAAAATCAATGCAAACACCCAAATGGACTTCGGTGTGCCCTATGTCATTTCTAGGTGCATTTGGAATCCTTTCGAGCGGTGTGAAACTTTCCGAATCAGCGGTATCGAGAGCTCCACTTTACGAAATCGAGGCACAGAAAGACAATCAATACAAAACACCCAAAATAGACTTCTAGTGTGCCCTACCATATTTCTAGGTGTATTTGGAATCTTTCCGAGACGGTGTGAAACTTTCCAGAACGACACGTATCCTGAGCTCCAATTTATGAAATCGAGGCACGGAAAGAAAATCCACACCAAATGACTATAACGGACTTCTGGTGTGCCCTACCTCATTTCTAGGTGCATTTGGAATAATTCTGAGCAGGTGTAAAAGTTTGCAGAGCGACGGGTACCTGAAGCTCCGCATTATGAAATCGAGGCACGGAAAGAAAATCAATGCAAACACCCAAAATGGACTTCTGGTGTGCCCTATGTCATTTCTAGGTGCATTTGGAATGATTCTAAGCAGGTGTGAAACTTTGCTGAACGACGGTATCCAGAGATCCACTTTACGACATCGAGGCACAGAAAGACAATCAGTACGAAATACCCAAAATAGACTTCTAGTGTGCCCTACCTCATTTCTAGGTGCATTTGGAATCCTTCCGAGCCGGTGTGAAACTTTCCAAAACGACGTGTACCTTAATCTCCAATTTATGAAATCGAGGCACGGAAAGAAAATACACACCAAATAACGATAATGGACTTCTGGTCTGACCTACGTCATTTCTAGGTGTATTTGGAGTAATTCCGAGCAAGTGTGGAACATTCCAGAACGACGGGTACCCAGAGCTCCACTTTATGAAATCGTGGCATGGAGAAAAAATGAACATCAAACTCCCATAATGGACTTGTAATGTGCCCTACCTCATTTCTAGGTGCATTGGGAATCTTTCCGAGCCGGTGTGAAACTTTCCAGAACGACGCGTACCATTAGCTCCAATTTATGAAATCTAGGCACGTAAACAAAATCAAAACCAAACACCCAAAATTGACTTATCGTGTGCCCTATGTCATTTCTAGGTGCATTTGGAATAATTCCGAGCAGGTGTGAAACTTTGCTGAACGACGGTATCCAGAGCTCCACTTTACGAAATGGAGACACAGAAAGGCAATCAATGCGAAACACCCAAAATAGACTTCTAGTGTGCCCTACCTCATTTCTAGGTGCATTTGGAATCCTTCCGAGCCGGTGTGAAACATTCCAGAACGACGCGTACCCTCATCTCCAATTTATGAAATCGAGGCTCGGAAAGAAAATCCACACCAAATAACCATAATGGACTTCTGGTGTGCCCTACGTCATTCCAGAACGACGGGTGCCCAGAGCTCCACTTTCTGAAATCGAGGCTTGGAAAGAAAATAAACATCAAACTCCCATAATGGACTTCTAGTGTGCCTTACCTCATTTTTTGGTGCATTTGGAATCTTTCCGAGCCGGTGTGAAACTTTCCAGAACGACGCGTATCCTGAGCTCCAATTTATGAAATCGAGGCACGGAAAGAAAATCAAAACCAAGCACCCATAATGGACTTCTGGTGTGCCCTATGTCATTTCTAGGTGCATTTGCAATAATTCTGAGTAGGTGTAAAACTTTGGGGAGCGACGGGTACCCGGAGCTCCGAATTATGAAATCGAGGCACGGAAAGAAAAAATCAATGCAAACACCCAAAATGGACTTCTGGTGTGCCCTATGTCATTTCTAGGTGCATTTGGAATAATTCCAAAGCGGTGTGAAACTTTCTTTGACGATCGGATCCAGAGCTCCACTTTACGAAATCGAGGCACGGAAAGACAATCAATACCAAACACCCAAAATAGACTTCTAGTGTGCCCTACCTCATTTCTAGGTGCATTTGGAATCCTTCCGAGCCGGTGTGAAACTTTCCAGAACGACGCGTACCCTAAGCTCCAATTTATGAAATCGAGGCACGGAAAGAAAATCCACACCAAATAACCATAATGGACTTCTGGTGTGCCCTACGTCATTCATAGGTGCATTTGATATAATTACGAGCAAGTGTGAAACATTCTAGAACGACGGTACCCAGAGCTCCCTTTATGAAATCGAGGCTTGGAAAGAAAATAAATATCAAAATCCCATAATGGACTTCTAGTGTGCCTTACCTCATTTCTTGGTGCATTTGGAATCTTTCCAGCGGTGTGAAACTTTCCGCAATCCACGCTGCACCCTAAGCTCCAATTTATGAAATCGAGGCACGGAAAGAAAATCCACACCAAATAACCATAATGGACTTCTGGTGTGCCCTACGTCATTCATAGGTGCATTTGATATAATTACGAGCAAGTGTGAAACATTCTAGAACGACGGGTACCCAGAGCTCCCCTTTATGAAATCGAGGCTTGGAAAGAAAATAAATATCAAAATCCCATACTGGACTTCTAGTGTGCCTTACCTCATTTCTTGGTGCATTTGGAATCTTTCCGAGCCGGTGTGAAACTTTCCAGAACGACGCGTATCCTGAGCTCCAATTTATGAAATCGAGGCACGGTAAGAAAATCAAAACCAAACACCCATAATGGACTTCTGGTGTGCCCTATGTCATTTCTATGTGCATTTGCAGTAATTCTGAGCAGGGGTAAAACTTTGGAGAGCGTCGGGTACCCGGAGCTCCGCATTATGAAATCGAGGCACGGAAAGAAAATCAATGCAAACACCCAAAATGGACTTCTGGTGTGCCCTATGTCATTTCTAGGTGCATTTGGAATCCTTTCGAGCCGGTGTGAAACTTTCCAGAACGACGGTATCCAGAGCTCCACTTTACGAAATCGAGGCACAGAAAGACAATCAATACAAAACACCCAAAATAGACTTCTAGTGTGCCCTACCACATTTCTAGGTGCATTTGGAATCCTTCCGAGCCGGTGTGAAACTTTCCAGAACGACGCGTACCATAAGCTCCAATTTATGAAATCGAGGCACGGAAAGAAAATCAAAACCAAGCACCCATAATGGACTTCTGGTGTGCCCTATGTCATTTCTAGGTGCATTTGCAATAATTCTGAGTAGGTGTAAAACTTCGGAGAGCGACGGGTACCCAGAGCTCCGAATTATGAAATCGAGGCACGGAAAGAAAATCAATGCAAACACCCAAAATGGACTTCTGGTGTGCCTTACCTCATTTCTTGGTGCATTTGGAATCTTTCCGAGCCGGTGTGAAACTTTCCAGAACGACGCCTATCCTGAGCTCCAATTTATGAAATCGAGGCACGGTAAGAAAAATCAAAACCAAACACCCATAATGGACTTCTGGTGTGCCCTATGTCATTTCTATGTGCATTTGCATAATTACGAAAGCAGGTAAAACTTTGGAGAGCGACGGTGCCCGAGCTCCACATTATGAAATCGAGGCACGGAAAGAAAATCAATGCAAACACCCAAAATGGACTTCTGGTGTGCCCTATGTCATTACTAGGTGCATTTGGAATCCTTTCGAGCCGGTGTGAAACTTTCCAGAACGACGGTATCCAGAGCTCCACTTTGCGAAATCGAGGCACAGAAAGACAATCAATACAAAACACCCAAAATAGACTTCTAGTGTGCCCTACCACATTTCTAGGTGCATTTGGAATCTTTCCGAGCCGGTGTGAAACTTTCCAGAACGACGCGTATCCTGAGCTCCAATTTATGAAATCGAGGCACGGAAAGAAAATCAAAACCAAGCACCCATAATGGACTTCTGGTGTGCCCTATGTCATTTCTAGGTGCATTTGCAATAATTCTGAGTAGGTGTAAAACTTTGGAGAGCGACGGGTACCCGGAGCTCCGAATTATGAAATCGAGGCACGGAAAGAAAATCAATGCAAACACCCAAAATGGACTTCTGGTGTGCCCTATGTCATTTCTAGGTGCATTTGGAATAATTCCGAGCAGGTGTGAAACTTTGCTGAACGACGGTATCCAGAGCTCCACTTTACGAAATCGAGGCACGGAAAGACAATCAATACCAAACACCCAAAATAGACTTCTGGTGTGCCCTATGTCATTTCTATGTGCATTTTCAGTAATTCTGAGCAGGGGTAAAACTTTGGAGAGCGACGGGTACCCGGAGCTCCGCATTATGAAATCGAGGCACGGAAAGAAAATCAATGCAAACACCCAAAATGGACTTCTGGTGTGCCCTATGTCATTTCTAGGTGCATTTGGAATCCTTTCGAGCCGGTGTGAAACTTTCCAGAACGACGGTATCGAGAGCTCCACTTTACGAAATCGAGGCACAGAAAGACAATCAATACAAAACAATCAAAATAGACTTCTAGTGTGCCCTACCATATTTCTAGGTGTATTTGGAATCTTTCCGAGACGGTGTGAAACTTTCCAGAACGACACGTATCGTGAGCTCCAATTTATGAAATCGAGGCACGGAAAGAAAATCCACACCAAATGACTATAACGGACTTCTGGTGTGCCCTACCTCATTTCTAGGTGCATTTGGAATAATTCCGAGCAAGTGTGAAACATTCCAGAACGACGGGTACCCAGAGCTACACTTTATGAAACGAGGCATGGAAAGAAAATGAACATGAAACTCAGATAATGGACTTCTAGTTTGCCCTACCTCATTTCTCGTTGCATTTGGAATCTTTCCGAGCCGATGTGAAAATTTCAGAACGACGCGTACCCTGAGCTCCAATTTATGAAATCGAGCCACGGAAAGAAGAGCAAAACCAAACACCCATAACGGACTTCTGGTGTGCCCTACGTCATTTCTAGGTTCATTTGGAATAATTCTGAGCAGGTGTAAAACTTTGCCGAGCGACGGGTACCCGGAGCTCCGCATTATGAATTCGAGGCACGGAAAGAAAATCAATGTAAACACCCAAAATTGACTTCACGTGTGCCCTATGTCATTTCTAGGTGCATTTGGAATAATTCCGAGCAGGTGTGAAAATTTGCTGAACGACGGTATGCAGAGCTCCACTTTACGAAATGGAGACATAGAAAGGCAATCAATACGAAACACCCGAAATAGACATCTAGTGTGCCCTACCTCATTTCTAGGTGCATTTGGAATCCTTCCGAGCCGGTGTGAAACTTTTCAGAACGACGCGTACCCTAAGCTCCAATTTATAAAATCGAGGTATGGAAAGAAAATCCACACCAAATAACCACAATGGACTTCTGGTGTGCCCTATGTCATTTGTAGGTGCATTTCAAATAATTCCGAGCAACTGTGAAACATTCTAGAACGACGGGTACCCAAAGCACCACTTTATGAAATGAAGGCATGGAAAGAAAATAAACATCAAACTCCCATAATGGACTTCTAGTGTGCCCTAGCTCATTTCTTGGTGCATTTCGAATCTTTCCGAGCCGGTGTGAAACTTTCCAGAACGACGTGTCTCCTGAGCTCCAATTTATGAAATCGAGGTATGGAAAGAAAATCAAAACCAAACACCCATAATGGACTTCTTGCTGCCCTCGCCATTTCTAATCAGATTTGTAATAATTACGAGCGGTGTAAAACATTGGAGAGCGACGGGTACCCGGAGCTCCACATTATGAAATCGAGGCATTGAAAGAAAATCAATGCAAACACCCAAAATGGACTTCTGGTGTGCCCTATGTCAATTCTAGGTGCATTTGGAATAATTCTGAGCAGGTGTGAAATTTTCCTGAACGACGGTATCCAGAGCTCCACTTTACGAAATCGAGGCACAGAAAGACAATCAATACAAAACACCCAAAATAGACTTCTAGTGTGCCCTACCTCATTTCTAGGTGCATTTGGAATCCTTCCGAGCCGGTGTAAAACTTTCCAGATCGACGCGTACCCTAAGCTCCAATTTATGAAATCGAGGCACGGAAAGAAAATCCACACAAAATAACTATACTGGACTTCTGGTGTGCCCTACGTCAGTCATAGGTGCATTTGAAATAATTCCGAGCAAGTGTGAAACATTCTAGCACGACGGGTACGCAGAGCTCCACTTTATGAAATCGAGGCAAGGAAAGAAAATGAACATCACACTCCCATAATGGACTTCTAGTGTGCCCTACCTCATTTCCTGGTGCATTTGGAATCTTTCCGAGCCGGTGTGAAACTTTCCAGAACGACGCGTATCCTGAGCTCCAATTTATGAAGTCTAGGCACGTAAACAAAATCAAAACCAAACACCCATAATGGACTTCTAGTGTGCCCTACGTCATTTCTAGGTGCATTTGGAATAATTCTGAGCAGGTGTAAAACTTTGGAGAGCGACGGGTACCCGGAGCTCCACATTGTGAAATCGAGGCACGGTAAGAAAATCAAAACCAAACACCCATAATGGACTTCTGGTGTGCACTATGTCATTTCTAGGTACATTTGCAATAATTCTGAGCAGGTGTAAAACTTTGGAGAGCGACGGGTACCCGGAGCTCCACATTGTGAAATCGAGGCACAGAAAGAAAATCGATGCAAACACCCAAAATGGACTTCTGGTGTGCCCTATGTCATTTATAGGTGCATTTGGAATAATTCCGAGCAGGTATGAAACTTTGCTGAACGATGGTATCCAAGCTCCACTTTACGAAATCGAGGCACAGAAAGACAATCAATGCGAAACACCCAAAATAGACTTCTAGTGTGCCCTACCTCATTTCTAGGTGCATTTGAAATCCTTCCGAGCCGGTGTGAAATATTCCAAAACGACGCGTACCCTCAGCTCCAATTTATGAAATCGAGGCTCGGAAAAAAAATCCACACCAAATAACCATAATGGACTTCTGGTGTGCCCTACGTCATTCATAGGTGCATTTGAAATAATTCCGAGCCAGTGTGAAACAATCGAGAACGACGGGTGCCCAGAGCTCCACTTTATGAAATCGAGGCTTGGAAAGAAAATAAACATCAAACTCCCATAATGGACTTCTAGTGTGCCTTACCTCATTTCTTGGTGCATTTGGAATCTTTCCGAGCCGGTGTGAAACTTTCCAGAACGACGCGTATCCTGAGCTCCAATTTATGAAATCGAGGCACGGAAAGAAAATCAAAACCAAACACCCATAATGGACTTCTGGTGTGTCCTATGTCACTTCTAGGTGCATTTGCAATAATTCTGAGCAGGTGTAAAACTTTGGAGAGCGGCGGGTGCGAGTCTCAATTATGAAATCGAGGCACGTAAAGAAAATCAATGCAAACACCCAAAATGGACTTCTGTGTGCCTTATGTCATTTCTAGGTGCATTTGGAATAATTCCGAAGGTGTGAAACTTTCTTTGAACAGCGGTATCCGAGCTCCACTTTACGAAATCGAGGCACGGAAAGAAAATCAATGCAAACACCCAAAATGGACTTCGTGTGCCCTATGTCATTTCTAGGTGCATTTGGAATAATTCGAGCAGTGTGAAACTTTCTTTCAACAACCAGATCCCGAGCTCCACTTTACTAAATCGAGGCACGTAAAGACAATCAAGACGTAAACACCCAAAATAGACTTCTAGTGTGCCCTACCTCATTTCTAGGTGCATTTGGAATCCTTCAGAGCCGGTGTGAAACTTTCCAGAAATAAAGACCCATCAATTCCAGTATGGGCACGTAAGACCCACCATTCCTGATACGGGGGATGCCCGATCTTCTCGGTGAGGAACCGTGGATAGATGATGCGAAGTAGACGAAGTCACTAGCTGAACACTCGTGCCAATGCACGAACCCTCAACTCTTTGGAATACGCCCAAAACACACCGGATACATGATCATCGCGAGACCACAAACGACGATCGCCAAGTTCCCAATTCCCAATGGAACGACGGCTTGACCTTGAATTGCAGAACGAATCAATGGATCGCCTAGTCCTCTCTCAAAGTCCTCGCATGAACTCTGGTTTAGAAAGAACAAGCAATAGCTATGTTTCAATTCTTATGCATAAACTGGTCTGCTTACAATGGGGGGTCTAACCCTCAATATATAGGCTCAATGAATAGGGCGCCCATGAACAGTAATCGGACACGTTCACTATTCATGTGAACAGTAATCCGACTCGATTTACTGTTCACGTGAACAGTAATTCCGTATTTCCTCTCTTTCCTTTTCTTGAATTTATACTAAAATTGGGATGTTGGGTTCTCCTCTTGTCCCTGCGCTTCTTCCTTCTTTTGTGCATGCATTTCTTTCTTCATGCTTTCTTTGCTTTCGACCAAAATAAGTGCTACTTCTCTTGGTGATAGAATTGGGCTGAAATCAATATATTGCTTTTCTTCTTCTTCTTCGTCTTCCTTCATTTTGGCCAACCATGCCTCCTCTTTGTTATACCTAACTCTGATTGTTGTTGTTTGAACATCCTCTTTTGATGGGCACCCTTCCTCCCACGCCTCCCTCTTAGGATCGATCATTGTATGTTCTTCAAATCTGAGCACAAATAAAACACAAGATTTAGGTAGTATAAAATTCTCATCAAAAATATTATTATGCTCAGCTAGGAGTGAGTTCACCTCTTGTTGAAGTTGTTTGGCATGTGCTCTAGTAATTGGCCCCTTAGGCAATTCCATAGTGATATCTTTTGCTTTTGAAGATGGAAAGCTAGAGATGCCCTCATCAATTCCAATGTGGGCAGATTGGGACACCCGTATGAAACGTTCTTCATACGGGACTTGGATCCCCGTATTTTGTTAAATACGGGCTTAGGTGAGCATCGACGGGTGTGTCACTAGCTATACCGGTATATGCATGTGTGCAGTCCCTTCATTTCATTCATTCCATTCATATTCGTCAATGATGTTGTCATGATCATGATTGTTGTATGTTTCTATCTTTGTTTGTTTATTTTAGGTAATCATTGATGTTGGCTCAATTGGGAGGGAGTAGACACGCACTACTCATTCACTTCACCATATTCAAGTTCAACCTTACGATTTAGTTTCTATCTTTCATTCGTTATTGATGAACTGTAATAAATAAATTTAGATGGTGAATGATACCTAGTGCTATGTTATGGTTGATTAAGTATTACTTGTGATCTTTGATCATTCCTTTGATATAATTTCTTGGATTTAGACTATATTCATGCCATGGTTCTGTTGAATATTGATCTCTTTATGTCATTAGATGAGATAGTGTTCAAATTCTTCCGCATTATGGTTGTACGTTAGATTATTTAGGTGGCATCTTGGCTTCCGTGATAGCCGTGGTGTTACTGCTTGGTATCAGAGCGGGCTTTAGGTCCGTGGTTAATAGAAATATATTAAAATGACACACCGCGCACGATGGGTGGGGTTGGGTAATCCATTGCATCCGCATTTCTAGTGGTATGTTTCATTATGTTTGTCTTGTATTGAATTGCTTCGTACTATCGTTCTTGTTGTTAATCTATGATATGTTATGATATTCTATATTTATGAATCTACTATATGATTGTCATGAGATGATCATGTATATTCATAATTGATTATATTATTTATGCGTGTCGATAATGGATGTTAAGAAGTGGAGGACGTGGTTGTTATGTTGATTCACCAGTTGCACCACCGTTCTTGGTTTGTGGTTAGGGAGTAGTTACCACGAATACCATAGTTCCGTGTTGAGCGTGAGTCGCTTTAGAAAGTTGTTCTCTTCCTTGATCTCCTAACTTGGTACATTCTCGCTTACGTGGGGGTTGATGAATTTCTCTTGGGTTCATGGTTCACGGTAGTTGATGAGTTTCAATAGGTCTCTAATGGTTCTCTGAAACAATTATTGTTTTTCGACTGTTGAGTTACTTTTACTACTTGTGATCTTTGTCAATTGGCAATATTGATAATTTCATGGGTGTTCCTTCTTTCTCATTGGAAAAGAATGACTCATTTATTCGTTTGATAGTTTGGAAAATGAGAGATTTCTGTTGCAAGTTTGTTAGCATGAGAAAACTTTAACTCCATGTATTTCTTCTGGATCATTCCACGTGTTGAAGTTTAAATCATCTCTTTTTTGAAGAAAAGTGCTAAAATCCTATTGCGACACCTTGTTGTGGTTAAGTCGGAGATTGTAGTCAAGCAAAATGGTTGGGTATGGGTTTTCATTGGTCCCTGATTGTTTTTTTAGAGCAACTAATGTCTTTCCGACTGTTGAGCTCTCTTTGCTACTTGTAAACGTTGTTATTTACAAGATTGTTCTCTTTCATGATAATCCTATCTTTCTTGTTGATAAAGGGGACCTGGTTATCCATTTGGTATTTTGGATAATGAGAATTATCTTTTGCAAAGTTTATTGAAGAAAATTTTGATTCTGCTCATTTCTTTTGGAGTAGTTGGAGTGTTGGAGTTTAGAACATTTTCCTTGGAAAAGAAAGTGTCGAAACCCTTTGTAAGGTTTTGTGGTGTTATGTGAGCCGGATGTTAATTCTTGTAGTAATTTGATCACCTGTGGTGATTTTGCTTAAATGGGAATATTTCAAGTTTTGCTTTCATAATCTTTTGGGAGCTCATGAATTATGTGGTAGCTGAATTTTTTTTAAATAAAATGATGTATAGGAATGTCCTATTGGTTCTCAAGAAATTCGTGTGATTTAATCTTAAAGACTCTTTGGTCTGAGTTCGCAGCGTGAGGTTGAAATCCAAAAATAATTATTATATTGATTCCTTTAAGAAGAGAAAAATTTGCTTGCTTTTCGTGATATTCCTTAAATGAAGATGTTTCGAGTTTTGTCGCTGAGATCATTTGGATCTCATGTTTCTTGGCTAATTGAACTGTTCCGAGCAAATGTGACTTGTTGAAGAATGTTATTGGTTCTTAATTTAGTTCTTGTGGTTTGGACTAAAGAACTTATCTTGTTCGTTGTGGTAATGCGTTGTTTAGTCAAAAGGGTTAATTTCAAAGTGTTAAAGGAAAGAGTGCGTATGAGTATTTGAGAATGGGAGTCAAGTTTTACAACTTGTGGTTAATTGAATCGTGCCTAACTTTCTCGCTTCTTTTCGCACAAGAGATGTTGAGTTTCAATCGCAATGTCATTTTCTTATTGGTTGTTATTTGCTATTCCCTTTTTGAGGGATGTGTGCCTCAACTGTGAACTCAACTTTCATTTTCCAAGATCTTCGTTATCAGGTTATTTCTTTTGGTTTCGTGCTCGCTGTGAGGAGCAACGTTTTTCCTATGTAACGAAACTTGTCCTTGTTCGCCTCTTTCTTTTGAGAAAGGATCAACAATTTTGTGTTGTAAAGTTTTCTAAAGCGTAAATTGGCAACTGTTTGGCGGTGGTTAAGTAATTATAGTGGTGAGATTTTTACACCAAGCGATTGGAGGAGTAGAAGAAGATGAATTGGTTTTGACCTGTACCTCTTAGAGGAAATTTGATTCAAATGGAATGTATGGTTTCGAAGTAAAACTGAGTGGTGTTACGACTAAGTAGAACCTATGGTATAGTGTAATTCCAGAACCTTAGTTCATGTTGAAATATTGGGGATTATCGAAGGTATGGAAATCTTGATCAATTTTATAGAGTAATGATTTCTGGTGATGTTATTGAGTGAGTATGTTAGAATTGTGGGGATGTTAGAGATTTAATCTGATGATTTCTCTATCGGTTATAAGAGAGGTTCGTTGTAGAGGTCTTGGAGGTTAAATCTGGGCTTTGCATTTCTATGCTAGACCTTTGGACGCCCAATGATTGTGTGTAGAGAAAATAGAATAATAGCGTTTTACGAAAGCAAAGGAATGATCATTGATAGAACCCTTCCGATGTAGTACATGAGCAAGTGTCTTGAGGATTCTGAGTTGTTATTCTTGAAAGTTGGGGGTGATGTGATTACATGGGATTTTTTTTGAGGTGCTTTGGGTGCCATCTATCAAATTAATTTCGTCAGTAGAAGGAGTTGTCTAGAATGTTTCTGTGGGAACAGAAGAGCCTCTCCACAAAGGTGTGGATGATGTAATTCGGTTCAAGCGTAATTCGAGGATGTTAAATTAAGAGGTTTGAGCTCGTGTGGTATGCTAAGAATTCGAATTCCAAGGTTTGAGAGAAACTTTTTCCTAAAAGAGAAACCGAGAAAAAGGATGTTTTCTTGGGTAGTGAAGCGTTTTTTTATTTTCGCTTGAGCTTTGTGTTTGTTGACCGATGTCTTCCGCAGCTTTGAGTTGGCGCCGTGTTGGCATGTTTGATTCTTTCCAATTGCATAAACCAAAAGAAGTATTTGGTTTGGGCATTTGAGTGATTTCTCCTTTGGCTTTCGTGGTGTTCACTCATAAACTGTCTTTAGAAAGTGGAATTGTTTTCATGATGAATTGTCAAATTTGGATTTGACCCTTTTGTTGGAGAGTTGGCATTTGCGTGGTTGCGATGAGAAGTCTTTATTTTCAGTTGGATTCTCTTTTTAAAACAGTTGTTTAAAAACAAGTTCCGTTGTGCATTATTAAGATGAAGAAACCGATTGAGTAGTGGGACAAGAGTTCCATGTGTGTGGTGCATGTTTGTGCTTTTGGTACCAAAGGGAAAGTTGGCCCGAGGTACATTAGTTTGTTTTCGTTAATTGCTTGGATTAGGAAGCGGGCGTATCACTACGGCCGTCTTGGGTCCAAACGTGCGGTACGCAATGTATGGTATGTTCTGGTGCTGAGTGAGTGCCCGAGCAGTCCGAAGCTTGGGATTTTGATTAGAGTCGTTGGCCAACGAGTAGGACCTTATCTTTGAGTCCTGCATGTTAAGAGAACCTGTGGGGGTCGAGACGAGTGTTGAGGTGTAAGCCGTTGGTATCCATCATTTGTGATGTGGTTCCATGTCTGAGAGGAAAGCGACATGGAAGCAAGGGTGATGCGGACATCCTTACCTACGCTGTTCCATATAGTGTTTTCAATTCAACAAGTACCTCAGAACAACATGAGCTTACTAAAAGAGTTGAAGAACAAGAGAAGCTTGTGGGTGAAGCTTGTGCAAAGAAGCTTAACCAAAAGGTGAATCTGTTCCATGAATTTCCTTTAAGTTTAATTGAGAATATTATACTACCTAATAGTGGGTCATTGCTTATTGTTAGGTTTGAAGGAGATGCTTCATGTGAATATCAAGAACACGATGCTTCTCGGGGTGTTTTGATGCTCACAAAAATAGCATGCAGCCTGTGGGACCCATGGAAGGTATGGTTCATGACGATCTTCGTAGCAACTTGGAAGGATCTAGCATTAACAATATATATATTTGGAAAGCTTATCAAGGCTACTTTCCAACGGATCAAACGGCACGTGATTTGGAGCTTTCTATAAAAAGTTATGGCTATTCGAGTGCATGCTGCATATCTGCACCGATCAACGCGCGAGAGTTTACAAAGTTGATGATTCCGATTTGTACGACATCTTGGGAAGATGTCCAGCTTTGCCATGACTTTCCAAAGGCTTACAAGAGTTCCTTTCTCAAGTTTCACACGGATTCAAGTCGTTTCAATTAATGAAATTGAAGTTAGGAAAGTTTGGATTCAATTCGGATTCGAATCAGCATCAAAATCGGATTCGGAATCAGCAGTACAGTCCGGATTAAAAGGTCATAACTTTCACAAACGGAGTCCGATTTGGGTGTTCTTGTACTTGTTGGAAAGCTAACTTCAAGCCCGATCCAACGGATACTCGCTCAGCCTCAGATTCATCACGTATCAAAAGATATGTCCGAAACAATGTGACGGTTGTAAACTCGAGTTTCATTTTTGTTTTAGATTGTGTCCGACTTGGAGTAGGAGTTCTAAATCCGAAATAGAGTAGGAGTAGGGCCTCTTGGCCAGCCATAAGGTGGAGAAGGGCACTATATATTGAGGGTAGACCCTATTTTATCCGAAGACCGGTTTATGCATAAGAATTGAAACAAAGCTATTGCTTGTTCTTTCTAAACCAGAGTTCATGCGAGGACTTTGAGAGAGGACTAGGTGATCCATTGATTCGCTTCGCAATTCAAGGTCAAGCCGCTGCTCCATTGGGAATTGGGGACTTGGCGATCGCTGCGTTGTGGTCTCGCGACGATCATGTATCCGTGTGTTTTGGGCGATTCCAAAGAGTTGAGGGTTCGTGCATTGGCGCGAGTGTTCACTAGTGACATCGCTCTACTACGATCATCTATCTACGGTTCCTCACCGAGAAGATCGGGCATCCCAGATCAAAGGGTCTCGCATCTTGCGAAAGCAATATCCGAGTCTGCTTCACGACTAGTTTGTGTAATTTGTTGTTTCATTTCAAAGAGCGCTTGTTCTTCATTATATTTCGACGGCTAGAATTAGGCCTAATTACATTTAAGGGGGTAGAATGTAATGTCCTGCTCAAATATAAAACATATAAGTGACTAGTATTAGAATTAAATATAATTAGAAAGGGAAAATTCAGAATTTTGGAGGAGTTTTAGAATTCGGGCCTTTGACCCATAGCTCTCTGGGCCCATGTGGCGGGGAACTAAACCCTAGCACCTAAGCACTCAGTAGCACGGTATCAGAGGGCCGCTGTCACTGTAGCACGGTGCTATCAGAGCGCCCTCCCTCCGGTGCTTCTCCATTGTTGCCGCCATAAGGAAGAGGAAGGAGAGGGAAGAAGAGAGGAGAGGAAGAAGAAGAAGGTGGGGTGATCTTCGCGAGGGCTTGAAGGTTTTAGCGACATCTCGCCGTTCTTGTGGGTAAATTCGTGATTCCAATTAGTTTTGATAGATAATTCAGTATGCGATTCGTATTCATTAGTCATTATGAGATTTACGTAGTAGATCTACCGAATCATCTTATTGTTGACGCCTGGTTTTTGGTTAGATCCGGGCAGATTCAGGGATTAGTGTCTCCTGGAGATAGATGGGAATTTTTGTTATATTTCCAGAAAGTGCTAATTCATAATTTTTGGATAAACGAGTAATTAGTTATGAATTTCGCAAGACAGGATGCTAAATCAGTCTCGTGGATTTGTGCAAATGAACATAAATATGTAAATGTGATATGGGAGACTGCCGAATTGGGTCAGTTAGTCTCCTTGAGAGTTGTAGGTATTTTCATTGTGATTTCAGAAAGTTAAATTTCATAATTTTTGGATTTTTAGATCAAAAGTTATGAATTTTAAAAGCTCAGTCAGTCTGCCTCTCTGTTATGGATGTAAGAGTTTCACTTGACTATTTGAAACATTTGTTGCACAATGGAAATATTTAGATAATTTTATTGAGATATTTGGTTTCCTTTATTTTCCAGAGAGTATTAGAACAATGTGTTTGGTTGAACCAAACAAAAGTTATGAAATTCACAAGTTAATAGTACCGAAGATGGCAGATCGGTCTTCGGGATTACAAACAAAGGCTTAGATGAACTAGTTTGATCATTCGGTGACCTGAGAAGTTGTAGCTAGGCTTGTGTAAGTTCTAGGAAAATTAGGTTCATGGATTTTGGAGTTTTGACTCAAAAGTTATGAATTTTTCCATAACAGCTGTTCATTTGGACAGATTTGGGAATTTGAGAGTGTTTTGATTAAAAGTTGGGATTGCGATTAGGGACGCTTGTTCTCTTTTTGTTTCATTGCATTGCTGTACACTTTTGGTTGGTGTACTTATTATATTGTTTTACGGCTGCCAGATGGTTGATATACCCTGATTCTTCGATAATATGTTTACGTTCGACATATACATTCGTTCTTTCTTTCGTGTTCACCATTGAACTGGGTAATGCAGTCCCATCATTCCAACATGGGCAAGTACTCTAATATTCTTAAAGCTAGTGAATACTAATTGCTTGTTGTTCGCACTCTGTTTTTCTATGACCTATGATAAAATTCAATGGTTATGTTCCTTTCGTATTCGAGTATTCCATGTTACAGTTGGATGTCTTTCATTATTCATATTTCATTCCGTGCATCCATTATTCATGTTTCAACCACGGGAGTGGATTATAAAGACCCATCAATTCCAGTATGTGCACGTAAGACCCACCATTCCAATGTGGGCAGATTGGAACACCCGTATGAAACGTTCTTCATACAGGACTTGGATCCCCGTATTTTGTTAAATATGGGCTTAGATGAGCACCGACGGGTGTGTCACTAGCTATACCGGTATATGCATGTGTGCAGTCCCTTCATTTCATGCATTCCATTCATTAAAATATTCATTCTGCGTTATATTCATATTCTTCAATGATGTTGTCATGATCATGATTGCTGTATGTCCAATTATTCATTGTACTTGCTGAGTCTCGGACTCATTCTTGCTTTGTTTATTTATTTTAGGTGATCATTGATGTTGGCTCAATTGGGAGGGAGTAGACACGCACTACTCATTCACTTCACCATATTCAAGTTCAATCTTACGATTTAGTTTCTATCTTTCATTCGTTATTGATGAACTGTAATAAATAAATTTAGATGGTGAATGATACCTAGTGCTGTGTTATGGTTGATTAAGTATTACTTGTGATCTTTGATCATTCCTTCGATGTAATTTCTTAGATTCAGACTATATTCAAGCCATGGATTGAATGTTGATGAGATAGTGTTCAAATTCTTCCGCATTATGGTTGTATGTTAGATTATTTTGGTGGCATCATGGCTTCTGAATAGCCAGGGTGTTACACCCCTCATCTTCCCCTTCCCCTACCCCTCTTCCTCTTCTCTTGTACCATGGCCGGCAACCATGCAGAAGCACCGGAGGAGAGGGGCACGCTGCAGTAACCGTGCTACAGTACCGTGCTACAGTAAAAGAGATGGCAGGCTAGGGTTTTGGGGAGTTGGGCACATCCCCCCCTCTTAGGCCCCTTATGGTCGGCCCACAAGAGCTACAAAGCCTTGGGCCGGAAGCCCATGGTCCAAAACACTCTCAATTTTTTCTGAATTTTTGCGTAATTTCCTCTCCAATTTATGTTATTCTCTCTAAACTTTATTGCGTTCCCTTGAATATTCGGGATATTACAAACGCGTACCCTGAGCTCCATTTTATGAAATCGAGGCACGGAAAGAAAATCAAAACCAAACACCCATAATGGACTTCTAGTGTGGCCTACGTCATTTCTAGGTGCATTTGGAATAATTCCGACCAGGTGTGAAACTTTGCAGAACGACAGGTACCATAAGCTCCACTTTATGAAACTGAGGCACGAAAAGAAAATCAATACCAAACACTCATAATGGACTTCCAGTGTGCCCCACATCATTTCCAGGTGCATTTGGATTAATGCGGAGCAGGTGTGAATCTTTGCAGAACGACCGGTACCCTGAGCTCCACTTTATGAAATCGAGGCACAGAAAGAAAATCAATATCAAACACCAATAATGGACTTCTGGTGTGCCCAACGTTATTTCTAAGTGCATTGGGAATCCTTCCGAGCCAGTGTCAAACTTTCCAGAATGACACGTACCTTGAGCTCCACTTTATAAAATCGAGGCATGAAAAGAAAATCAATACCAAACACGCATAATGGACTTCTAGTATGCCATATGTCATTTCTAAGAGTATTTGGAATAATTCCGAGCAGGTGTGAAACTTTCCAGAACGATAGGTACCCTGCGCTCCACTTTATGAAATCAAGGCATGGAAAGAAAATTAATACCAAACACCCATAATAGACTTCTAGCATGCCGTACCTCATTTCTACGTGCATTTGGAATCCTTCAGATGAATTGAGCCCTCAACTCCGTAGTCAATCCCAGCGCTGCCAAATGCCTCTCTATTCGCCGTAGCCAGTTGGTAGCATCAACTGGCGTCCCATTCAGAGGTGTCTAACCTCAAGGCATTCCACTGATGTAGTCCCATAGCAACCACCGCTGGTACCGTCACAGGAACCACCAAAGGAGCGGCAGCAGGTACAAATAAAATCAATACCAAACACCCATATTGGACATCTAGTATGCCCTACCAAGTAAGCGCATTGTTCGCGCGCCGCACCAGCGGATGGCCTGCGGCAACCTCCGCAGCGGAAGCAACAGGCACGGACCCAGCACCGAGCCCGTCCACGTCGCGGCACCCTCACGCTAGTAGAAACTAGGTCGCTGTCCAACCCGCCTTCGCTCAATGGTTGTCGTACGCGCGGGCGGTCAGGAGGAACACTTCCCCGGCACAGTGGAGACGCCTTAGAGTGGCATCCAGCAGATCGACAGTGTGGCTCTGGGGAGGAGGCACGCCGCCAAGCTCCGCTATGGCGCCCTCCATGCATTCCATCACCTTCCAGGTAGCTTGCGACACGACGGCGAAAAGCGACCGTTCCGCAGCAACCTCCGCTTCAAGCACGTAGTTGGTGTTGCACAATGTCGCCACATCCGACTGCGACGCGCATCGCTACCCTTCCACCTCAATAACCCTCGCCTCCAGCACCTTCACCTTTTCGATCAGAGCCAAGCGGTCCTTCAGAAGCGAAGTGTTCCGCACGACCTCGGCATGTACCCGGTCCTGGATCTCTGTGTAGCCACGCTGAATGTCCCCCTCAAGCATGCGCGACACCATCAAGGCCAAAAATAAAATAATAATAATAATAATAATAATAATAATAATAATAATAATAATAAAATGCTAGTGGCATCAACTGAACGCCTCGGCTGCAAAGCTGCCTTCTGCGCTCACCCTTATGGCGTTCGCCTCGATGACCCGGAACATCCGGTCCACGGGCATCCGCTCGAACAGCTGCGACAGGTAGGGCGGGGCTTCAAAACCAGCCACCTCCGCGCAAACAGAAGCCACAGCAGGACTGATTTTGAAGTCCTTGGCACACAGAAGGCCCACGTCAGCGACGCCTACCACCGTCGAGGCCCCGGCAACATCAGCCACCCGCCAGAGCACAGGCTACATTGCCGTGCGTGCTCATGCGGAAGTCCGACGGAGAAACCCTCATCCTCACTACCGCCCTCGACAACCCCCGCTGTGTAGCACCAAACCAAATTAGCTGAGGCAAGCTGGCCACATCAGCAATAAGGGGACCGAAGCTTACGAATAGTAGTGCCACCGACGACGCGCTCCTCGACCCGAGTGTCCTCGGTGTCGCGACCATACACCTGCGAAGACGACATGCCGGACCCCTCCTCAAGGGCCATTCTCGCAATCGCAAACGAGCCGATCGCCACTTCTGCCACGCTGGCACACGGGCCCACCGCTAGACAGGCAGCCGACGAATCGGCGGAGCCGGTAGCCCCCTACGGCCCATCGGGGGCCCGCGACACCCTCGTCGGGGGAGGGCCCGGCGCGCAACTTCTGGTGTGACCTACGTCATTTCTAGGTGCATTTGGAATAATTCCGAGCAAGTGTGAAACATTCCAGAACGACGGGTACCTAGAGCTCCACTTTATGAAATCGAGGCATGGAAAAAAAAATGAACATCAAACTCCCATAATGGACTTCTAGTGTGCCCTACCTCATTTCTAGGTGCATTTGGAATCTTTCCGAGCCGCCGTGAAACTTTCCAGTACGACGCGTACCCTAAGCTCCAATTTATGAAATCGAGGCATGGAAAGAAAATCAATGCAAACACCCAAAATGGACTTCTGGTGTGCCCTATGTCATTTCTAGGTGTATTTGGAATAATTCCGAGTTGGTGTGAAACTTTGCTGAACGACGGTATCCAGAGCTCCACTTTATGAAATCGAGACACAGATAGACAATCAATACGAAACACCCAAAATAGACTTCTATAGTGCCCTAGCACATTTCTAGGTGCATTTAGAATCCTTCCGAGCCGGTGTGAAAATTTCTAGAACGACGCGTACCCTAAGCTCCAATTTATGAAATCGAGACACGGAAAGAAAATCCAGACCAAAAAACTATAATGGACTTCTGGTGTGCCCTAATTCATTTCTAGGTGCATTTGGAATAATTCCGAGCAAGTGTGAAACAATCGAGAACGACGGTTACCCAGAGCTCCACATTATGAAATCGAGGCATGGAAAGAAAATGAACATCAAACTCTCATAATGGACTTCTAGTGTGCCCAACCTCATTTCTAGGTGCATTTGGAATCTTTCCGAGCCGGTGTGAAACTTTCCAGAACGACGCGTACCCTGAGCTCCAATTTATGAAATCTAGGCACGTAAAGAAAATCGAAACGAAACACCCATAATGGACTTCTAGTGTGCCCTACGTCATTTGTAGGTGCATTTGGAATAATTCTGAGGAGGTGTAAAACTTTGCAGAGCGACGGGTACCCGGAGCTCCACATTATGAAATCGTGTACGGAAAGAAAATCAATGCAAACACCTGAATGGACTTCTGGTATGCCCGATGTCATTTCTAGGTGTATTTGGAATAATTCCGAGTAGGTGTGAAACTTTGCTTAACGACGGTATACAGAGCTCCACTTTATGAAAACGAGACACAGAAAGACAATCAATACGAAACACCAAAAATAGACTTCTAGTCTGCCCTACCTCATTTTTAGGTGCATTTGAAATCCTTCCGAGCCGGTGTGAAACTTTTCATAACGACGCGTACCCTAAGCTCCAATTTATGAAATCGAGGCACGGAAAGAAAATCCACACCAAATTACTATAATGGACTTCTGGTGTGCCCTACGTCATTTCTAGTTGCATTTGGAATAATTCCGAGCAAGTGTGAAACATTCCAGAACGACGGGTACTCAGATCTCCACTTTACGAAATCGAGGCATGGAAAGAAAATTAACATCAAACTCCCATAATGGGCATCTAGTGTGCCCTACCTCATTTCTAGGTGCATTTGGCATCTTTCCGAGCCGGTGTGAAACTTTGCAGAACGACGCGTACCCTGAGCTCCAATTTACGAAATCTAGGCACGTAAAGAAAATCGAAACGAAACACACATAATGGCTTCTATTCTGCCCAACGTCATTTCTAGGTGTATTTGGAATAATTCTGAGTACGTGTGAAACTTTGCTGAACGACTGTATCCAGAGCTCCACTTTATGAAATCGAGACACAGAAAGACAATCAATATGAAACACCCAAAATAGACTTCTAGTGTGCCCTATCTCATTTCTAGGTGCATTTGGAATCCGTCCGACCCGGTCTGAAACTTTCCAGAACGACGCGTACCCTAAGCTCCAATTTATGAAATCGAGGCACGGAAAGAAAATCCACACCAAATTACTATAATGGACATCTGGTGTGCCCTACGTCATATCTAGGTGCATTTGGAGTAATTCCGAGCAAGTGTGAAACATTCCAGAACGACGGGTACCCAGAGCTCCACTTTATGAATTCAAGGCATGGAAAGAAAATGAACATCAAACTGCCATAATGGACTTCTAGTGTGCCCAACCTCATTTCTAGGTGCATTTGGAATCTTTCCGAGCCGGTGTGAAACTTTCCAGAACGACGCGTACCCTGAGCTCCAATTTATGAAATCTAGGCACGTAAAAGAAAATCAAACTAAACACCCATAATGGACTTCTAGTGTGCCCTACGTCATTTGTAGGTGCATTTGGAATAATTCTGAGGAGGTGTAAAACTTTGCAGAGCGACGGGTACCCGGAGCTCCACATTATGAAATCGTGGCACGGAAAGAAAATCAATGCAAACACCCAGAATGGACTTCTGGTATGCCCGATGTCATTTCTAGGTGTATTTGGAATAATTCCGAGTAGGTGTGAAACTTTGCTTAACGACGGTATACAGAGCTCCACTTTATGAAAACGAGACACAGAAAGACAATCAATACGAAACACCAAAAATAGACTTCTAGTCTGCCCTACCTCATTTTTAGGTGCATTTGAAATCCTTCCGAGCCGGTGTGAAACTTTTCATAACGACGCGTACCCTAAGCTCCAATTTATGAAATCGAGGCACGGAAAGAAAATCCACACCAAATTACTATAATGGACTTCTGGTGTGCCCTACGTCATTTCTAGTTGCATTTGGAATAATTCCGAGCAAGTGTGAAACATTCCAGAACGACGGGTACTCAGATCTCCACTTTACGAAATCGAGGCATGGAAAGAAAATTAACATCAAACTCCCATAATGGGCATCTAGTGTGCCCTACCTCATTTCTAGGTGCATTTGGCATCTTTCCGAGCGGTGTGAAACTTTGCGAGCAGCCATCGCTGCCTCGAGCTCCAATTTACGAAATCTAGGCACGTAAAGAAAATCAAACTAAACACACATAATGGCTTCTATTCTGCCCAACGTCATTTCTAGGTGTATTTGGAATAATTACGAGTGCGTGTGAAACTTTCTTTGAACGATCAGTATCCAGAGCTCCACTTTATGAAATCGAGACACAGAAAGACAATCAATATGAAACACCCAAAATAGACTTCTAGTGTGCCCTATCTCATTTCTAGGTGCATTTGGAATCCGTCCAGGCCGGTCTGAAACTTTCGAGCAGCAGCGCTACCCTAAGCTCCAATTTATGAAATCGAGGCACGGAAGAAAATCCACACCAAATTACTATAATGGACATCCGTGTGCCCTCGTCATATCTAGGTGCATTTGGAGTAATTCCGAGCAAGTGTGAAACATTCGAACGACGCTGCACTCCAGAGCTCCACTTTATGAATTCGAGGCATGGAAAGAAAATGAACATCAAACTCCCATAATGGACTTCTAATGTGCCCTACCTCATTTCTTGGTGCATTCGGAATCTTTCCGAGCCGATGTGAAACTTTCCAGAACGACGCGTACCCTGAGCTCCAATTTATGAAATCGAGGCACGAAAAGAAAATCAATGCAAACACCCAAAATGGACTTCTGGTGTGCCCTATGTTATTTCTAGGTGTATTTGGAATAATTTCGAGTAGGTGTGAAACTTTGCTGAACGACGGTTATGGACAGAAGAGTTTCACTTGACTATTTGAAACATTTGTTGCACAATGGAAATATTTAGATAATTTTATTGAGATAGTTGGTTTCCTTTATTTTCCAGAGAGTATTAGAACAATGTGTTTGGTTGAACCAAACAAAAGTTATGAAATTCACAAGTTAATAGTACCGAAGATGGCAGATCGGTCTTTGGGATTACAAACAAAGGCTTAGATGAACTAGTTTGATCATTCGGTGACCTGAGAAGTTGTAGCTAGGCTTGTGTAAGTTCTAGGAAAATTAGGTTCATGGATTTTGGAGTTTTGACTCAAAAGTTATGAATTTTTCCGTAACAGCTGTTCATTTGGACAGATCATGATTGCTGTATGTCCAATTATTTCATGTCGGTATATGCATGTGTGCAGTCCCTTTATTTCATGCATTCCATTCATTCAAATATTCATTCTGCGTTATATTCATATTCTTCAATGATGTTGTCATGATCATGATTCTTTGTATGTCCAATTATTCATTGTACTTCTTGAGTCTCGGACTCATTTTTGCTTTGTTTTTTTATTTTAGGTGATCATTGATGTTGGCTCAATTGGGAGGGAGTAGACACGCACTACTCATTCACTTCACCATATTCAAGTTCAATCTTACGATTTAGTTTCTATCTTTCATTCGTTATTGATGAACTGTAAAAAATAAATTTAGATGGTGAATGATACCTAGTGCTGTGTTATGGTTGATTAAGTATTACTTGTGAACTTTGATCATTCCTTCAATATAATTTCTTGGATTCATACTATATTCAAGCCATGGTTCTATTGAATGTTGATGAGATAGTGTTCAAATTCTTCCGCATTATGGTTGTATGTTGGATTATTTTGGTGGCATCATGGCTTCTGAATAGCCAGGGTGTTACACCCCTCATCTTCCCCTTCCCCTACCCCTCTTCCTCTTCTCTTCTACCATGGCTTAACCATGCGTATAAGCTTAGGAGAGAGAGGCGCACAAGAAGAATCAGCTACAAGACTGCATACAAGAAAAAAGAGATGGCAGGCTAGGGTTTTGGGGAATTGGGCACATCCCCCCTCTTGGGCCCCTTATGGTCGGCCCACAAGAGCTACAAAGCCTTGGGCCGGAAGCCCATGGTCCAAAACACTCTCAATTTTTTCTGAATTTTTGCGTAATTTCCTCTCCAATTTATGTTATTCTCTCTAAACTTTATTGCGTTCCCTTGAATATTCGGGATATTACAAACGCGTACCTTGAGCTCCATTTTATGAAATCGAGGCACGGAAAGAAAATAAAAACCAAACACCCATAATGGACTTCTAGTGTGGCCTACGTCATTTCTAGGTGCATTTGGAATAATTCCGACCAGGTGTGAAACTTTGCAGAACGACAGGTACCATGAGCTCCACTTTATGAAACTGAGGCACGAAAAGAAAATCAATACCAAACACTCATAATGGACTTCCAGTGTGCCCCACGTCATTTCCAGGTGCATTTGGATTAATTCCGAGCAAGTGTGAATCTTTGCAGAACGACCAGTACCCTGAGCTCCACTTTATGATATTGAGGCACAGAAAGAAAATCAATATCAAACACCAATAAGGGACTTCTGGTGTGCCCAACGTTATTTCTAAGTGCATTGGGAATCCTTCCGAGCCAGTGTCAAACTTTTCAGAATGACACGTACCTTGAGCTCCACTTTATGAAATCGAGGCATGAAAAGAAAATCAATACCAAACACGCATAATGGACTTCTAGTATGCCATATGTCATTTCTAGGAGTATTTGGAATAATTCCGAGCAGGTGTGAAACTTTCCAGAACGATAGGTACCCTGCGCTCCACTTTATGAAATCAAGGCATGGAAAGAAAATTAATACCAAACACCCATAATAGACTTCTAGCATGCCGTACCTCATTTCTACGTGCATTTGGAATCCTTCAGAGCTGGTGTGAAACTTTGCAAAACGACGCGTACCCTGATCTCCTCTTTGAGAAATCGAGCCACGGAAAGAAAATGAATACTAAACACCAATAATGGACTTCAAGTGTGTCCTATGTCATTTCTAGATTCATTTGGAATAATTCCGAGCAGGTGTGAAACTTTTCAGAACGACGGTTACCCTGAGCTCCACTTTATGAAATCGAGGCACGGAAAGAAAATCAATACCAAAGACCCATAATGGACTTGTAGTGTGCCCTACATCATTTTTAGGAGCATTTGGAATTCTTCTAAGCTGGTGTGAAACTTTCCAGAACAACGCGTACCAAAAGGGAGACTTTACGAAATCGAGGCACGGAAAGAAAATCAATACCAAACACAAATAATGGACTTCTGGTGTGCCCGACGTCATTTCTTGGTGCATTGGGAATCCTTCCGAGCCAGTGTCAAACTTTCCAAAATGATGCGTACCCTGATCTCCTTTTTGTGAAATCAAGGCACAGAAAGAAAATCAATAGCACACACCCATAATGGACTTCTAGTGTGCCTTATGTCATTTTTAGATTCATTTGGAATAATTTCAAGCAGGTGTGAATCTTTCCAGAACGACAGATACCCTGAGCGCCACTTTGTGAAATGGAGGTACTAAAAGAAAGTCAATACGAAATACTCATAATGGACTTTTAGTGTGCCCTATCTAATTTCTAGGTGCATTGGAATCTTTCCGAGCTGGTGTGAAACTTTCCAGAACAGTGCGTACCATATGGGAGACTTTACGAAATCGAGGCACGGAAAGAAAATCAATACCAAACACCCAAAATAGACTTCTGGTGTGCCCTACGTCATTTCTAGGTGCATTTCGAATACTTCCGAGCTGATGTGAAACTTTCCAGAACGACGTGTACCCTGACCTCCACTTTGTGAAATCGAGGCATGGGAAGAAAATGATACGACCATAACTACTACCAAAGCATTGGTTTGCATTCCTAAATTGCAAACTAATGCTGGCACTCAAATTGGTGCCATTAATGTTGTTTTGCAACAAAAGGTAAAACAAAACATTGTGAAGGCCAACAAAGTGGATGGGGATGCTGGCCAACGAGAGGGAACGTGCTCTCGGGTTAAAACCCTAGCACATGCGGGCTGTCAAGAAAGACATATGGTGATATGGCAGCAAGGGTCGCATTGGCATCAAAGGAAGCATCAAGTGCATGGAACAAGTTCACGCAAGAAGCTAAGAGTAGGAAAGTCCACAATACAAGGGAAACCGAGAGGGAGACTTGGCCATGCATGGGAAGGACGCTGGGAACATGGCATATGGGTTGGTTTAGTTTGGATCCAATTCGGACAGCCAATTGGTGTTTAATATTTTTATTCCATAATTGGAGTAGTTTAAATTTCTAATTAAAAGTAGGAGTTTTTTTATTCGAATACTGTTCATGTGAACAGTATCAGACTTGGATTACTGTTCATCCAAGCCTTGTGCTTGCGTGGGAGGCTATATAAACCCCCCCCCATGGCCGCACCATGTAGGTGGACAAGTTAGAGTTGAAGAAAATACACAAAAGTCACAAGTTTGTGTTGCGCAAAATGAATCCATGCGTTTTGGAAATTCCCATCTAGGGTTTTGTGATTGCGTGAATATTGGAGGGAGGTTGTTCTTCCAATATCTGTGATTCCTTGTGGATCCTCTCACCAATTCGTAGCATCCTCAATTGCTCATGGTTGGTGTTGTCTTCGGGTTTGATTTTGTTTCTCTCTTTAGATTGATTCAACATCAACCAAGTATTACTTGCTTTGGAGATACATTTGTTCTTCCTTTTTGGTAAACCAAGAAAGGAGGAAAGCTAGTGTTTTGCTTCGATCAAGATTGAAATACAAGTACCGTGAAAGATTGGGCCACATTACGCATCAACTACACGTTGATCCGTATCAGAAAATTATACCAAACGCCCATAATGGACTTCTAATGTACCCTACCACATTTCTAGGTGCATTTGGAATCCTTCCGAGCCGGTGTGAAACTTTTTAGAACGATGGGTACCCTAAGCTCTATTTTATGAAATCGAGGCATGGAAAGAAAATCAATGCCAAACACCCATAATGGACTTCTAGTGTGCCCTACCTTATTTCTTGGTGCATTTGTAATAATTCCGAGCCAGTGTCAAACTTTCGAAATGACGGGAACCCTGAGCTCCACATTATGAAATTAAGGTATAGAAAGAAAATCGATACCAAACACCCATAATGAACTTCTGGTGTGCCCTATGTCATTTCTAGGTGCATTTAGAAGAGGGTGTCAAACTTTCCAGAATGACGGGTACACTGAGCTCCACTTTATGAAATGAAAGCACAGAAAGAAAATCAATACCAAACACCCATAATGGATTTATAGTGTGCCCTACGTCATTTCTACATACATTTGGAATAATTCCGAGCAGGTGTCAAACTTTCCAGAACGACGCGTACCCTGAGCTCCACTTTATGAAATCGAGGCATGGAAAGAAAATCAATACCAAACACTCATAATGGACTTCTAGTGTGCCCTACCTCATTTCTAGGTTCATTTGGAATAATTCCGAGCTGGTGTGAAACTTTGCAGAACGACGGGTACCCTGAGCTTGACTTTATGAAATAGAGGCATAGAAAGAAAATCAATAACAAGCCCCCATAATGGACTTCTAGTGTGCCTCATTTCTAGGTGCATTTGGAATCCTTCCGTGCCGGTATGAAACTTTCAGGAACGACGCGTGCCCTAAGCTCCACTTTATGAAATCGAGGCACGGAAAGAAAATCAACACCAAACACCCAAATATGGACTTCTAGTGTGCTCGACGTCATTTCTAGGTGCATTGGGAATCATTTCGAGCCAGTGTCAAACTTTCCAGAACGACGCGTACCCTGGGCTCCATTTTAGGAAATCAAGGCACAGAAAGAAAATCAATACCAAACACCCAAAATGGACTTCTAGTGTGTCCTACGTCATTTCTAGGTGCATTTAGAATAATTCCGAGCAGATGTCAAACTTTTGAGAATGACTGGTACCCCTCCATTTTGTGAAATAAAGGTATGGAAAGAAAATCAATACAAACACCCAAAATGGACTTCTGGTGTGCCCCAAGTCATTTCTAGGTGCCTTTAGAATAATTTTGAGCAGGTGTGAAACTTTCCAGAACGACGGGTACCCAGAGCTCCACTTTATGAAATTGAGGCGTGGACAGAAAATCAATACCAAACACCCATAATGGACTTCTTGATGAACCCTAAGGTCCTTGTTTTGGCCCGATCTTTCGATGAGACGGTAAGTTCAGTAGTAGTCGCTCAACTCTCATGATCCTGGCTACGAAGACGCAAGGCTGGAAACCATGCAATCGCTGAACTGATTGACAAGTCGTTATCAATCGTGCACGAATACCCGGATGACCTGACCACGAAGGTCGATTCCTGCGCACACCGAAGAAGCACGCAAGAACAAGATAAAGCAATCTAAAATTGCAAATAGGAATTGAAATATTGAATTGAGTTGGGATTTTGAAGCGGTATTATGGTTGGTCTAGTCGACACAAGCCAATACACGAAGTTACAATAAGGCTAACTTTTAACTAAACAAAATCTGAGGAAAACTAAAGGGGTGCGGCCTCCTTATATAGGGGAGGGAGAACCACAAATATCTAAGAGTTAATGGGTGGTACTACTCACATGGTATTGTTCACGTGAACAGTACTACTGTGAATAGTGCGACCGGCCCAGGGTGGGGGCGGCCAAGGAGGTGGCTGGCCCAAATAGGCCAAGGAGGTGGCTGGCCCAGATAACCTAGAGTGGTGGCTGCCCTTTGGGCCCAATAATTGATACAAATACAAGGCCCTCAGCCTAAAGTGAGGTGGCGCAGCACCAGATGTAAGTGAAGTAAATTAAATCGGCATGTTGGAGTAGCGTTTGGCGTGGCAAAAGCAGTAGTCAGAGAGTAGCCCGGTTGGAGGTGGGGTAGCGGTCCTATCCTCCCATTCTTGCATTTGAGTCATCCTCGACTCACACTCATCCTCCAATGGCAGGAGAAGCTTTAAAACTTGTAGAAATGCATTCTCATCTTTCTGCAAAATGTTAGCAATAGCAGGTGGCAAAGACATAGAGAAAGCTTTGGAAATTAAAGGTGATTGTGCATGCGTCAAATCAGCACAGGTATATTTTGTCATAGCATGCAGTTTGCAACTCAATTTGCAAGTGTAAGTGAAGTATATAGTAAAGTTATTCATATAATCAGCTTTCAATTGAGTAATAGCAAATTCTTCTAGCAAGGGTGAAAAGATTTGTAAGTTCTTCCATAATTCAACATTTTTATTCAGATTGACCACACTAGATGGTGCAATAAAAGGTGAACACATAGGCATTGGATGAGCACTAAATTTTATGTTCCTCTCATATTGAACAAGATTCACCATACAAGAATTGTTGTCCAAAACAGCAAGCTTCAATTCATCCATGTGATCACAAGTTATGCATATTCGATAAACCAGAAATTGATTGTTTATACCGTAATCTCCAATTAATTTAAAATAGTAGGTGTGGGTGCTAGAAAGAGAATTTAGATATGAAAGTTCAGAAACCTTCTCCATAGCACATTCCAAACTAACGGGCTCATTAAACATGATATAACACAATGCATCAACAGGGGATATTCTATCAAGTACTTCCTTATGTGTAAGTAATTCGACATGTGCAAAATTATAAGAATTCAGATCAGTACATGGTTCATTCAAGGCAACACAAGTATTATCAAAAGATTGCACTATAGCAGGTATATACTCACGAGGTTGCTCTATGTCTTGCTGTAGCACCAAATTAGTATCTTTGTCATTATCGTCCTCAGCAAATACTGTAGGTACCTCAACCTTCTCCTCTGATGACATAAGACGCGCCAGATCATCCTTTATCTCTTCAAGCGCCTTGGCGGTATCTGGAGATGGAGTAGGAGCCAAAACAATGTCAGCATTTTCAGTTACCGTAGGTTGCACCTCGCTTGTGACTGTGGGGGGTGGAGGCACAAAATGACATTGCAATTTCTTCTTCATCTGCTCCCATGTGTACATGAAGTGGTACTCCAGATTCGACCACCAATGTTGAGCATCACCGATCAATGCCGTCTTTGCCATGGTCATCTTCTCATAAGGATTGGGTCCTGTCTTTCAAAGTAGCTTTCCAACATGGTAACCCATAGAAACTAGTCCAACGATGTACTCTCAGCGGTGAGTGTCAATATGTATGCAGGTAGTTGTTTCCCTTTAAGTTCAAATCTGCTCGCGATGACATCATAATCTACCCACGTCCTTAAACCTGTCATTGTTAGGAGAGAACAAGGAAACAAATCTGCAAGCGAGCAATGGATGACTATGCCAAACTGAATAAGGAAATAAGTCAAGAAAAGAGGTAGCTATGATTTTCTTCTTCTTCTTCTTCTTCTTCTTCTTCTTCTCTTTCTTTCTTCTTTTTTTTTCCTTCTCTGTCTTTCCTTTTTTTTGTCTTTTGTTCTTTTTTTTTCTTTGCCTTTCTCTTCTTCTTTTTTTCCTCTTTCTTTTTTTTCCCTGTACTTGTTTCTTATAACTCAGAAGCTATCGAACCGAAGACAAACAAGAAGACTTGGATCATCATACTTGCTCAACCAGAGGTGGCGGCGGCGGCCCTGACCACAACAATGGCGGCTTAGGCCACGACAGCGTTGGCGCAAGCGGCGGCGTCTTGGCGGCTTTGGCGGCAATAGCGTTCAGCGCTAAAAGCGGCGGTGGCGCCAAGCCGGTGGCGACGACGGCTCGCAGCAGCGGCAACTCGGTCGGTGGCGGCGGCGGCGCCTCTCCGAATGGCGGCGGCGTCCATGCTTACGCGATGGCCTGGCAACACGGAGGAAGCGGAGATTGAGGCGGCGCCGGTAGCAGCGGTGGCTCAAGCTCCCTGCGGTGGCGGCGGTTGTCTCGATGAGGGCCCGGCGGCGGCGGCTGCTCCTCGAACGGCGGCGGCGGCGGCCTCCCGAACGGCGGCGTCGTCCCAAAAGAGGCGGCGTTCGAGGCGAATCCGGCAATGCTCGGATGGCGGCAAGGCGGCGGGAAAAGCGATGTAATACCCTAAAAGTATTCGAAAGAATATCCGAGAGAGAATAAATAATTAGGGAGAAGGACTATTTAGAAAAGTGATTTAACAGAAAGTTAAAGGGGGGGTTTTGCAAAGGGTAGACAACCTGGGCTGGGGCTTCTGGCCCATTTCAATTTCAGCCCAAGGTGGAGGGGCAGCTGGCCATAATAGGGGAGGGGCAAACCCTAGGCGCCTTTCCTCCTCCCCTTGGCCGCCACCCCCACTCACCCATTGGCCACCACCTCCTGTGCCTCCTCCCCTTCGCCTCCAGCACCTCCAGTAGCGCCACCACCTCCAGTGAAACCCCCTGCTGCTAGTGATGAAGACCCGTGTTGCTGCCGGCCAAGAAGGAGGGAGTGGGAAGAACACCCGAGGTTTTGGTCGGCCACGAAGAGGAAAGAGAAGGAGGGAGAAGGGAAGGAGGAAGATCATGGTTGGGAGTTGGTGTTCATCGCGTTCAGCGGCGGTTCTTCAAGGGTAAACCCCAACTCCCCTTCGATTAGATGCGTATTTAATTAATTTAGCAATATGGGTAATTGGGCCTGTTCAGGATAGTTCGTGTTAGATCGACGTTTTGGTATAGTTACGGGTAGATTCAGTTTTGGACATCTCCTGTAGTAATGTAGAGGACGTCGCCATCTTTCCTTCAAGTGCTATAACCCGTCATTGGGAACCTTGTAGCAGAAGTTATGATTTCATTAGTGGGACTGTTCTACAGATTTGTTGGTTTTCTGTCAGGTTTTAGTAATATGGGTTAAGCGATTAGTTAAAGGGAGAATTAGAGAAGCTAAGTATAATGAAAGTCGTAGATTATTGTCTCAGCTTTTCAAAAAGCTCAAGAACGTGAAATTTGGACACATGTACTATCTAGAGAACCCGACGTGAATTCGACGTTTTGTTAACTAGCTCAGTAGGGGCAATAGATGGCCGAATCAGAAGAGCTCCTCAACTAGGTTTAGTTGGTGAATTTAATTACCTTTCTAGAAAGTCTAAGAACACCTCATTTGGACTCATGTGCCAATAGATATGGATTTTGTATATAACCGTCCACCGAGGAGACAGGTTTGACGTTTAGGAATTGGGGTTGGGATCGAGTTAGGCGCTTTTGCGAGTTCGTGATTGCTTTTATATAGTTTGTTTGGTCCACTAATGTTATCTTAGCGTGCGTTATAAATATATTCAGTCTTTGGATTGATCCCGGGCAAGACCTTCGCACGCCCTCGTTCTCTCGCGGTTAAGGAGGGTATAATGATGGATATAATAGATATTATTGAATGGCATTGTTTGATAAATACTATGAGTATTTGTGTTGTCATGATTGTTATGGTGGTATGATTGGTAATGTTCATGGTTTCTAGTGATATGAGTTACATGTTATTCATGGATGTTTGAATGTTATGAAGTCTATGATTATGAACATTTGTAGTATGAATAGGTTATTCATATGCAATGTTGTCGCAGATGCATGTTTCTATTAATTTGAGATTTCATGCATATGCATCATGACGGCTTATTGATGTCTTGGTCATGTGATGACCAAGCAATTATTGAGGTCCTCGTCATGTTTATGATGGGCTAAAGGTCCCCTTGCTTTTAGAGCATGGGCTTAGGTCCCCATAATTGTGGAGTATGGTCAATGGTCCCTGTGCCAAATGGCACAGGCATGGGTGTGCTTCAACGGATGCGCACTTTGCATTACCGGTAAAATGCAAAAGAGAAAGAGAAAGATAAAGAGCATGTTGAGCATATTGCATAGCATGTGTATGTAAAATAATTGGTGTGTGGTTTGGTGAAGTACAGCTAATGAGTTACATGCATGTATGTTATTTATGCCATTTATTATATTTGCTGAGACCTTGGACTCACCTCTTGTTGTTTGTTGTGTTTTAGGTATCCTTACGAGATCGGCATGCATGGGGAAAAAGAAGGATTAGCCTTGTTGCACTATCGCATGAACCACCCACAATGGAATGCAAAAGAAAATTAATTAGTAGTTGAATGAACTACTTAACGTACTCTATATGATTATTGCTTTGCTTTGGAGTAAACTGTAATAAACGGATAGATGTTTTTGGATGCTCTTGATCTATATTCTAGATGTTTAGTTGCTATGGATGTTATAGTAACGAATAGCCAGTTTGGATTACGTCTTAATCAAATTACAAGTTGGAATACTTATATATGTTATATCTGTTAGTGGAACCTCCGGTATAGATAACTAGACAAAGGAGGTTCTGCTGAAATGTTGTAAGGTATTTTGGTTTAACTTGTCTAAATTATTTAATTCAGTAGCATTCCAGGCCTTTGTTAGGCTGGGGACTTACAGTTGAGGCGGCCTCAATCCAAAACGCGGCGTCGTCGGTAGCGGCGGCGGCCTAGTGGCAGCGTCGGGAGTTGGGGACGACAATGATAGCGTGGCGTGGCGGTTACGCTATTGCGTGTCTGGTGAGGCGATCGTGCACCACGGTGGTTCTTTGGTGATGCCGCGTGCTATCGCTCGGCTAATGCGTTGCCGCAGACGATCTTTGCGACGATCTTTGGCGCCGAAGGTGGATGCTGATGGTTAGCGATGCTGGCGCGCTTCGCTTGACGGTGGTGACGAACAATTCAACAATGCAAACTAAAAAAGAAAAAATTGCAAAGGAACAGATTGGTTTGGACGATGAACTAAACCTTTTTTTTATTTCCATGGCTATTTGGACTATAGGAAAAAAATTCTCACCGATGAACTGTAGCTTTGATACCACCTGATGAACCCTAAGGTCCTTGTTTTGGCCCGATCTTTCGATGAGACGGTAAGTTCGGTAGTAGTCGCTCAACTCTCACGATCCTTGCTACGAACACGCAAGGCTCGAAACCACGCAATCGCTGAACTAATTGACAAGTCGTTATCAATCGTGCACGAATACCCAGATGACTTGACCACGAAGGTCAATTCCTGCATACACAGAAGAAGCACGCAAGAACAAGATAAAGCAATCTAAAATTGCAAATAGGAATTGAATTATTGAATTGAGTTGGGATTTTGAAGTGGTATTATGGTTGGTCTAGTCAACACAAGCCAATACACGAAGTTGCAACAAGGCTAACTTTTAACTAAACAAAATCCGAGGAAAACTAATGAGGTCAGCTGATATAGGGGAGGGAGAACGACAAATATCTAAGAGCTAATGGGGCGGATTCCGCCGACAAACCAATGCCTTATGGCCCTCCTGACCACAGTGGCGACAAGAACCATCCCAAGTACACTCTGAAGCACGATGTTCATTGCCACACTTGAAGCATTTCATACCTTGCCCTGGGACTGGACGAAGCATAGGAGCACCCACTAGTGGTCGAGAAGTGAAGGATGACTGCGGCTTTATGAACCTGGACTTGAAAGAATTCTGTGGGCCCTTGAACTTCTTGGAAACGAGCTTCCTCCATCCCCAACCGTGGTTATCTTCTCGTCTTTTACTTCCAACGGTGCCGATTGTTGAACATTCAACTCCTCTTCTTTAATATCAACCTGCACAATGTCAAAAATAACACTAGAAGTAGAGAGTAAATCGTTAATTTCACCAATAACATCAGTTTGGCTATCATCTACTTCCCTCTTTTCTGTTGATGTATCTCTCTCACACTCAATTGAGGTGCTCTCAACCTCACATATGGTGGAATCACATAGCTCATTCTCTTTATCATTCTCACTCAATTTGGCTATGTGGCTCTCATTTTCACATGGGTTTGGATACATCGCATCCCCCAAAGATTGTGGGTCATCAATGGAGCAATTACCAGCAACCACAATCTCTTCATGAAGCAATGGGGCAGCACTACATGAAGCCCGGACCGAAGAAAAGTCCCATGCTCGTGGCCCTTCTCATGTGACACACTAGTGGACTTCAAATCGTGTCGCAGCCCTGTCAACCTTTCAGGTATGGAATGCTTGTAGTGGCGAGGTACAAAACGTGCACGAAAATGCTGCTTCATCTGCTCCCAGGTGATAAGCGGCAATTCATGGTGTTCCATACGCTTACGAACAAACCGCTCCCACCCATGTGTGGCATAATCAGTCAAACTATTGGGCGCAAGTAAGAGCTTCCTCTCATTGGAATAGTTGTGCATCCGAAATAAGCGTATCAATTTGCGGCTCCCAAGTGAGGTATTCTTCCACATTTGTACTACCGAAAATATAGGGATAGGAAATTTGGGTTTATCAACAAAATCCTCAGTGTCGTCGTGTCGACGACAATGCACGTTGGAGTGGTTGAACATGGCGCGTAGCTCCAAGAAGTTGTTGTTGATGTCTGTACGCAGCTGCGTAACCTCCTCCCGAGGTTGTTCAATCCATCTTAACTTTCTGAGCTCATCGCGCACACTAGTATCACGATTATGAAGTTTCTTTTGTAGCATTTCGTGCAAGCGAGTGTACTCCGCCCACGTGTATCGTGTTTTTGGATTAGGTGGACCCTTCTAAACTGGCATGGCAACAATTCACAAATAGCAAGCGAGATTATATCCAGGTTAGTAAAACAAAAATCTCTCTCTACGCTCTCTACTCACTGTCCTGAACACAAGGCAAGCTTACCGTTCCAAAGTGAATCAAGGACGGCAAATTGACACTTGTGACCGCAAACGACCTCAACCCGGTAATGTATGAGCGTAACCAAGAGCAAGGAGTACACAAGCAGTGTAGGTGGAGCTTGGAAGGTAATTGTATATCCTATGCAAACTGATATTCAAGTTATTGTAAAGCTAAGTAATGATCCAAGCTAGAGTAGTTTGCCGATGTGCTGATCCAATGGGTTTAAGAGAAGTGTATGAACGCACACACAAAGATAAATGTGACTTAATGCAAATAAAGGAATGAGCTAGTGAGAAGCAATCGGAAAATGTGATGCACAAGCTCGTTTTGCACCAAGTACTAGGAGAGACGCTAGCCAATTGCAATGATTATGAAAATAAGGGCACAAGATTGCTCAAAGAGATGAAAGACACAATCTGAAATTATAGACTAGGGTTTACTCTTCCCAAATTCGGCCAGCTCCTTTTGTCTTTTGTCTTTTCTTTCTCAAAATCGCAAAAACAAACTCTTCCTCCTTCGGCTATTAAGGCAACCGAAAGGAAAAGTTGGTATTCGTATTTGCGGGTTTGTCTCTCTTTTTTTTTTTACTTTTTTTTTAAGCCGTGGCTTTTTCTTCAAGTCGGCTGCCTTTTTCTTTCTTTTTTTGCAATGGCCGAATGAAAGTTTTGATTCACGCTTTGATTTGCATGTCTCAAAAATTTCAAAAGTGTAAACTAATGCCAAGAGCAGCCCTTAATGCAATTATCAAAAGCTAGTCTCAAAGGATGAAAAGGTAGAAGTGAAGATACAAATTACTCTCTTTTTTTGGGTGCTAATTGACTGGAAGCAACCAAGAATTTTCTTGCGTTTAAGTAAACACAAAAGATGAAGCAACGCAAAGGAAACACAAGGATCAGCACTAAAACAAAAACTCTAATGGATAAAAACTTAACTAAACTCACAAGAAAAAACAGATTGAATCTAGGGTTTGGAAATTTTTGTGTTGTGATTTTCAGTTTTAATGGACTATAGGACAAAAAACAAGTCTAAACTATGGGTAAAAAGCTCTCACCGAGTAAACCTAGAATATGATACCATATGATACGGGGGATGCCCGATCTTCTCGATGAGGAACCGTGGATAGATGATGCGAAGTAGACGATGTCGTTAGCTGAACACTCGCGCCAATGCACGAACCCTCAACTCTTTGGAATACGCCTAAAACACACCAGATACATGATCGTCGCGAGACCACAAACGCATTTATCGCCAAGTCCCTAATTCCCAATGGAACGACGGCTTGACCTTGATTTGCGAGATCGAATCAATGGATCGCCTAGTCCTCTCTCAAAGTCCTCGCATGAACTCTGGTTTAGAAAGAACAAGCAATAGTTATGTTTCAATTCTTATGCATAAACTGGTCTTCCGATACAATAGGGGTCTACCCCTCAATATATAGTGCCCTTCTCCACCTTATGGCTGGCCAAGAGGCCCTACTCATACTCTATTTCGGAATTAGAACTCCTACTCCAAGTCGGACACAATCTAAAACAAAAGAAGGAAACTCTGAGTTTACAACCGTCACATTGTTTTGGACATATCTTTTGATACGTGATGAATCTGAGGCTGAGTGAGTATCCGTTGGATCGGGCTTGAAGTTAGCTTTCCAACAAGTACAAGAACACCCAAATCGGACTCCGTTTGTGAAAGTTATAACCTTTTTAATCCGGACTGTACTGCTGATTCCGAATCCGATTTTGATGCTGATTCCGAATCCGAATTGAATCCAAACTTTCCTAACTTCAATTTCATTAATTGAAACGACTTGAATCCGTGTGAAACTTGAGAAAGGAACTCTTGTAAGCCTTTCGAAAGTCATGGCAAAGCTGGATATCTTCCCAAGATGTCGTACAAGTCGCGGAATCATCAACTTTGTAAACTCTCGCGCGTTGATCGGTCTGAATGTGCAGCATGCACTCGAATAGCCATAACTTTTTATAGAAAGCTCCAAATCACGTGCTGTTTGATCCGTTGGAAAGTAGCCTTGATAAGCTTTCCAAATATATATATTGTTAATGCTATATCCTTCCAAGTTGCTGCGAAGACCGTCATGAACCCATACCTTCCATGCGTCCCACAGGCTGCATGCTATTTTTATGAGCATCAAAACACCCCGAGAAGCATCGTGTTCTTGATATTCACATGAAGCATCCCCTTCAAACCTAACAATAAGTAATGACCCACTATTAGGTAGTATAATATTCTCAATTAAACTTAAAGGAAATTCATGGAACAGATTCACCTTTTGGTTAAGCTTCTTTGCACAAGCTTCACCCACAAGCTTCTCTTGTTCTTCAACTCTTTTAATAAGCTCATGTTGTTCTGAGTTACTTGTTGAATTGAAAACACTATATGGAACAGCGTAGGTAAGGATGTCTGTTAGGTAGTATAATATTCTCAATTAAACTTAAAGGAAATTCATGGAACAGATTCACCTTTTGGTTAAGCTTCTTTGCACAAGCTTCACCCACAAGCTTCTCTAGTTCTTCAACTCTTTTAGTAAGCTCATGTTGTTCTGAGGTACTTCTTGAATTGAAAACACTATATGGAACAGCGTAGGTAAGGATGTCCGCATCACTAAGCTCCAATTTATGACATCGAGGCACGGAAAGAAAATCCACACCAAATTACTATAATGGACTTCTGGTGTACCCTACGTCATATCTAGGTGCATTTGGAGTAATTCCGAGCAAGTGTGAAACATTCCAGAACAACGGGTACCAAGAGCTCCACTTTATGAATTCGAGGCATGGAAAGAAAATGAACATCAAACTCCCATAATGGACTTCTAGTGTGCCCTACCTCATTTCTTGTTGCATTTGGAATCTTTCCGAGCCGGTGTGAAACTTTCGAGCGATCGTGCCACTCGAGCTCCAATTTATGAAATCGAGGCACGGAAAAAAAATCAATCACGAGCCCCCAAAATGGACTTCGGTGTGCCCTATGTCATTTCTAGGTGTATTTGGAATAATTCCAGTAGGTGTGAAACTTTCTTTGAGCAGCGGTTTCGAGCTCCACTTTATGAAATCGAGACACGTAAAGACAATCAATCTGAAACATCCAAAATAGACTTCTAGTGTGCCCTACCTCATTTCTAGGTGCATTTGGAATCCTTCCGAGCGGTGTGAAACTTTCGAGCAATCAGCGTACCCTAAGCTCCAATTTATGAAATCGAGACACGGAAAGAAAATCCAGACCAAATAACTGTAATGGACTTCTGGTGTGCCCTACGTCATATCTACGTGCAATTGGAGTAATTCCGGGCAAGTGTGAAACAATCCAGAACGACGGGTACCCAGAGCTCCACTTTATGAATTCGAGGCATGAAAAGAAAATGAACATCAAACTCCCATAACGGACTTCTAGTGTGCCCTACCTCATTTTTTGGTGCATTTGGAATCTTTCCGAGCCGGTGTGAAACTTTCCAGAACGACGCGTACCCTGAGCTCCAATTTATGAAATCGAGGCACGGAAAGAAAATCAAAACCAAACACCCATAATGGACTTCTAGTGTGCCCTACGTCATTTCTAGGTGCATTTGCAATAATTCTGAGCAGGTGTAAAACTTTGGAGAGCGATGGGAACGCGGAGCTCCACATTATGAAATCGAGGAACGGAAAGAAAATTTTCGAGGCATCGAAAGAAAATGAACATCAAACTCCCATAATGGAGTTCTTGTGTGCCCTACGTCATTTCTAGGTGCATTTGGAATCTTTCCGAGCCGGTGTGAAACTTTCCAGAACTACGCGTACCCTGAGCTCCAATTTACGAAATCTAGGCACAAAAAGAAAATCAAACGAAACACACATAACGGACTTCTATTGTGCCCTACGTCATTTCTTGGTGCATTTGGAATAATTTTGAGCAGGTGTAAAACTTTGCGAGCGCGGTGCACCTGAGCTCCACATTATGAAATCGAGGCACGGAAAGAAAATCAATGCAAACACCCAAAATGGACTTCTGGTGTGCCCTATGTCATTTCTAGGTGTATTTGGAATATTTCTTAGTAGGTGTGAAACTTTGCTGAACGACGGTATCCAGAGCTCCACTTTATGAAATCGAGAGACAGAAACACAATCAAAACGAAACAACCAAAATAGAATTCTATTGTGCCCTATCTCATTTCTAGGTGCATTTGGAATCCTTCCGACCCGGTGTGAAACTTTCCAGAACGACGCGTACCCTAAGCTCCAATTTATGAAATCGAGGCACGGAAAGAAAATCCACACCAAATTACTATAATGGACTTCTGGTGTGCCCTACGTCATATCTAGGTGCATTTGGAGTAATTCCGAGCAAGTGTGAAACATTCCAGAACGACACGTACCGAGAGCTCCACTTTATGAATTCGAGGCATGGAAAGAAAATGAACATCAAACTCCCATAATGGACTTCTAGTGTGCCCTACCTCATTTCTTGGTGCATTTGGAATCTTTCCGAGCCGATGTGAAACTTTCCAGAACGACACGTACCCTGAGCTCCAATTTATGAAATCGAGGCATGAAAAGAAAATTAATGCAAACACCCAAAATGGACTTCTGGTGTGCCCTATGTCATTTCTAGGTGTATTTGGAATAATTCTGAGTACGTGTGAAACTTTGCTAAACGACGGTATCCAGAGCTCCACTTTATGAATTCGAGGCATGGAAAGAATATGAACATCAAACTGCCATAATGGACTTCTAATGTGCCCTACCTCATTTCTTGGTGCATTTGGAATCTTTCCGAGCCGATGTGAAACTTTCCAGAACGACGCGTACCCTGAGCTCCAATTTATGAAATCGAGGCACGGAAAGAAAATCAATGCAAACACCCAAAATGGACTTCTGGTGTGCCCTTTGTCATTTCAAGGTGTATTTGGAATAATTTCGAGTAGGTGTGAAACTTTACTGAACGACGGTATCTAGAGCTCCACTTTATGAAATCGAGACACAGAAAGACAATCAATACGAAACACATAAAATAGACTTCTAGTATGCCCTACCTCATTTCTAGGTGCATTTGGAATCCTTCCGAGCCGGTGTGAAACCTTCCAGAACGACGCGTACCCTAAGCTCCAATTTATGAAATAGAGACACGGAAAGAAAATCCGGACCAAATAACTATAATGGACTTCTGGTGTGCCCTACGTCATATCTAGGTGCATTTGGAGTAATTCCGGGCAAGTGTGAATTCGAGGCATGGAAATAAAATGAACATCAAACTCTCATAATGGACATCTAGTGTGCCCTACGTCATTTCTAGGTGCATTTGGAATCTTTCCGAGCGGTGTGAAACTTTCCGAACTCTGCGTGCCACGAGCTCCAATTTATGAAATCTAGGCACGTCAAGAAACAATCCAGAACGACGGGTACCCAGAGCTCCACTTTATGAATTCGAGGCATGGAAAGAAAATGAACATCAAACTCCCATAATGGACTTCTAGTGTGCCCTATCTCATTTCTAGGTGCATTTAGAATCCTTCCGACCCGGTGTGAAACTTTCCAGAACGACGCGTACCCTAAGCTCCAATTTATGAAATCGAGACACGGAAAGAAAATCCACACCAAATTACTATAATGGACTTCTTGTGTGCCCTACATCATATCTAGGTGCATTTGGAGTAATTCCGAGCAAGTGTGAAACAATCCAGAACGACGCGTACCCAGAGCTCCACTTTATGAATTCGAGGCATGGAAAGAATATGAACATCAAACTCCCGTAATGGACTTCTAGTGTGCCCTACCTCATTTCGTGGTGCATTTGGAATCTTTCCGAGCCGATGTGAGACTTTCCAGAACGACGCGTACCCTGAGCTCCAATTTATGATATCGAGGCACGGAAAAAAATCAATGCAAACACCCAAAATGGACTTCTGGCGTGCCCTATGTCATTTCTAGGTGTATTTGGAATAATTCTGAGTACGTGTGAAACTTTGCTGAACGACGGTAACCAGAGCACCACTTTATGATATCGAGACACAGAAAGACAATCAATATGAAACACCCAGAATAGACTTCTATTGTGACCTATCTCATTTCTAGGTGCATTTGAAATCCTTCCGACCCGGTGTGAATCTTTCCAGAACGACGCGTACCCTAAGCTCCAATTTATGAAATCGAGGCACGGAAAGAAAATCCACACCAAATTACTATAATGGACTTCTGGTGTGCCCTACGGCATATCTAGGTGCATTTGGAGTAATTCCGAGCAAGTGTGAAACATTCCAGAACGACGCGTACCCAGAGCTCCACTTTATGAATTCGAGGCATGGAAAGAAAATGAACATCAAACTCCCATAATGGACTTCTATTGTGCTGCCCTACCTCATTTCTTGGTGCATTTGGAATCTTTCCGAGCCGATGTGAAACTTTCTAGAACGACGCGTAACCTAAGCTCCAATTTATGAAATCGAGGCACGGAAAGAAAATCAATGCAAACACCCAAAATGGACTTCTGGTGTGCCCTATGTCATTTCTAGGTGTATTTGGAATAATTTCGAGTAGGTGTGAAACTTTCTTTGAATCCATTTATATCCAGAGCTCCACTTTATGAAATCGAGACACAGAAAGACAATCAATACAAAACACCCAAAATAGACTTCTAGTGTGCCCTACCTGATTTCTAGGTGTATTTGGAATCCTTCCGAGCCGGTGTGAAACTTTCCAGAACGACGCGTACCCTAAGCTCCAATTTATGAAATCGAGACACGGAAAGAAAATCCAGACCAAATAACTATAATGGACTTCTGGTGTGCCCTACGTCATATCTAGGTGCATTTGGAGTAATTCCGGGCAAGTGTGAAACTTTCTAGAACGACGGGTACCCAGAGCTCCACTTTATGAATTCGAGGCATGGAAAGAAAATGAACATCAAACTCTCATAATGGACTTCTAGTGTGCCCTACGTCATTTCTAGGTGCATTTGGAATCTTTCCGAGCCGGTGTGAAACTTTCGAAACTACGCTGCACTCGAGCTCCAATTTATGAAATCTAGGCACGTCAAGAAAATCGAAACGAAACACACATAACGGACTTCTATTGTGCCCTACGTCATTTCTTGGTGCATTTGGAATAATTTTGAGCAGGTGTATAACTTTGCAGAGCGACGGGTACCCGGAGCTCCACATTATGAAATCGAGGCATGGAAAGAAAATCAATGCAAACACCCAAAATGGACTTCTGGTGTGCCCTATGTCATTTCTAGGTGTATTTGGAATAATCCCGAGTAGGTGTGAAACTTTCTTTGAGCAGCGGTATCCGAGCTCCACTTTATGAAATCGAGAGACGTAAAGACAATCAATCTGAAACACCCAAAATAGACTTCTAGTGTGCCCTATCTCATTTCTAGGTGCATTTGGAATCCTTCCACCCGGTGTGAAACTTTCGAGCAATCGCGCACCACTAAGCTCCAATTTATGAAATCGAGGCACGGAAAGAAAATCCACACCAAATTACTATAATAGACTTCGGTGTGCCCTACATCATATCTAGGTGCATTTGGAGTAATTCCAGCAAGTGTGAAACATTCCGTAAGCAGCGCTGCATCGAGAGCTCCACTTTATGAAATCGAGGCATGGAAAGAAAATGAACATCAAACTCCCATAATGGACTTCTAGTGTGCCCTACCTCATTTCTTGGTGCATTTGGAATCTTTCCGAGCCGTTGTGAAACTTTCCAAAACGACGCGTACCCTGAGCTCCAATTTTTGAAATCGAGGCACGGAAAGAAAATCAATGCAAACACCCAAAATGGACTTCTGGTGTGCCCTATGTCATTCCTAGGTGTATTTGGAATAATTACGAGTACGTGTGAAACTTTCTTTGAACGCAGCGGTATCCAGAGCTCCACTTTATGAAATCGAGACACAGAAAGACAATCAATACGAAACACCCAAAATAGACTTCTAGTGTGCCCTATCTCATTTCTAGGTGCATTTGGAATCCTTCCGACCCGGTGTGAAACTTTCCAGAATCCAGCGTATCCTAAGCTCCAATTCATGAAATCGAGGTACGGAAAGAAAATCCACACCAAATTACTATAATGGACTTCTGGTGTGCCCTACATCATATCTAGGTGCATTTGGAGTAATTCTGAGCAAGTGTGAAACATTCCGAATCCACGCGTGCCAGAGCTCCACTTTATGAATTCGAGGCATGGAAAGAAAATGAACATCAAACTCCCATAATGGACTTCTAGTGTGTCCTACCTCATTTCTTGGTGCATTTGGAATCTTTCCGAGCCGATGTGAAACTTTCCAAAACGACGTGTACCCTGAGCTCCAATTTATGAAATCGAGGCACGGAAAGAAAATCAATGCAAACACCCAAAATGGACTTCTGGTGTGCCCTATGTCATTTCTAGGTGTATTTGGAATAATTCTGAGTACGTGTGAAACTTTGCTGAACGACGGTATCCAGAGCTCCACTTTATGAAATCGAGACACAGAAAGACAATGAATACGAAACACCCAAAATAGACTTCTAGTGTGCCCTACCTCATTTCAAGGTGCATTTGGAATCCTTCCGAGCCGGTGTGAAACTTTCCAGAACGACGCGTACCCTAAGCTCCAATTTATGAAATCGAGACACGGAAAGAAAATCCATACCAAATAACTATAATGGACTTCTGGTGTGCCCTACGTCATATCTTGGTGCATTTGGAGTAATTCCGGGCAACTGTGAAACATTCCAGAACGACGGGTACCCAGAGCTCCACTTTATGAATTCGAGGCATGGAAAGTAAATGAACATTAAACTCTCATAATGGACTTCTAGTGTGCCCTACGTCATTTGTAGGTGCATTTGGAATCTTTTCGAGCCGGTGTGAAACTTTCCAGAACTACGCGTACCCTGAGGTCCAATTTATGAAATAGAGGCACGGAAAGAAAATCAATGCAAAAACACCCAAAATGGAGTTCTCGTGTGCCCTGTGTCATTTCTAGTTGTATTTGGAATAATTCTGAGTACGTGTGAAACTTTGCTGAACGACGGTATCCAGAGCTCCACTTTATGAAATCGAGACACAGAACGACAATCAATATGAAACACCCAAAATAGACTTCTACTGTGCCCTATCTCATTTATAGGTGCATTTGGAATACTTCCGACCCGGTTTGAAACTTTCCAGAACGACGCGTAGCCTAAGCTCCAATTTATGAAATCGAGGCACGGAAAGAAAATCCAGACCAAGTAACTATAATGGACTTCTGGTGTGCCCTACGTCATATCTAGGTGCACTTGGAGTAATTCCGGGCAAGTGTGAAACTTTCAAGAACGACGGGTACCTAGAGCTCCACTTTGTGAATTCGAGGCATGGAAAGAAAATGAACATCAAACTCTCATAATGGACTTCTAGTGTGCCCTACGTCATTTCTAGGTGCATTTCGAATCTTGCCGAGCCGGTGTGAAACTTTCCAGAACTACGCGTACCCTGAGCTCCAATTTACGAAATCTAGGCACGTAAAGAAAATCGAAACGAAACACACATAACGGACTTCTATTGTGCCCCACGTCATTTCTTGGTGCATTTGGAATAATTTTGAGCAGGTGTAAAACTTTGCAGAGCGACGGGTACCCGGAGCTCCACATTATGAAATTGAGGCACGGAAAGAAAATCAATGCAAACACCCAAAATGGACTTCTGGTGTGCCCTATGTCATTTCTAGGTGTATTTGGAATAATTCTGAGTAGGTGTGAAACTTTGCTGAACGATGGTATCCAGAGCTCCACTTTATGAAATCGAGAGACAGAAAGACAATCAATACGAAACACCCAAAATAGACTTCTAGTGTGCCCTATCTCATTTCTAGGTGCATTTGGAATCCTTCCGACCTGGTGTGAAACTTTCCAGAACGACGCGTACCCTAAGCTCCAATTTATGAAATCAAGGCACGGAAAGAAAATCCACACCAAATTACTATAATGGACTTCTGGTGTGCCCTACGTCATATCTAGGTGCATTTGGAGTAATTCCAGCAAGTGTGAAACATTCCGAGCCACGCGCACCAGAGCTCCACTTTATGAATTCGAGGCATGGAAAGAAAATGAACATCAAACTCCCATAATGGACTTCTAGTGTGCCCTACCTCATTTCTTGGTGCATTTAGAATCTTTCCGAGCCGGTGTGAAACTTTCCAGAACTACGCGTACCCTGAGCTCCAATTTGCGAAATCTAGGCACGTAAAGAAAATCGAAACGAAACACACATAACGGACTTCTATTGTGCGCTACGTCATTTCTTGGAGCATTTGGAATTATTCGGCGAGTGTAAAACTTGCAGAGCGGCGGTGCCGGAGCTCCACATTATGAAATCGAGGCACGGAAAGAAATAAATGCAAACACACAAAATGGACACCTGGTGTGCCCTATGTCATTTCTAGGTGTATTTGGAATAATTCCGAGTAGGTGTGAAACTTTGCTGAACGACAGTATCTAGAGCTCCACTTTATGAAATCGAGACACAGAAAGACAATCAATACGAAACACCCAAAATAGACTTCTAGTGTGCCCTATCTCATTTCTAGGCGCATTTGGAATCTGTAATACCCCAAATTCCAGTTAGAGAGTATTTTAGTCGGGAGAGGGAATTTATTCTAATTTCAGTTTTGAGATGAATTTGGAACTGGGCCTCCGCCCAGATTTGGCAACTTGAGGGCTGGCCCCTGTGGGCTAGAAGGGGAAGGCGCCCAAGATGAACCAGCCCAACCAGCTCACTCCTTCCTCAAACCCTAGCTCCAACCCACCTTTTCCTTCCCTAACCCTAGCAGCCACCACACGTTTCCCCTCCCATCCTGCTGCACAGCCCCTATTGCTTCCCCATTGCGCCCCACCACTCATTCCTCTCCCAAAACTGAAATCCATACTCCCCTCTCCATCCATGGTGCCCTTGAAGCTCCTTGCTGCAGCAAATGACCAAGGAGGGAGGAAGGTGACCATTTCAACCAAGGAAGGAGAGGAAGAGAAAGGAGGAGAAGGAGGGTCCTTGGGGTTTGTTCAGTTTCTACAGGTATTCAAGGGTTTTAGTGTTTTCCTCACTGTTTTGGTTGAATTAGGTTCAGATTTTGCTTTGATTTGGTAGATCGAGTCCTCGCTGTGGACTGAACAGATTCTGTCCAGTCCTTGTGCGCCTAGTTTGTGGTAGGTCTATTCCGAATCTGAGGATTTTGTCTCTTAGAGAGTTGTAGATTATTTCGTCAGGTTTCCGTAGCCTCTGAGTTCACCTGAATCCGAGTTATGGTTTGAAAGATATGACCATTTTTGTATCACTGCCTGAATTCGACGAGTTGGAACCATCAATCTGTCCAGATTGTTGCGGGGGCGTTTTCGCGATCTTAGAGGCCGAACCAGTAGTTTTGATCTCCTATAGATATCTAGGGGTTGTTCTTAACTTCCTGTGGCCACCGAGTTCACTTGATTCCGATGTTCGAGTCAAAAGTTATGACCGTTTTAGTATCTGCTGCCCAGATTCTGACGAGATTAAACTGTTGTGTTAATTCGTAATTTATGAAATGGTAATTGGAAGAATCTGAGTTGTCTCCCAACTAGGTTATTGTAGGTAATTTGATAACCTTTCCATATTGAGAAAGAATGATCAATTCGAGTTATAGATTAAAAGTTATGATCATTTTAGTGCTGCCGTTATTCTGTTAGGCGCTTTTCGTGCTGAAAGTTCATCTGTTGGTTAGCATACTAAATTGGCCAAATTAAATTATCTTGTCAACTAGAGTATTGTAGATTTGTCAGTTAAGAGTCCAGAGAAACTGGGTTCACCTCATTCGAGTTCCAGATCGAGAGTTATGCCGATTCTCGTCTTTCTTGCCTGTATGCGGTTTAGGCGATTCGCTGGTTTCCATTTTAGAGCTTCTAGTTAATTATCGAATCGCCGAAGAAGCGTTGTAGAACGTTATTTAGTAATGTCGTGTTCATCGATCTTTATTTCAGTTATTTGTTTGTTAGAGGTGAAGCTTGAGGTTTGGGAGCACCGCATTTGCCTACTAACGATCGCAGCAGCGAAGGCAAGTACAATTGATCTGTCTTGTTTGTGGTTTGTTCACTTGGTTGATGAATACTGAAATGGGTAATTTCGGTACTCCATGTTTCCTTCATTGTTGTGATACCCGATTCTTCAATAATGTGTTTACGCTCAACATATACATTCATTCTTTCTTTCGTGTTCACCATCGAAATGGGTAGTGAAGTCTCGCCATTTCAACATGGACAAGTACTTAGATGCTTCTTATAATTAGAAATTTGTTGAATGCCCGATGTTGGTATTATGCTTCTAAGATCTATGTTATGATTTAATGTTCATATTCCCCCCATATGTGTTACCTTCATGATATTAGAGCACGCCTTTTCAATATTCATATTACATTCTATGCATCCATTACATCATGTTACATCCACGGAGTGGCTTAAAAGACCCATCAAATCCGAATGGGCACGTAAGACCCACCATTCCAATGTGGGCCCCACCATTCCAATGTGGGCGTTTTGGGACACCCGTATGAAATGTTCTTCATACGGGACTTGGATCCCCGCATTTTTGTTAAGATGCGGGCTTAAGTGAACACCGACGGTGTGTCACTAGCCATACCGGGTATATGCATGTGTGTAGTCCCTTCATTTCATTCAAGACATACATTCCATTCATTCAAATATTCGTTCCGTATTTATTTCATATTCTTCAATGATGTTCACATGATCATGATTGATATGTATTATTCATTTATCAGACTTGCCGAGTCTCTGGACTCACTCTTGCTTTGTTTGTTGTTTTTTTTTAGGTGATCTTTGAGGTTGGCTCTCGGGGAGGAATAGACACACACTACCTTTTCACTTCACCTTAATCAAGTCCAGGATTTCATTTTAGTTCAACTTAATCATTCATTATTGATGAACCGTAATGATAAATGTTGGCTGGCTGATAACTCTTCTCCATTAAGTTTTGGTTAATAGCTATGCGTGAACTTAGTTCATCCTTTGATATAGTTGCTTGAGATCGATTATACTTCGCGATGATTCTCGATATTTGTTGATTTCACTATTGTCTTGATATTAATGATTGTTGGAACCTCCTAGATAGCTAACTATACAGGGAGGTTCTCAAAAATTTAGAATTTTGTCGTCTGTTTTTAGCTTTGTTAACATGTTAGTTTAGTAGCATTCCAGCCCTTGTAGGACTGGGGTGTTACAGAATCCTTCCGAACCGGTGTGAAACTTTCTAGAACGACGCGTACCCTAAGCTCCAATTTATGAAATCGAGGCACGCAAAGAAAATACACACCAAATTACTATAATGGACTTCTGGTGTACCCTACGTCATATCTAGGTGCATTTGGAGTTCTTCCGGGCAAGTGTCAAACATTCCAGAACGACGGGTACCCAGAGCTCCACTTTATGAATTCGAGGCATGGAAAGAAAATGAACGTCAAACTCCCATAATGGACTTCTAGTGTGCCCTACGTCATTTCTAAGTGCATTTGGAATCTTTCCGAGCCGGTGTGAAACTTTCCAGAACTAAGCGTACCCTGAGCTCCAATTTACGTAATCTAGGCACGTAAAGAAAATCGAAACGAAACACACATAACGGACTTCTATTGTGCCCTACATCATTTCTTGGTGCATTTGGAATAATTTTGAGCAGGTGTAAAACTTTGCAGAGCGACGGGTACCCGGAGCTCCACATTATGAAATCGAGGCACGGAAAGAAAATCAATGCAAACACCCAAAATGGACTTCTGGTGTGCCCTATCTCATTTCTAGGCGATTTGGAATAATTCTTAGTAGGTGTGAAACTTTCTTTGACGATTTGTATCCAGAGCTCCACTTTATGAAATCGAGAGACAGAAAGACAATCAAAACGGAACAACCAAAATAGAATTCTAGTGTGCCCTATCTCATTTCTAGGTGCATTTGGAATCCTTCCGCACCGGGTGAAACTTTCCGTAATCCACGTACTTAAGCTCCAATTTATGAAATCGAGGCACGGAAAGAAAATCCACACCAAATTACTATAATGGACTTACGGTGTGCCCTACGTCATATCTAGGTGCATTTGGAGTAATTCCGGGCAAGTGTGAAACTTTCTAGAACGACGGTTACCCAGAGCTCCACTTTATGAATTCGAGGCACGGAAAGAAAATGAACATCAAACTCTCATAATGGACTTCTAGTGTGCCCTACGTCATTTCTAGGTGCATTTGGAATCTTTCCGAGCCGGTGTGAAACTTTCCAGAACTACGCGTACCCTGAGCTCCAATTTATGAAATCTAGGCACGTCAAGAAAATCGAAACGAAACACACATAACGGACTTCTATTGTGCCCTACGTCATTTCTTGGTGCATTTGGAATAATTTTGAGCAGGTGTAAAACTTTGCAGAGCGACGGGTACCCGGAGCTCCACATTATGAAATCGAGGCTCGGAAAGAAAATCAATGCAAACACCCAAAATGGACTTCTGGTGTGCCCTATGTCATTTCTAGGTGTATTTGGAATAATTTTGAGTACGTGTGAAACTTTACTGAACGACGGTATCCAGAGCTCTACTTTATGAAATCGAGACACAGAAAGACAATCAATACGAAACACCTAAAATAGACTTCTAGTGATAAGGATCCACCTAGTTGATTAGATGAATCCAGATTGTTGGCCCAATCTTTCACGGTGCTCTTGAAGATCAGTAGCTTGTTGTCTCCTTCTCTTTACTTGGTGAATAAAGAACCACACGTGTGAACAAAGATCACGTGGAGAATAGTGCCCAAACCCTAGATAGCAAATCTTCAATCTCTAGTTGTGCTAAACCTTGACGATTAGAAACAACTGAGAATAACTTCACAAACCGATCTGATTTGATCGAATTGCAAAGACGTAGTAGATGGATCTTCTTAGTTGTAGACAAGAACAAGGTGTTCTTGCTTTGCGCTAAGCGAAACACCGATGATAACTTCCTCTTGCTTCCTCCTCTCTCCAACCCTCCTCTTAATTCCTCTCAAGAACACATCTCAACTCAAGAACACACGATATGCGCCAAAACGGCTTTTCTAATTTTTATTATCTAAATCATAACTTGTCCACCTATATGGTGCGCCATGGGGGTTTATATAGCCTCCCACGCAAGCACAAGACTTGGATGAATAGTAACCGAATTGCTACAAAGACTCCTATTCCGATACTGTTCACGAACGAACAGTAATCCGAGTCGGGTACTGTTCACGTGAACAGTAATCCGAACCGAAAAGGACTCCTACTTTACATAGATGTTTAAGCTACTCTAATTGCTGAAAATAGATTAAACTATCCTATTACAAGTAATTATTAGATTAACTTCTAGTGCGCCATATCTCCTTATTGAATCGGCTTCAGTTGACTTGGTGGCCCCATCCAAGATTGCATAGAGAAAAGAGAAAACGAGACATAATCTACCGGTCAAACGATCTCCTTTTTGTCAAACAAACCGTGTGGCCTTCCCTAACGCACCAATGTCGAACTCAAGGAACTCAAACTCTTTGACGTAATCGCATGTCCTCCTCTGGATCAAACACACCCAACAAAGATGCGTGCACATGTATATGCATGGGTTGACTCCATGCAATCGCTCAAGTACAACATGCATACATTGAGTTTTCTTTCCTTGGTTTCGAACAACATGCGTGACATCCTCTTGCACTGCAGCAGCCTTGATAATGTCATGCCCATTGTTTTGATCAAGTATTAAGTGAGGCAAATCAGAAACATTTGTTATTGATAATCTGGCCGCATCATCTAGTGTGCCCTACCTCATTTCTAGGTGCATTTGGAATCCTTCCGAGCCGGTGTGAAACCTTCCGTAATCCACGCGCACCCTAAGCTCCAATTTATGAAATCGAGACACGGAAAGAAAATCCAGACCAAATAACTATAATGGACTTCTGGTGTGCCCCACGTCATATCTAGGTGCATTTGGAGTAATTCCGAGCAAGTGTGCAACATTCCAGAACGACGCGTACCCAGAGCTCCACTTTATGAATTCGATGCATGGAAAGAAAATGAACATCAAACTCCCATAATGGACTTCTAGTGTGCCCTACCTCATTTCTTGGTGCATTTGGAATCTTTCCGAGCCGATGTGAAACTTTCTGAACGACGCGCACTCGAGCTCCAATTAATGAAATCGAGGCACGGAAAGAAAATCAATGCAAACACCCAAAATGGACTTCGTGTGCCCTATGTCATTTCTAGGTGTATTTGGAATAATTAAGTACGTGTGAAACCTAGCTGAACGACGGTATCCAGAGCTCCACTTTATGAAATCGAGACACAGAAAGACAATCAATATGAAACACCCAAAATAGACTTCTAGTGTGCCCTATCTCTTTTTTAGGTGCATTTGGAGTCCTTCCGTCCCGGTGTGGAACTTTCCAGAACGACGCGTAGCCTAAGCTCCAATTTATGAAATCGAGGCACGGAAAGAAAATCCACCCCAAATTACTATAATGGACATCTGGTGTGCCCTACGTCATATCTAGGTGCATTTGGAGTAAATCCGAGCAAGTGTGAAACATTTCGCATCCACGCTGCACCAGAGCTCCACTTTATGAATTCGAGGCATGGAAAGAAAATGAACATCAAACTCTCATAATGGACTTCTATTGTGCCCTACCTCATTTCTTGGTGCATTTGGAATCTTTCCGAGCCGATGTGAAACTTTCCGAATCCACACGCACTCGAGCTCCAATTTATGAAATCGAGGCACGGAAAGAAAATCAATGCAAACACCCAAAATGGACTTCTGGTGTGCCCTATGTCATTTCTAGGTGTATTTGGAATAATTTCGAGTAGGTGTGAAACTTTCTTTGAGCAGCGGTATCCAGAGCTCCACTTTATGAAATCGAGACACAGAAAGACAATCAATACGAAACACCCAAAATAGACTTCTAGTGTGCCCTACCTCATTTCTAGGTGCATTTGGAATCCTTCCGAGCCGGTGTGAAACTTTCCGCATCCACGCGCACCCTAAGCTCTAATTTATGAAATCGAGACACGGAAAGAAAATCCGCACCAAATAACTATAATAGACTTCGGTGTGCCCTCGTCATATCTAGGTGCATTTGGAGTAATTCCTGCAAGTGTGAAACTTTCTAGAACGACGGTACCCAGAGCTCCACTTTATGAATTCGAGGCGGAAAGAAAATGAACATCAAACTCTCATAATGGACTTCTAGTGTGCCCTACGTCATTTCTAGGTGCATTTGGAATCTTTCCGAGCCGGTGTGAAACTTTCCGAACCACGCTGCACTCGAGCTCCAATTTATGAAATCTAGGCACGCCAAGAAAATCAAACGAAACACACATAACGGACTTCTATTGTGCCCTCGCCATTTCTTGGTGCATTTGGAATAATTTTGAGCAGTGTAAAACTTTGCAGAGCGACGGCACCCGAGCTCCACATTATGAAATCGAGGCTCTAAAGAAAATCAATGCAAACACCCAAAATGGACTTCGTGTGCCCTATGTCATTTCTAGGTGTATTTGGAATAATTTTGAGTACGTGTGAAACTTTCTCGAATCCAGCGGTATCCAGAGCTCTACTTTATGAAATCGAGACACGTAAAGACAATCAATACTGAAACACCTAAAATAGACTTCTAGTGATAAGGATCCACCTAGTTGATTAGATGAATCCATTGTTGGCCCAATCTTTCACGGTGCTCTTGAAGATCAAGAGCTTGTTGTCTCCTTCTCTTTACTTGGGTGAATAAAGAACCACACGTGTGAACAAAGATCACGTGGAGAATAGTGCCCAAACCCTAGATAGCAAATCTTCAATCTCTAGTTGTGCTAAACCTTGACGATTAGAAACAATCGAGAATAACTTCACAAACCGATCTGATTTGATCGAATTGCAAAGACGTAGTAGATGGATCTTCTTAGTTGTAGACAAGAACAAGGTGTTCTTGCTTTGCGCTAGCCAAACACCGATGATAACTTCCTCTTGCTTCCTCCTCTCTCCAACCCTCCCTCTTAATTCCTCTCAAGAACACATCTCAACTCAAGAACACACGATATGCGCAAAAACGGCTTTTCTGATTTTTATTATCTAAATCATAACTTGTCCACCTATATGGTGCGGCCATGGGGGGTTTATATAGCCTCCCACGCAAGCACAAGACTTGGATGAATAGTAACCGAATTGCTACAGCACTCCTATTCCGATACTGTTCACGTGAACAGTAATCCGAGTCGGGTACTGTTCACGTGAACAGTAATCCGAACCAAAAAATGACTCCTACTTTACATAGATGTTTAAGCTACTCTAATTGCTGAAAATAGATTAAACTATCCTATTACAAGTAATTATTAGATTAACTTCTAGTGCGCCATATCTCCTTATTGAACTGGGCTTCAGCTTGACTTGGTGGCCCCATCCAAGATTGCATAGAGAAAAGAGAAAACGTAGACATAATCTCCTGGCTGAAACGATCTCCTTTTTGTCAAACAAATCCGAGTGGCCTTCCCTGAACGTACCAATGTCGAACTCAAGGAACTCAAACTCTTTGACGTGCACTGCATGTCCTCCTCCTGGATCAAACACACCCAACAGCATGCGTGCACATGTATATGCATGGGTTGACTCCATGCACTGCTCAAGTACAACATGCATACATTGAGTTTTCTTTCCTTGGTTTCGAACAACATGCGTGACATCCTCTTGCACTGCAGCAGCCTTGATAATGTCATGCCCATTGTTTTGATCAAGTATTAAGTGAGGCAAATCAGAAACATTTGTTATTGATAATCTGGCCGCATCATCTAGTGTGCCCTACCTCATTTCTAGGTGCATTTGGAATCCTTCCGAGCCGGTGTGAAACCTTCCAGAACGACGCGTACCCTAAGCTCCAATTTATGAAATCGAGACACGGAAAGAAAATCCAGACCAAATAACTATAATGGACTTCTGGTGTGCCCTACGTCATATCTAGGTGCATTTGGAGTAATTCCGAGCAAGTGTGCAACATTCCAGAACGACGCGTACCCAGAGCTCCACTTTATGAATTCGATGCATGGAAAGAAAATGAACATCAAACTCCCATAATGGACTTCTAGTGTGCCCTACCTCATTTCTTGGTGCATTTGGAATCTTTCCGAGCCGATGTGAAACTTTCCTGAACGACGCGTACCCTGAGCTCCAATTAATGAAATCGAGGCACGGAAAGAAAATCAATGCAAACACCCAAAATGGACTTCTGGTGTGCCCTATGTCATTTCTAGGTGTATTTGGAATAATTCTGAGTACGTGTGAAACCTAGCTGAACGACGGTATCCAGAGCTCCACTTTATGAAATCGAGACACAGAAAGACAATCAATATGAAACACCCAAAATAGACTTCTAGTGTGCCCTATCTCTTTTTTAGGTGCATTTGGAGTCCTTCCGTCCCGGTGTGGAACTTTCCAGAACGACGCGTAGCCTAAGCTCCAATTTATGAAATCGAGGCACGGAAAGAAAATCCACCCCAAATTACTATAATGGACATCTGGTGTGCCCTACGTCATATCTAGGTGCATTTGGAGTAAATCCGAGCAAGTGTGAAACATTTCAGAACGACGCGTACCCAGAGCTCCACTTTATGAATTCGAGGCATGGAAAGAAAATGAACATCAAACTCTCATAATGGACTTCTATTGTGCCCTACCTCATTTCTTGGTGCATTTGGAATCTTTCCGAGCCGATGTGAAACTTTCCAGAACGACACGTACCCTGAGCTCCAATTTATGAAATCGAGGCACGGAAAGAAAATCAATGCAAACACCCAAAATGGACTTCTGGTGTGCCCTATGTCATTTCTAGGTGTATTTGGAATAATTTCGAGTAGGTGTGAAACTTTACTGAACGACGGTATCCAGAGCTCCACTTTATGAAATCGAGACACAGAAAGACAATCAATACGAAACACCTAAAATAGACTTCTAGTGTGCCCTACCTCATTTCTAGGTGCATTTGGAATCCTTCCGAGCCGGTGTGAAACCTTCCGAATCCATCGCCAGAATCTAAAAACGAAACACACATAACGGACTTCTATTGTGCCCTCGTCATTTCTTGTTGCATTTGGAATAATTTTGAGCAGGTGTAAACTTTGCGAGCGATTTGCACCGAGCTCCACATTATGAAATCGAGGCACGGAAAGAAAATCAATGCAAACACCCAAAATGAACTTCTGGTGCGCCCTATGTCATTTCTAGGTGTATTTGGAATAATTTCGAGTAGGTGTGAAACTTTACTGAACGACGGTATCCAGAGCTCTACTTTATGAAATCGAGACACAGAAAGACAATCAATACGAAACACCTAAAATAGACTTCTAGTGTGCCCTACCTCATTTCTAGGTGCATTTGGAATCCTTCCGAGCCGGTGTGAAACCTTCCAGAACGACGCGTACCCTAAGCTCCAATTTATGAAATCGAGACACGGAAAGAAAATACAGACCAACTAACTATAATGGACTTCTGGTGTGCCCTACATCATATCTAGGTGCATTTGGAGTAATTCCGGGCAAGTGTGCAACATTCCAGAACGACGGGTACCCAGAGCTCCACTTTATGAATTCGAGGCATGGAAAGAAAATGAACATCAAACTCTCATAATGGACTTCTAGTGTGCCCTACGTCATTTCTAGGTGCATTTGGAATCTTTCCGAGCCGGTGTGAAACTTTCCAGAACTACGCGTACCCTGAGCTCCAATTTACGAAATCTAGGCATGTCAAGAAAATCGAAACGAAACACACATAACGGACTTCTATTGTGCCCTACGTCATTTCTTGGTGCATTTGGAATAATTTTGAGCAGGTGTAAAACTTTGCAGAGCGACGGGTACCCGGAGCTCCACAATATGAAATCGAGGCACGGAAAGAAAATCAATGCAAACACTCAAAATGGACTTCTGGTGTGCCCTATGTCATTTCTAGGTGTATTTGGAATAATTCTTAGTAGGTGTGAAACTTTGCTGAACGACGGTATCCAGAGCTCCACTTTATGAAATCGAGAGACAGAAAGACAATCAAAACGAAACAACCAAAATAGAACTCTAGTGTGCCCTATCTCATTTCTAGGTGCATTTGGAATCCTTCCGACCCGGTGTGAAACTTTCCAGAACGACGCGTACCCTGAGCTCCAATTTATGAAATCGAGAAATGGAAAGAAAATCCATAACAAATAACTATAATGGACTTCTGGTGTGCCCTACGTCATATCTAGGTGCATTTGGAGTAATTCCGGGCAAGTGTGCAACATTCCAGAACGACGCGTACCCAGAGCTCCACTTTATGAATTCGAGGCATGGAAAGAAAATGAACATCAAACTCCCATAATGGACTTCTAGTGTGCCCTACCTCATTTCTTGGTGCATTTGGAATCTTTCCGAGCCGGTGTGAAACTTTCCAGAACTACGCGTACCCTGAGCTCCAATTTACGAAATCTAGGCACGTCAGGAAAATCGAAACGAAACACACATAACGGACTTCTATTGTGCCCTACGTCATTTTTGGTGCATTTGGAATAATTTTGAGCAGGTGTAAAACTTTGCAGAGCGACGGGTACCCGGAGCTCCACAATATGAAATCGAGGCACGGAAAGAAAATCAATGCAAACACTCAAAATAGACTTCTGGTGTGCCCTATGTCATTTCTAGGTGTATTTGGAATAATTCTTAGTAGGTGTGAAACTTTGCTGAACGACGGTATCCAGAGCTCCACTTTATAAAATCGAGAGACAGAAAGACAATCAACACGAAACATCCAAAATAGAATTCTAGTGTGCCCTATCTCATTTCTAGGTGCATTTGGAATCCTTCCGACCCGGTGTGAAACTTTCCAGAACGACGCGTATCCTAAGCTCCAATTTATGAAATCGAGGCACGGAAAGAAAATCCACACCAAATTACTATAATGGACTTCTGGTGTGCCCTACGTCATATCTAGGTGCATTTGGAGTAATTCCGTGCAAGTGTGGAACATTCCAGAACGACGGGTACCTAGAGCTCCACTTTATGAATTCGAGGCATGGAAAGAAAATGAACATCAAACTCTCATAATGGACTTCTAGTGTGCCCTATGTCATTTCTAGGTGCATTTGGAATCTTTCCGAGCCGGTGTGAAACTTTCCAGAACTACGCGTACCGTGAGCTCCAATTTACGAAATCTAGGCATGTAAAGAAAATCGAAACGAAACACACATAACGGACTTCTATTGTGCCCTACGTCATTTCTTGGTGCATTTGGAATAATTTTGAGCAGGTGTAAAACTTTGCAGAGCGACGGGTACCCGGAGCTCCACAATATGAAATCGAGGCACGGAAAGAAAATCAATGCAAACACTCAAAATGGACTACTGGTGTGCCCTATGTCATTTCTAGGTGTATTTGGAATAATTCTTAGTAGGTGTGAAACTTTCTTTGACCAGCGGTATCGAGCTCCACTTTATGAAATCGAGACACGAAAAGACAATCAAAACGAAACATCCAAAATAGAATTCTAGTGTGCCCTATCTCATTTCTAGGTGCATTTGGAATCCTTCCGACCCAGTGTGAAACTTTCCAGAACGAAGCGTACCCTAAGCTCAATTTATGAAATCGTGGCACGGAAAGAAAATCCACACCAAATTACTATAATGGACTTCTGGTGTGCTATCATATCTAGGTGCATTTGGAGTAATTCCGAGCAAGTGTGAAACATTCCAGAACGACGCGTACCCAGAGCTCCACTTTATGAATTCGATGCATGGAAAGAAAATGAACATCAAACTCCCATAATGGACTTCTAGTGTGCCCTACCTCATTTCTTGGTGCATTTGGAATCTTTCCGAGCCGATGTGAAACTTTCCAGAATGACGCGTACCCTGAGCTCCAATTAATGAAATCGAGGCACGGAAAGAAAATCAATGCAAACACCCAAAATGGACTTCTGGTGTGCCCTATGTCATTTCTAGGTGTATTTGGAATAATTCTGAGTACGTGTGAAACTTTGCTGAACGACGGTATCCAGAGCTCCACTTTATGAAATCGAGACACAGAAAGACAATCAATATGAAACACCCAAAATAGACTTCTAGTGTGCCCTATCTCATTTTTAGGTGCATTTGGAGTCCTTCCGACCCGGTGTGAAACTTTCGAGCATCCACGTAGCCTAAGCTCCAATTTATGAAATCGAGGCACGGAAAGAAAATCCACCCCAAATTACTATAATGGACTTCTGGTGTGCCCTACGTCATATCTAGGTGCATTTGGAGTAATTCCGAGCAAGTGTGAAACATTTCAGAACGACGCGTACCCAGAGCTCCACTTTATGAATTCGAGGCATGGAAAGAAAATGAACATCAAACTCCCATAATGGACTTCTATTGTGCCCTACCTCATTTCTTGGTGCATTTGGAATCTTTCCGAGCCGATGTGAAACTTTCGAATCGACACGCACCACGAGCTCCAATTTATGAAATCGAGGCACGGAAAGAAAATCAATGCAAACACCCAAAATGGACTTCTAGTGTGCCCTATGTCATTTCTAGGTGTATTTGGAATAATTTCAGTAGGTGTGAAACTTTCATCGAACGACTTCTGGTGGTATCCGAGCTCTACTTTATGAAATCGAGACACAGAAAGACAATCAATACGAAACACCTAAAATAGACTTCTAGTGTGCCCTACCTCATTTCTAGGTGCATTTGGAATCCTTCCGAGCCGGTGTGAAACCTTCCAGAACGACGCGTAAACTGAGCTCCAATTTATGAAATCGAGACACGGAAAGAAAATCCAGACCAAATAACTATAATGGACTTCTGGTGTGCCCTACATCATATCTAGGTGCATTTGGAGTAATTCCGGGCAAGTGTGGAACATTCCAGAACGACGGGTATCCAGAGCTCCACTTTATGAAATCGAGAGACAGAAAGACAATCAAAACGAAACAACCAAAATAGAATTCTAGTGTGCCCTATCTCATTTCTAGGTGCATTTGGAATCCTTCCGACCCGGTGTGAAACTTTCCGAATCCACGCTGCACTCCTAAGCTCCAATTTATGAAATCGAGGCACGGAAAGAAAATCCACACCAAATTAGTATAATGGACTTCTGGTGTGCCCTACGTCATATCTAGGTGCATTTGGAGTAATTCCGAGCAAGTGTGAAACATTCCGAATCCACGCAGCATACGAGCTCCACTTTATGAATTCGAGGCATGGAAAGAAAATGAACATCAAACTCCCATAATGGACTTCTAGTGTGCCCTACCTCATTTCTTGGTGCATTTGGAATCTTTCCGAGCCGATGTGAAACTTTCGAATCCACGCGCGTGCACTCGAGCTCCAATTAATGAAATCGAGGCACGGAAAGAAAATCAATGCAAACACCCAAAATGGACTTCTGGTGTGCCCTATGTCATTTCTAGGTGTATTTGGAATAATTCTGAGTACGTGTGAAACTTTCTTTGAGACGCGGTATCCAGAGCTCCACTTTATGAAATCGAGACACAGAAAGACAATCAATATGAAACACCCAAAATAGACTTCTAGTGTGCCCTATCTCATTTTTAGGTGCATTTGGAGTCCTTCCGAACCGGTGTGAAACTTTCCAGAACGACGCGTAGCCTAAGCTCCAATTTATGAAATCGAGGCACGGAAAGAAAATCCACCCCAAATTACTATAATGGACTTCTGGTGTGCCCTACGTCATATCTAGGTGCATTTGGAGTAATTCCGAGCAAGTGTGAAACATTTCAGAAATGACGCGTACCCAGAGCTCCACTTTATGAATTCGAGGCATGGAAAGAAAATGAACATCAAACTCCCATAATGGACTTCTATTGTGCCCTACCTCATTTCTTGGTGCATTTGGAATCTTTCCGAGCCGATGTGAAACTTTCCAGAACGACACGTACCCCGAGCTCCAATTTATGAAATCAAGGCACGGAAAGAAAATCAATGCAAACACCCAAAATGGACTTCTGGTGTGCCCTATGTCATTTCTTGGTGTATTTGGAATAATTTCGAGTAGGTGTGAAACTTTGCTGAACGACGGTATCCAGAGCTCCACTTTATGAAATCGAGACACAGAAAGACAATCAATATGAAACACCTAAAATAGACTTCTAGTGTGCCCTACCTCATTTCTAGGTGCATTTGGAATCCTTCCGAGCCGGTGTGAAACCTTCCAGAACGACGCGTACCCTAAGCTCCAATTTATGAAATCGAGACACGGAAAGAAAATCCAGACCAAATAACTATAATGGACTTCTGGTGTGCCCTACGTCATATCTAGGTGCATTTGGAGTAATTCCGGGCAAGTGTGAAACATTCGAGCCAGCGGTACCTAGAGCTCCACTTTATGAATTCGAGGCATGGAAAGAAAATGAACATCAAACTCTCATAATGGACTTCTAGTGTGCCCTATGTCATTTCTAGGTGCATTTGGAATCTTTCCGAGCCGGTGTGAAACTTTCCAGAACTACGCGTACCCTGAGCTCCAATTTACGAAATCTAGGCATGTAAAGAAAATCGAAACGAAACACACATAACGGACTTCTATTGTGCCCTACGTCATTTCTTGGTGCATTTGGAATAATTTTGAGCAGGTGTAAAACTTTGCAGAGCGACGGGTACCCGGAGCTCCACATTATGAAATCGAGGCACGGAAAGAAAATCAATGCAAACACTCAAAATGGACTACTGGTGTGCCCTATGTCATTTCTAGGTGTATTTGGAATAATTCTTAGTAGGTGTGAAACTTTGCTGAACGACGGTATGCAGAGGTCCACTTTATGAAATCGAGACAGAAAGACAATCAAAACGAAACATCCAAAATAGAATTCTAGTGTGCCCTATCTCATTTCTAGGTGCATTTGGAATCCTTCCGACCCAGTGTGAAACTTTCCAGAACGAAGCGTACCCTAAGCTCAATTTATGAAATCGTGGCACGGAAAGAAAATCCACACCAAATTACTATAATGGACTTCTGGTGTGCCCTACGTCATATCTAGGTGCATTTGGAGTAATTCCGAGCAAGTGTGAAACATTCCGCAATCCACGCTGCACCGAACTCCACTTTATGAATTCGAGGCATGGAAAGAAAATGAACATCAAACTCCCATAATGGACTTCTAGTGTGCCCTACCTCATTTCTTGGTGCATTTGGAATCTTTCCGAGCCGATGTGAAACTTTCGAGATGACGCTGCACTCGAGCTCCAATTAATGAAATCGAGGCACGGAAAGAAAATCAATGCAAACACCCAAAATGGACTTCGTGTGCCCTATGTCATTTCTAGGTGTATTTGGAATAATTCCGAGTACGTGTGAAACTTTCTTTGAACGAGCGGTATCCAGAGCTCCACTTTATGAAATCGAGACACGAAAAGACAATCAATATGAAACACCCAAAATAGACTTCTAGTGTGCCCTATCTCATTTTTAGGTGCATTTGGAATCCTTCCGAGCCGTGTGAAACTTTCGAGAATCCACGCGTAGCCTAAGCTCCAATTTATGAAATCGAGGCACGGAAAGAAAATCCACCCCAAATTACTATAATGGACTTCTGGTGTGCCCTACGTCATATCTAGGTGCATTTGGAGTAATTCCGAGCAAGTGTGAAACATTTCGAATCCACGCGCACTCCAGAGCTCCACATTATGAATTCGAGGCATGGAAAGAAAATGAACATCAACCTCCCATAATGGACTTCTAATGTGCCCTACCTCATTTCTTGGTGCATTTGGAATCTTTCCGAGCCGATGTGAAACTTTCGAGAACGACGCGTACCCTGAGCTCCAATTTATGAAATCGAGGCACGGAAAGAAAATCAATGCAAACACCCAAAATGGACTTCTGGTGTGCCCTATGTCATTTCTAGGTGTATTTGGAATAATTTCGAGTAGGTGTGAAACTTTGCTGAACAACGGTATCCAGAGCTCCACTTTATGAAATCGAGACACAGAAAGACAATCAATACGAAACACCCAAAATAGACTTCTAGTGTGCCCTACCTCATTTCTAGGTGCATTTGGAATCCTTCCGAGCCGGTGTGAAACTTTCGAATCCACGCGTAACCGAGCTCCAATTTATGAAATCGAGACACGGAAAGAAAATCCGCACCAAATAACTATAATGGACTTCGTGTGCCCTACATCATATCTAGGTGCATTTGGAGTAATTCCTGCAAGTGTGAAACATTCCGCAATCCACGGTATCCAGAGCTCCACTTTATGAAATCGAGAGCACGAAAAAGACAATCAAAACGAAACATCCAAAATAGAATTCTAGTGTGCCCTATCTCATTTCTAGGTGCATTTGGAATCCTTCCGACCCGGTGTGAAACTTTCCAGAACGACGCGTACCCTAAGCTCCAATTTATGAAATCGAGGCACGGAAAGAAAATCCACACCAAATTACTATAATGGACTTCTGGTGTGCCCTACGTCATATCTAGGTGCATTTGGAGTAATTCCGAGCAAGTGTGAAACATTCCGAGCACGCATACCCGAGCTCCACTTTATGAATTCGAGGCATGGAAAGAAAATGAACATCAAACTCCCATAATGGACTTCTAGTGTGCCCTACCTCATTTCTTGGTGCATTTGGAATCTTTCCGAGCCGATGTGAAACTTTCCGAATCCACGCTGCACTCGAGCTCCAATTTATGAAATCGAGGCACGGAAAGAAAATCAATGCAAACACCCAAAATGGACTTCTGGTGTGCCCTATGTCATTTCTAGGTGTATTTGGAATAATTCCGAGTAGGTGTGAAACTTTCTTTGAGCAGCGGTATCCAGAGCTCCACTTTATGAAATCGAGACACAGAAAGACAATCAATATGAAACACCCAAAATAGACTTCTAGTGTGCCCTATCTCATTTTTAGGTGCATTTGGAGTCCTTCCGAACCGTGTGAAACTTTCCGAATCCACGTAGCCTAAGCTCCAATTTATGAAATCGAGGCACGGAAAGAAAATCCACCCCAAATTACTATAATGGACTTCTGGTGTGCCCTACGTCATATCTAGGTGCATTTGGAGTAATTCCGAGCAAGTGTGAAACATTTCAGAACGACGCGTACCCAGAGCTCCACTTTATGAATTCGAGGCATGGAAAGAAAATGAACATCAAACTCCCATAATGGACTTCTATTGTGCCCTACCTCATTTCTTGGTGCATTTGGAATCTTTCCGAGCCGATGTGAAACTTTCCAGAACGACACGTACCCTGAGCTCCAATTTATGAAATCGAGGCACGGAAAGAAAATCAATGCAAACACCCAAAATGGACTTCTGGTGTGCCCTATGTCATTTCTAGGTGTATTTGGAATAATTTCGAGTAGGTGTGAAACTTTCTTTGAGCAGCGGTATCGAGCTCCACTTTATGAAATCGAGACACGTAAAGACAATCAATATGAAACACCCAAAATAGACTTCTAGTGTGCCCTACCTCATTTCTAGGTGCATTTGGAATCCTTCCGAGCGGTGTGAAACTTTCCGCATCCACGCGCACTCTAAGCTCCAATTTATGAAATCGAGACACGGAAAGAAAATCCAGACCAAATAACTATAATGGACTTCTGGTGTGCCCTACGTCATATCTAGGTGCATTTGGAGTAATTCCGGGCAAGTGTGGAACATTCCAGAACGACGGGTACCTAGAGCTCCACTTTATGAATTCGAGGCATGGAAAGAAAATGAACATCAAACTCTCATAATGGACTTCTAGTGTGCCCTATGTCATTTCTAGGTGCATTTGGAATCTTTCCGAGCCGGTGTGAAACTTTCCAGAACTACGCGTACCCTGAGCTCCAATTTACGAAATCTAGGCATGTAAAGAAAATCGAAACGAAACACACATAACGGACTTCTATTGTGCCCTACGTCATTTCTTGGTGCATTTGGAATAATTTTGAGCAGGTGTAAAACTTTGCAGAGCGACGGGTACCCGGAGCTCCACATTATGAAATCGAGGCACGGAAAGAAAATCAATGCAAACACCCAAAATGGACTTCTGGTGTGCCCTATGTCATTTCTAGGTGTATTTGGAATAATTCTTAGTAGGTGTGAAACTTTCTTTGACGACGTATCAGAGCTCCACTTTATGAAATCGAGACACGAAAAGACAATCAAAACGAAACATCCAAAATAGACTTCTAGTGTGCCCTATCTCATTTCTAGGTGCATTTGGAATCCTTCCGACCCAAAGTGTGAAACTTTCGAATCAACGCGCATTCTAAGCTCAATTTATGAAATCGAGGCACGGAAAGAAAATCCACACCAAATTACTATAATGGACTTCTCGTGTGCCCTACGTCATATCTAGGTGCATTTGGAGTAATTCCGAGCAAGTGTGAAACATTCCGAATCCACGCTGCACTCCAGAGCTCTACTTTATGAATTCGATGCATGGAAAGAAAATGAACATCAAACTCCCATAATGGACTTCTAGTGTGCCCTACCTCATTTCTTGGTGCATTTGGAATCTTTCCGAGCCGATGTGAAACTTTCCAGAATGACGCTGCACTCGAGCTCCAATTTATGAAATCGAGGCACGGAAAGAAAATCAATGCAAACACCCAAAATGGACTTCTGTGTGCCCTATGTCATTTCTAGGTGTATTTGGAATAATTCCGAGTACGTGTGAAACTTTCTTTGAACAGCGGTATCCAGAGCTCCACTTTATGAAATCGAGACACGTAAAGACAATCAATATGAAACACCCAAAATAGACTTCTAGTGTGCCCTATCTCATTTTTAGGTGCATTTGGAATCCTTCCGAGCCGGTGTGAAACTTTCGAGCAATCCAGCGTAGCCTAAGCTCCAATTTATGAAATCGAGGCACGGAAAGAAAATCCACCCCAAATTACTATAATGGACTTCTGTGTGCCCTACGTCATATCTAGGTGCATTTGGAGTAATTCCGAGCAAGTGTGAAACATTTCGAATCACGCACACCCAGAGCTCCACTTTATGAATTCGAGGCATGGAAAGAAAATGAACATCAAACTCCCATAATGGACTTCTAGTGTGCCCTACCTCATTTCTTGGTGCATTTGGAATCTTTCCGAGCCGATGTGAAACTTTCCAGAACGACACGTACCCTGAGCTCCAATTTATGAAATCGAGGCACGGAAAGAAAATCAATGCAAACACCCAAAATGGACTTCTGGTGTGCCCTATGTCATTTCTAGGTGTATTTGGAATAATTTCGAGTAGGTGTGAAACTTTACTGAACGACGGTATCCAGAGCTCCACTTTATGAAATCGAGACACAGAAAGACAATCAATACGAAACACCCAAAATAGACTTCTAGTGTGCCCTACCTCATTTCTAGGTGCATTTGGAATCCTTCCGAGCCGGTGTGAAACTTTCGAATCCACGCCAGTACCGAGCTCCAATTTATGAAATCGAGACACGGAAAGAAAATCCAGACCAAATAACTATAATGGACTTCTGGTGTGCCCTACATCATATCTAGGTGCATTTGGAGTAATTCCGGGCAAGTGTGGAACATTCCGAGCAGCGGTATCCAGAGCTCCACTTTATGAAATCGAGGCACGGAAAGACAATCAAAACGAAACATCCAAAATAGACTTCTAGTGTGCCCTATCTCATTTCTAGGTGCATTTGGAATCCTTCCGAGCCGTGTGAAACTTTCGAGCATCCACGCGCACCCTAAGCTCCAATTTATGAAATCGAGGCACGGAAAGAAAATCCACACCAAATTACTATAATGGACTTCGTGTGCCCTACGTCATATCTAGGTGCATTTGGAGTAATTCCGAGCAAGTGTGAAACATTCGAGCAGCGCATGCATACGAGCTCCACTTTATGAATTCGAGGCATGGAAAGAAAATGAACATCAAACTCCCATAATGGACTTCTAGTGTGCCCTACCTCATTTCTTGGTGCATTTGGAATCTTTCCGAGCCGATGTGAAACTTTCCAGAACGACGCGTACCCTGAGCTCCAATTAATGAAATCGAGGCACGGAAAGAAAATCAATGCAAACACCCAAAATGGACTTCTGGTGTGCCCTATGTCATTTATAGGTGTATTTGGAATAATTCTGACCATGTGTATCCAGAGCTCCACTTTACGAAATCGAGACACAGAAAGATAATCAATATGAAACACCCAAAATAGACTTCTAGTGTGCCCTACCTCATTTCTAGGTGCATTTGGAATCCTTCCGAGCCGGTGTGAAACTTTCGAATCAACGCGTAGCCTAAGCTCCAATTTATGAAATCGAGGCACGGAAGAAAATCCACCCCAAATTACTATAATGGACTTCGTGTGCCCTACGTCATATCTAGGTGCATTTGGAGTAATTCCGAGCAAGTGTGAAACATTTCGAAACCACGCTGCACTAGAGCTCCACTTTATGAATTCGAGGCATGGAAAGAAAATGAACATCAAACTGCCATAATGGACTTCTATTGTGCCCTACCTCATTTCTTGGTGCATTTGGAATCTTACCGAGCCGATGTGAAACTTTCCAGAACGAGACGTACACTGAGCTCCAATTTATGAAATCGAGGCACGGAAAGAAAATCAATGCAAACACCCAAAATGGACTTCTGGTGTGCCCTATGTCATTTCTAGGTGTATTTGGAATAATTTCGAGTAGGTGTGAAACTTTACTGAACGACGGTATCCAGAGCTCTACTTTATGAAATCGAGACGCAGAAAGACAATCAATACGAAACACCCAAAATAGACTTCTAGTGTGCCCTACCTCATTTCTAGGTGCATTTGAAATCCTTCCGAGCCGGTGTGAAACTTTCCAGAACAACGCGTACACTAAGCTCCAATTTATGAAATCGAGACACGGAAAGAAAATCCGCACCAAATAACTATAATGGACTTCTGGTGTGCCCTACGTCATATCTAGGTGCATTTGGAGTAATTCCGGGCAAGTGTGAAACATTCCAGAACGACGGGTATCCAGAGCTCCACTTTATGAATTCGAGGCATGGAAAGAAAATGAACATCAAACTCTCATAATGGACTTCTAGTGTGCCCTACGTCATTTCTAGGTGCATTTGGAATCTTTCCGAGCCGGTGTGAAACTTTCCAGAACTACGCGTACCCTGAGCTCCAATTTATGAAATCTAGGCACGTCAAGAAAATCGAAACGAAACACACATAACGGACTTCTATTGTGCCCTACGTCATTTCTTGGTGCATTTGGAATAATTTTGAGCAGGTGTAAAACTTTGCAGAGCGACGGGTACCCGGAGCTCCACATTATGAAATCGAGGCACGGAAAGAAAATCAATGCAAACACCCAAAATGGACTTCTGGTGTGCCCTATGTCATTTCTAGGTGTATTTGGAATAATTTCGAGTAGGTGTGAAACTTTACTGAACGACGGTATCCAGAGCTCTACTTTATGAAATCGAGACACAGAAAGACAATCAATACGAAACACCAAAAATAGACTTCTAGTGTGCCCTACCTCATTTCTAGGTGCATTTGGAATCCTTCCGAGCCGGTGTGAAACCTTCTAGAACGACGCGTACACTAAGCTCCAATTTATGAAATCGAGACACGGAAAGAAAATCCGCACCAAATAACTATAATGGACTTCGGTGTGCCCTCTAGGTGCATTTGGAGTAATTCCGGCAAGTGTGAAACATTCCGCAATCCATCGGTACCCGAGCTCCACTTTATGAATTCGAGGCATGGAAAGAAAATGAACATCAAACTCTCATAATGGACTTCTAGTGTGCCCTACGTCATTTCTAGGTGCATTTGGAATCTTTCCGAGCTGGTGTGAAACTTTCCGAACCACGCTGCACTCGAGCTCCAATTTATGAAATCTTGGCATGTAAAGAAAATCAAACGAAACACACATAATGGACTTCTATTGTGCCCTACGTCATTTCTAGGTGCATTTGGAATAATTTTGAGCAGTGTAAAACTTTGCGAGCGCGACGGCACCCGAGCTCCACATTATGAAATCGAGGCACGGAAAGAAAATCAATGCAAACACTCAAAATGGACTTCTGGTGTGCCCTATGTCATTTCTAGGTGTATTTGGAATAATTTTTAGTAGGTGTGAAACTTTCTTTGAGCAGCAGTATCCAGAGCTCCACTTTATGAAATCGAGAGACAGAAAGACAATCAAAACGAAACATCCAAAATAGAATTCTAGTGTGCCCTCTCTCATTTCTAGGTGCATTTGGAATCCTTCCGACCCGGTGTGAAACTTTCCAGAACGACGCGTACCCTAAGCTCCAATTTATGAAATCGAGGCACGGAAAGAAAATCCACACCAAATTACTATAATGGACTTCTGGTGTGCCCTACGTCACATCTAGGTGCATTTGGAATAATTCCGAGCAAGTGTGAAACATTCCAGAAAGACGCGTACCCAGAGCTCCACTTTATAAATTCGATGCATGGAAAGAAAATGAACATCAAACTCCCATAATGGACTTCTAGTGTGCCCTACCTCATTTCTTGGTGCATTTGGAATCTTTCCGAGCCGATGTGAAACTTTCCAGAACGCGTACCCTGAGCTCCAATTAATGAAATCGAGGCACGGAAAGAAAATCAATGCAAACACCCAAAATGGATTTCTGGTGTGCCCTATGTCATTTCTAGGTGTATTTGGAATAATTCTGAGTACGTGTGAAACTTTGCTGAACGATGGTATCCAGAGCTCCACTTTATGAAATCGAGACACAGAAAGACAATCAATATGAAACACCCAAAATAGACTTCTAGTGTGCCCTATCTCATTTTTAGGTGCATTTGGAGTCCTTCCGACCCGGTGTGAAACTTTCCAGAACGACGCGTAGCCTAAGCTCCAATTTATGAAATCGAGGCATGGAAAGAAAATCCACCCCAAATTACTATAATGGACTTCTGGTGTGCCCTACGTCATATCTAGGTGCATTTGGAGTAATTCCGAGCAAGTGTGAAACATTTCAGAACGACGCGTACCCAGAGCTCCACTTTATGAATTCGAGGCATGGAAAGAAAATGAACATCAAACTCCCATAATGGACTTCTATTGTGCCCTACCTCATTTCTTGGTGCATTTGGAATCTTTCCGAGCCGATGTGAAACTTTCCAGAACGACACGTACCCTGAGCTCCAATTTAGGAAATCGAGGCACGGAAAGAAAATCAATGCAAACACCCAAAATGGACTTCTGGTGTGCCCTATGTCATTTCTAGGTGTATTTGGAATAATTTCGAGTAGGTGTGAAACTTTCTTTGACGAGCGGTATCGAGCTCCACTTTATGAAATCGAGACACAGAAAGACAATCAACACGAAACACCCAAAATAGACTTCTAGTGTGCCCTACCTCATTTCTAGGTGCATTTGGAATCCTTCCGAGCCGGTGTGAAACTTTCCGCAATCCACGCTGCACCTAAGCTCCAATTTATGAAATCGAGACACGGAAAGAAAATCCAGACCAAATAACTATAATGGACTTCTGGTGTGCCCTACGTCATATCTAGGTGCATTTGGAGTAATTCCGGGCAAGTGTGAAACTTTCTAGAACGACGGTACCCAGAGCTCCACTTTATGAATTCGAGGCATGGAAAGAAAATGAACATCAAACTCTCATAATGGACTTCTAGTGTGCCCTACGTCATTTCTAGGTGCATTTGGAATCTTTCCGAGCCGTGTGAAACTTTCGAACTCCACGCGTGCCACTCGAGCTCCAATTTATGAAATCTAGGCACGCCAAGAAAATCAAACAAAACACACATAATGGACTTCTATTGTGCCCTACGTCATTTCTTGGTGCATTTGGAATAATTTTGAGCAGGTGTAAAACTTTGCAGAGCGGACAGGTGCACCCGAGCTCCACATTATGAAATCGAGGCATGGAAAGAAAATCAATGCAAACACCTAAAATGGACTTCTGGTGTGCCCTATGTCATTTCTAGGTGTATTTGGAATAATTTCGAGTAGGTGTGAAACTTTACTGAACGACGGTATCCAGAGCTCTACTTTATGAAATCGAGACACAGAAAGACAATCAATACGAAACACCTAAAATAGACTTCTAGTGTGCCCTACCTCATTTCTAGGTGCATTTGGAATCCTTCCGAGCCGGTGTGAAACCTTCCAGAAAGACGCGTACACTAAGCTCCAATTTATGAAATCGAGAGACGGAAAGAAAATCCAGACCAAATAACTATAATGGAATTCTGGTGTGCCCTACGTCATATCTAGGTGCATTTGGAGTAATTCCGGGCATGTGTGGAACATGCAGAACGACGGGTACCCAGAGCTCCACTTTATGAATTCGAGGCATGGAAAGAAAATGAACATCAAACTCTCATAATGGACTTCTAGTGTGCCCTACGTCATTTCTAGGTGCATTTGGAATCTTTCCGAGCCGGTGTGAAACTTTCCAGAACGACGCGTGACCTGAGCTCCAATTTATGTAATCGAGGCACGGAAAGAAAATCAAAACCAAACACCCATAATGGACTTCTAGTGTGCCCTACGTCATTTCTAGGTGCATTTGGAATAATTCTGAGCAGGTGTGAAACTTTGCAGAGCGACGCACCTTAAGCTCCACATTATGAAATCGAGGCACGGAAAGAAAATCAATGCAAACACCCAAAATGGACTTCTGGTGTGCCCTATGTCATTTCTAGGTGCATTTGGAATAATTCCGAGCAGGTGTGAAACTTTGCTGAACGACGGTACCCAGAGCTCCACTTTATGAAATCGAGGCATGGAAAGACAATGAACATCAAACACCCAAAATAGACTTCTAGTGTGCCCTACCTCATTTCTAGGTGCATTTGGAATCCTTCCGAGCCGGTGTGAAACTTTCCAGAACGACGCGTACCCTAAGCTCCAATTTATGAAATCGAGGCACGGAAAGAAAATCCACACCAAATAACTATAATGGACTTCTGGTGTGCCCTACGTCATTTCTAGGTGCATTTGGAATAATTCCGAGCAAGTGTGAAACATTCCAGAACGACGGGTACCCAGAGCTCCACTTTATGAAATCGAGGCATGGAAAGAAAATGAACATCAAACTCCCATAATGGACTTCTAGTGTGCCCTACCTCATTTCTAGGTGCATTTGGAATCTTTCCGAGCCGGTGTGAAACTTTCCAGAACGACGCGTACCTTGAGCTCCAATTTATGAAATCGAGGCACGGAAAGAAAATCAAAAGCAAACACCCATAATGGACTTCTAGTGTGCCCTACGTCATTTCTAGGTGCATTTGGAATAATTCATCTGTGAATAATTCGAGAGAAAGACCCAGAGCTCCACATTATGAAATCGAGGCACGGAAAGAAAATCAATACAAACACCCAAAATGGACTTCTAGTGTGCCCTACCTCATTTCTAGGTGCATTTGGAATCCTTCCGAGCCGGTGTGAAACTTTCCAGAACGACGCGTACCCTAAGCTCCAATTTATGAAATCGAGGCACGGAAAGAAAATCACACCAAATAACTATAATGGACTTCTGGTGTGCCCTACGTCATTTCTAGGTGCATTTGGAATAATTCCGAGCAAGTGTGAAACATTCCAGAACGACAAGTACCCAGAGCTCCACTTTATGAAATCGAGGCATGGAAAGAAAATGAACATCAAACTCCCATAATGGACTTCTAGTGTGCCCTACCTCATTTCTAGGTGCATTTGGAATCTTTCCGAGCCGGTGTGAAACTTTCCAGAACGACGCGTACCCTAAGCTCCAATTTATGAAATCGAGGCACGGAAAGAAAATCAAAACCAAACACCCATAATGGACTTCTAGTGTGCCCTACGTCATTTCTAGGTGCATTTGGAATAATTCCGAGCAAGTGTGAAACTTTCCAGAACGACGGGTACCCAGAGCTCCACTTTATGAAATCGAGGCATGGAAAGAAAATCAATGCAAACACCCAAAATGGACTTCTGGTGTGCCCTATGTCATTTCTAGGTGCATTTGGAATAATTCCGAGCAGTGTGTGAAACTTTCGAGCAGCGACGGTATCCAAGCTCCACTTTATGAAACCGAGGCATGGAAAGAAAATGAACATCAAACTCCCATAATGGACTTCTAGTGTGCCCTACCTCATTTCTTGGTGCATCTGGAATCTTTCCGAGCCGAGTGTGTGAAACTTTCGAGAAACTTTCCAGAGCTCCAATTTATGAAATCGAGGCACGGAAAGAAAATCAATGCAAACACCTAAAATGGACTTCTGGTGTGCCCTACGTCATTTCTAGGTGCATTTGGAATAATTCCGAGCAGGTGTGAAACTTTCCGAATCAGCGGTATCCAGAGCTCCACTTTATGAAATCGAGACACGGAAAGAAAATCAAAACCAAACACCCATAATGGACTTCTAGTGTGCCCTACGTCATTTCTAGGTGCATTTGGAATAATTCCGAGTAGGTGTGAAACTTTGCTGAACGACGGTATCCAGAGCTCCACTTTATGAAATCGAGACACAGAAAGACAATCAATACGAAACACCCAAAATAGACTTCTAGTGTGCCCTACCTCATTTCTAGGTGCATTTGGAATAATTCCGAGCCGGTGTGAAACTTTCCAGAACGACGCGTACCCTAAGCTCCAATTTATGAAATCGAGGCACGGAAAGAAAATCCACACCAAATAACTATAATGGACTTCTGGTGTGCCCTACGTCATATCTAGGTGCATTTGGAATAATTCCGAGCAAGTGTGAAACATTCCAGAACGACGGGTACCCAGAGCTCCACTTTATGAATTCGAGGCATGGAAAGAAAATGAACATCAAACTCCCATAATGGACTTCTAGTGTGCCCTACCTCATTTCTTGGTGCATTTGGAATCTTTCCGAGCCGGTGTGAAACTTTCCAGAACGACGCGTACCCTGAGCTCCAATTTATGAAATCGAGGCACGGAAAGAAAATCAATGCAAACACCCAAAATGGACTTCTGGTGTGCCCTATGTCATTTCTAGGTGTATTTGGAATAATTCCGAGTAGGTGTGAAACTTTCTTTGAGCAGCGGTATCCAGAGCTCCACTTTATGAAATCGAGACACAGAATGACAATCAATACGAAACACCCAAAATAGACTTCTAGTGTGCCCTATCTCATTTCTCGGTGCATTTGGAATCCTTCCGACCCGGTGTGAAACTTTCCAGAACGACGCGTACCCTAAGCTCCAATATATGAAATCGAGGCACGGAAAGAAAATCCACACCAAATTACTATAATGGACTTCTGGTGTGCCCTACGTCATATCTAGGTGCATTTGGAGTAATTCCGGGCAAGAGTGAAACATTCCAAAACGACGGGTACCCAGAGCTCCACTTTATGAATTCAAGGCATGGAAAGAAAATGAACATCAAACTCCCATAACGGACTTCTAGTGTGCCCTACCTCATTTCTTGGTGCATTTGGAATCTTCTGGTGTGCCCTGTGTCATTTCGAGGTGTATTTGGAATAATTCCGAGTAGGTGTGAAACTTTGCTGAACGACGGTATCCAGAGCTCCACTTTATGAAATCGAGACACGGAAAGAAAATCAAAACCAAACACTCATAATGGACTTCTAGTGTGCCCTACGTCATTTCTAGGTGCATTTGCAATAATTCCGAGTAAGTGTGAACATGAACATCAAACTCCCATAATGGACTTCTAGTGTGCCCTACCCTATTTCTTGGTGCATTTGGAATCTTTCCGAGCCGGTGTGAAACTTTCCAGAACGACGCGTACCCTGAGCTCCAATTTATGAAATCGAGGCACGGAAAAAAAATCAATGCAAACACCCAAAATGGACTTCTGGTGTGCCCTATGTCATTTCTAGGTGTATTTGGAATAATTCCGAGTAGGTGTGAAACTTTGCTGAACGACGGTATCCAGAGCTCCACTTTATGAAATCGAGACACAGAAAGACAATCAATACGAAACACCCAAAATAGACTTCTAGTGTGCCCTACCTCATTTCTAGGTGCATTTGGAATCCTTCCGAGCCGGTGTGAAACTTTCCAGAACGATGCGCACCCTAAGCTCCAATTTATGAAATCGAGACACGGAAAGAAAATCCAGACCAAATTACTATAATGGACTTCTGGTGTGCCCTACGTCATATCTAGGTGCATTTGGAGTAATTCTGGGCAAGTGTGAAACATTCCGAATCCACGGCACCCAGAGCTCCACTTTATGAATTCGAGGCATGGAAAGAAAATGAACAACAAACTCCCATAATGGACTTCTAGTGTGCCCTACCTCATTTCTTGGTGCATTTGGAATCTTTCCGAGCCGGTGTGAAACTTTCCAGAACTACGCGTACCCTTAGCTCCAATTTACGAAATCTAGGCACGTAAAGAAAATCGAAACGAAACACACATAACAGACTTCCATTGTGCCCTACGTCATTTCTTTGTGCATTTGGAATAATTCTGAGCAGGTGTAAAACTTTGCAGAGCGACGGGTACCCGAAGCTCCACATTATGAAATCGAGGCACGGAAAGAAAATCAATGCAAACACCCAAAATGGACTTCTGGTGTGCCCTATGTCATTTCTAGGTGTATTTGGAATAATTCCGAGTAGGTGTGAAACTTTGCTGAACGACGGTATCCAGAGCTCCACTTTATGAAATCGAGACACAGAAAGACAATCAATATGAAACACCCAAAATAGACTTCTAGTGTGCCCTATCTCATTTCTAGGTGCATTTGGAATCCTTCCGAGCCGGTGTGAAACTTTCCAGAACGACGCGTACCCTAAGCTCCAATTTATGAAATCGAGGCACGGAAAGAAAATCCACACCAAATAACTATAATGGACTTCTGGTGTGCCCTACGTCATATCTAGGTGCATTTGGAATAATTCCGAGCAAGTGTGAAACATTCGAGCGACGGGTACCCAGAGCTCCACTTTATGAATTCGAGGCATGGAAAGAAAATGAACATCAAACTCCCATAATGGACTTCTAGTGTGCCCTACGTCATTTCTAGGTGCATTTGGAATCTTTCCGAGCCGGTGTGAAACTTTCCGAACAACGCGTGCACTCGAGCTCCAATTTATGAAATCTAGGCACGTGAAGAAAATCAAACAAAACACACATAACGGACTTCTATTGTGCCCTACGTCATTTCTTGGTGCATTTGGAATAATTTTGAGCAGGTGTAAAACTTTGCAGAGCGACGGGTACCCGGAGCTCCACATTATGAAATCGAGGCACGGAAAGAAAATCAATGCAAACACCCAAAATGGACTTCTGGTGTGCCCTATGTCATTTCTAGGTGTATTTGGAATAATTCCGAGTAGGTGTGAAACTTTGCTGAACGACGGTATCCAGAGCTCCACTTTATGAAATCGAGACACAGAAAGACAATCAATACGAAACACCCAAAATAGACTTCTAGTGTGCCCTATCTCATTTCTAGGTGCATTTGGAATCCTTCCGAGCCGGTGTGAAACTTTCCAGAACGACGCGTACCCTAAGCTCCAATTTATGAAATCGAGGCACGGAAAGAAAATCCACACCAAATTACTATAATGGACTTCTGGTGTACCCTACGTCATATCTAGGTGCATTTGGAGTAATTCCGAGCAAGTGTGAAACATTCCAGAACGACGGGTACCCAGAGCTCCACTTTATGAATTCGAGGCATGGAAAGAAAATGAACATCAAACTCCCATAATGGACTTCTAGTGTGCCCTACCTCATTTCTTGGTGCATTTGGAATCTTTCCGAGCCGGTGTGAAACTTTCGAGCAATCCACGTGCACTCTAAGCTCCAATTTATGAAATCGAGGCACGGAAAGAAAATCAAACCAAACACTATAATGGACTTCGTGTGCCCTACGTCATTTCTAGGTGCATTTGGAATAATTCCGAGCAAGTGAAACATTCCAAAACGCAGCGGTACCCAGAGCTCCACTTTATGAAATCGAGGCATGGAAAGAAAATGAACATCAAACACCCATAATGGACTTCTAGTGTGCCCTACCTCATTTCTAGGTGCATTTGGAATCTTTCCGAGCCGGTGTGAAACTTTCGAATCGACGCAGCACTCGAGCTCCAATTTATGAAATCGAGGCACGGAAAGAAAATCAATGCAAACACCCAAAATGGACTTCTAGTGTGCCCTACGTCATTTCTAGGTGCATTTGGAATAATTCCGAGTAAGTGTGAAACTTTCGAGCAGCGGTATCCAGAGCTCCACTTTATGAAATCGAGGCACGGAAAGAAAATCAACATCAAACACTCATAATGGACTTCTAGTGTGCCCTACGTCATTTCTAGGTGCATTTGCAATAATTCCGAGTAAGTGTGAACATGAACATCAAACTCCCATAATGGACTTCTAGTGTGCCCTACCCTATTTCTTGGTGCATTTGGAATCTTTCCGAGCCGGTGTGAAACTTTCCAGCAATCCACGCCACTATGAGCTCCAATTTATGAAATCGAGGCACGGAAAAAAAATCAATGCAAACACCCAAAATGGACTTCTGGTGTGCCCTATGTCATTTCTAGGTGTATTTGGAATAATTCCGAGTAGGTGTGAAACTTTCTTTGACGAGCGGTATCGAGCTCCACTTTATGAAATCGAGACACGAAAAGACAATCAATCTGAAACACCCAAAATAGACTTCTAGTGTGCCCTACCTCATTTCTAGGTGCATTTGGAATCCTTCCGAGCCGGTGTGAAACTTTCCAGAACGACGCGTACCCTAAGCTCCAATTTATGAAATCGAGACACGGAAAGAAAATCCACACCAAATAACTATAATGGACTTCTGGTGTGCCCTACGTCATATCTAGGTGCATTTGGAGTAATTCCAGCAAGTGTGAAACATTCCGAATCCATCGGTACCCAGAGCTCCACTTTATGAATTCGAGGCATGGAAAGAAAATGAACATCAAACTCCCATAATGGACTTCTAGTGTGCCCTACCTCATTTCTTGGTGCATTTGGAATCTTTCCGAGCCGGTGTGAAACTTTCCGAACCACGCGCACCTTTAGCTCCAATTTATGAAATCTAGGCACGAAAGAAAATCAAACCAAACACACATAATGGACTTCTATTGTGCCCTACGTCATTTCTTTGTGCATTTGGAATAATTCTGAGCAGGTGTAAAACTTTGCAGAGCGACGGGTACCCGAAGCTCCACATTATGAAATCGAGGCACGGAAAGAAAATCAATGCAAACACACAAAATGGACACCGGGTGTGCCCTATGTCATTTCTAGGTGTATTTGGATTAATTCCGAGTAGGTGTGAAACTTTGGTGAACGACGGTATCCAGAGCTCCACTTTATGAAATCGAGACACAGAAAGACAATCAATACAAAACACCCAAAATAGACTTCTAGTGTGCCCTATCTCATTTCTAGGTGCATTTGGAATCCTTCCGACCCGGTGTGAAACTTTCGAGCAGCACGCTGCACTCTAAGCTCCAATTTATGAAATCGAGGCACGGAAAGAAAAGAAAATCCACACCAAATTACTATAATGGACTTCGTGTGCCCTACGTCATATCTAGGTGCATTTGGAGTAATTCCGAGCAAGTGTGAAACATTCCGAATCCATCGCACCCAGAGCTCCACTTTATGAATTCGAGGCATGGAAAGAAATGAACATCAAACTCCCATAATGGACTTCTAGTGTGCCCTACGTCATTTCTAGGTGCATTTGGAATCTTTCCGAGCCGGTGTGAAACTTTCGAGAACAACGCGTACCCTGAGCTCCAATTTATGAAATCTAGGCACGTAAAGAAAATCGAAACGAAACACACATAACGGACTTCTATTGTGCCCTACGTCATTTCTTGGTGCATTTGGAATAATTTTGAGCAGGTGTAAAACTTTGCAGAGCGACGGGTACCCGGAGCTCCACATTATGAAATCGAGGCACGGAAAGAAAATCAATGCAAACACCCAAAATGGACTTCTGGTGTGCCCTATGTCATTTCTAGGTGTATTTGGAATAATTCGAGTAGGTGTGAAACTTTGCTGAACGACGGTATCCAGAGCTCCACTTTATGAAATCGAGACACAGAAAGACAATCAATACGAAACACCCAAAATAGACTTCTAGTGTGCCCTATCTCATTTCTAGGTGCATTTGGAATCCTTCCGACCCGGTGTGAAACTTTCCAGAACGACGCGTACCCTAAGCTCCAATTTATGAAATCGAGGCACGGAAAGAAAATCCACACCAAATTACTATAATGGACTTCTGGTGTACCCTACGTTATATCTAGGTGCATTTGGAGTAATTCCGAGTAAGTGTGAAACATTCCGCAATCCACGGTACCAAGAGCTCCACTTTATGAAATCGAGGCATGGAAAGAAAATGAACATCAAACTCCCATAATGGACTTCTAGTGTGCCCTACCTCATTTCTTGGTACATTTGTAATCTTTCTGAGCCGGTGTGAAACTTTCCGTAACCACGCAGCATCCATGAGCTCCAATTTATGAAATCGAGGCAC
>JAYEVD010000308.1:0-160799 GCA_036346405.1 Phyllostachys edulis | reverse complement strand
AATTCCTGTCTTAGACATGAGCAGTTTTCTTAGCACCTGACTGCAGGGTTTACACACACATCTGCTGAGTTAGTTTTACTGAAGGGTTTTGATTTGAGGGTGCATCTACCAACCATTTCAACCAAAAAATGAAGACACTGTCAGTAGTTGTTACGGGGTGGAACTGGAGAGATGATTAGTAGAAGCATTTGGAAATCGAATTTGTTTTGATAAAGCAAATCCTCGGAAATGGGCCCCAAGTCCCGGAAGAAGCTGTATCCAATTCCATTATCCGGTCAAAAGGAAAAAACAAAAAAACTTCTGCGAAAATCACCAACCACCACAACTCATTTGCGTGGCGTGGTACTCTACTAATCTAATCCATCCATGGCTCGATTCATTTGCGCAAGATCGATCGATACTAGTACTACTAACAGCAGTTTCCCATGTATGGTGGTGTTTAGCACGAATTTGTAAGGTTTTGAGCTTTTATATGGGTGGAATTTTTCCCAGTGAATTTTGTGCAATGTTAAGACTTAAGAGAGCTCCATCAGTGACTGTTATGCAAAATGTGCATCAGAAACTCATGAATCCATCATCAGGGCTCCTCGGTATTTCGGAGGACTGGGCAAGACAAAATGGGAGGCCCTTTATTCTAACATAAACAGTGTTACTTTTATATCAACCGTAAAGTTATTAAATACATAAAAAGATACAAACTACTCATAGAAAGCAATTTCTTCTAGCATTTCTAGATGCAAAGTCATTGATAATAGTATCCACGCAATGTGATCTAACATATCCTTTTCAATGCATAAAGTGGTCGGACCATTCAAACTTTCTTGTGATATTGATGACCTCAAATAGTTTTTCAATAACTTCAACTTTGAAAAGCTTCTTCAGCTTGATGCTATAGTCATGTGTACAAGAAATAAGATTCGATAAGCAATTGAAACATTTGGATAACAATCTACATCTCTAACAAACTAAAAATCTCAATAGAGACATTGTCACATGGCAAAGTCATTTGCAATACTTTAATTCAGAAAAGAGATGCATCAGATACCCATCCCTACACTCTTAACCTCAACCTAGTTAGTAGTTATACAACCTCGCAGAGCAATAGAGCATATATAGGATATACAATTATACATATACGTATATGTAGTATGATATATTAGGATCGGGGCCCTTGGCTCTGTGGGCCCCTGGCGGTCGCTTCCGCCGCCCTCCTCAGAACGGCCCTGTCCATCATCGAACGGTTGCTACACGCACAAAATCAGAATGTTCAATTTGTTACATGTTTCAAATCTTTTCTCAATGTGCCCCATTTATCATAATTTTATGATGGAACTAGGTGATTGTATAAGCAAAATTCATTTGTTACTTACAAATTTAACATCCAGATCCAGATTCCAGAATTATACTTAATGTTGGCTAAAAGAATATTCATTTGGCTTTTGCTGTTTTCTAAACCCTGTACACATCTGTCAATGAAACAGTCAAATATAAGATTTGCATTTGGATTTGGTCAGCAAATCTTATTAGATGCATGGACCTCCAAAATTCCCTCCTGTGGACTCAGATGAAGGATGGGCATTGACATATTCCTGAACATCAAGACATGAAAATTTCAAAACTACCACTTGGTGGAAAATTCAATGTACATTGTAGGAACAGTTAAAATTAAGGAGTACAAGAGTCATTCTATTCTTGCACTGTAAGTCTGTATGAAGTTGGAATCCTTCTTAGCCTCAGGGATATCTGCAATGCACTTCATGCTGTCTTCCATTTTAATATTTGCCTGGTTATCTTGTCTGATCTGTGATCTCCTGGCTACCATATCCTCGTATATGGTGTTTGTTTGTTGTTTTTTTCCTGTTGGAACTTGGTGTGTCATATTTGATCTTGTCCCCTTCAATAATTCGATGGTATCTACTATATAGATTTGGACATTTTGATGGTATATACTATATATTTTGATCTTGTCCCCTGATGGCCCTGTCATTGGTCATCCCTTTTTTTTTGGGGGGTTGTTGATACTGATAGTTTGGTTTCCATGTTGATTTTTTTCTTTATTCCTTCTTTTTATTTTCAGATGTCGGATTATGTCTGACGAAATATTCACAAGGATTTCCTCCTTATGACATATTATTTGATCATGCAACTGTCACAAGGAGGTTGCGCAGGAGTAGCACTGCGTGTGATAGTTCCAAGGAAAGTCTAATTGTCGTCTATAATGTCAATTCATACCCTGACAAGAAGATGATCGATTGTCCGGGATTTCCGATTTCTATGGGGAAGATGGTTGTGATAAACGATAATTGTCTTTCTATTATTGTTATGGAGCAAGACGCGACGCACCGTAGCAAACGTAATTGTTACCACAACATTTAGTATCGAGCCACCCACCACGGCTTCGGTGCCGAACTACCTCCTTCGTCATGTTGAAGGCTAGCAACGAAAAGATGATAGCCTCAATTGACAACATGATGGCCATCCTCCAAAAAGCGTGGACATTGATGGTCAAGTTGAAGGAGCAGAGGAGGCATCGATGCCATTGCAATGGTGGCGCTACCACCACCTTCCTCAACGGCGCCACCGGTGCCACCCTAGCTAGTGGGCATCGCCGCCCTTGGTTGCACCTCGATGCGCCGCCCGAGGAAGGATGTCGTTGTTCAGCGGCGATCTTTTCCACACGATCGACCGATGTTGTGCCATAAGCAAAGTAAGAGCGACAGCAATCGACGCGCCGCCCGTCGCGTCCTTCCCCGCCACCGTCACGCTTCGAGGCGATGAAGAGTGTAACTATTGCCCTATGTCGGTTGCCTATGCCACCAACATCTTCCTCAACGCCACAACATGCTAAGACGCTTTTCTTGGGCGTCATACGGAGTATCATTGATCTACTCGCTTAATCGATGCTGGTGATCAATACTATTGTCAACATGGGGTCACCAAGAACTTCAACTGTGGCTACCGCCACAGTCGAGGACAGTGAGGGGTGTAATGTTATAGAGCAAGATGCGACGCACCGCAGCAGCGTGTGAATGGCACTGTGGCGGCACCTAACAGTGATGAGCTACTGTAGAGTACATGAACAGCACCCCTGGCCGGTATTGTATCGCGGTGTTTCCTATATGTGGTGATGAGTTTCTAGGATAAAGAATATTTGGTTAGGTAGATTATTTTGAGATTCCTTATCTATCTAGAGTATAATCTTATTTATTAGAAAGATTATTTTTAATAGTTGGAAAGATTAGATTGGATTGATAGGTTTTCTTATAGATTATTTCTTAGATGTCAAGTCGGATTGTCCCTATAAAAGGAATGACATGTATCCATTATCAATCAAAGCAATGAGAAATCAAGAATTCAACTAAGCCTCGAGCCTCGCTACTCGACAGGAAGAGCTCATCGACGGTTAGATGAGGACAAGTGATCTACCCTCAGCCCTTGGACCTGTAACCAACCAACTACACACAACAATTATGAACGGCTAAACCACTTCTTTAGGAGAACAATTATGCTGGTTTATCAGTACAGTTGAGGATTCATATTCCCAGGAAATCCTGTTGGTTTAGCACAAGAATTGTACAGTTCAGTTTATAGGTTATAATTTCTATGAACACGAGCTAAATTACACACACGACTTTATTCTTGATATGTACAGCTTTATTATGGTAAAAAAATTTATAAATCCTTGGTACAGGTTATACGGTAGATTTTCATTTCGTGACATTACGAAAAGCAAAGGTTTAAGCCTGTAATAACTGGGACCTGATTACTCAAAACACAAAGAAGGGCCCCAAGATATTTCATTCAGTGTTAGAAGAAATCATCTCTGAAATTACTTCTCAGCTGTAATTGGTAGAAGAACATAAACTGCCTCATGTAAAATTAAGAATTGATGTTCCTCCGGTGATGAAAAGCTACATGAGAATCACAGATCAAATGCACCCAAGTATCCATTGGCGCCTCAATCTATGCCAATTCAGAGCTGCTGTCAGGTGTCAGCTGCTGTCCATGTGGAGAGGGCGTAGAGGATGCGCCCTTCCATCCCTGCAGAAGCCACCAGCTATCCTCGCTGATGACGAAATGCTTGTGGTACTGCTGCTCCACTGTCTCCCCAGCATCTGAACAATGTCAGGGTCCAACGGCAGCTGCCTTAGCCCCGCACGCTGGCTCCGCGCCTGCCATTGCCTGTAGTTCTGAGGGCGCTCAACCCGGTCCGCGCCCTCGCAGGCGATGATGTTCACGGCGATCGGCGCGAAGAAGTCCCGCTCCACCACCAGCCTATTGTCGTTGCCCCGCGGCATGGTGGTGTCCATCATGTCGAACTGCGCCGTGAAGTCGTACAGCGCCTCGCGGAACCGCGTCACGAAGAAGGCCGAGTTGTACGACCCATTGCCGACGCAATGGACAAACACGGACGGCTTTATCTTCCTGATGGTGTTGAGCACCAGGTCCGGGGCTTAGCCTATCGACGACGATGCTCTCGTCCATCAGGGTCCTGAAGTAGCACACGCTGTTCATGACGAGCACCTCGTCGGGATCGATGTCCAGGTCCTCAGCACGGACAGCCTCAGACTTGGCTGCGATGGCATGGAACTTGAATGGCACGCCGAACCGGCGCGCACAGCGGCTGAGCTGGCGTCCTATCGCCTCAATCTTCTCAGCCGGACGAAACCCGGGCTGCGGGGTGTCGATGCCGGTGATCCTCACCTCCGGCGGCCCTCCCTGCCTGTCCGCCAGCCACTGTAGCAGGTCCGGCCACTAGAACCCAAGGTGGATGCCGTAGTGCACAATATGCAACTTCTGCCTCCCCGCGACGACGTGGTAGATGGTCTTGTTGGAGAAGAGGAATGACACCTTGAAGAAGCAACAGGTGGCCATGTATAGCCGGTAGGCCTTGAGGATCATCAAAGCGGAGGTGCTACTCACCATCACCGACTGGTAGAGCTGGCTGCCCTTGCCGGCCAGCCGCACCTCCAGGCCCTCGGCAAAGCAATGCACCAGCCGCTGTGTGGCGTCCCCTGTCGGCGACGAGTGCCGCTTGATCCGCACCAGCAGCTCGCCCGCGTCGCGCCGGTCATTGGCGGCCACCGCTTCCGCGCAGCAGATGAGAAGCCTGTGCAGGTCGACCACCGCTTGCCTTGCGCCACGCCTCCCGCGTGGCGCCCTCCTACAGATGCTCTTCTGCTCCACCTCGTTCTCCCTCCCCATGGTGACATGTAGGTGTAGCTCTTACATCTCGGTGAGGCACATGGCGTAGCCATTGAGCATGATCTGTTCCAGAATCTCGCGCCCGGTGGCACACTCCTCCGAGTCAGGCTGCACCAGCGCCGCTATTTGCTTGCTGCTCCTGCCGACGTCGTCCGCCTCCGTCTCGTCGCCGTCGAGCCTGTTCTTGCGCCCCCTACCATCCGCCGTCTCGTTGTCTCTGGGCAAGAACCTCATGGCATCCTCCATGCCTTTGAAGAACGCCATGCTCGAGAGCATGTCCATGCTGGTGCTGCTCTCGCCGGCGAGAAACAAGGTGATGCTGGGCTCCACCGTGTCCGTGCCATTGAAGAAGAAGGCTGCAGGATCCTGGCTGCCCGTGCTATTGCCTTGGCCGGACAGCAAGGCGGAGGCAAGCATGTCGGAGAAGGAGGAGCGGGCCGGTGTCGAGGGCTAGAGCTCGGTGGAATTGCACGGCCATGCAGTGAGGTTGGGCTCGGGGGCGAGGGTATCGGATGAGGTGGCTGAGAAGGCGGATGCGGTGGTGGTGACGGAGAGGATCTGGGCGAAAGGCTGCTGGGCCTGGAGGAGCGCCGGGTGGTCGGGGTAGTGGTAGAAGAACTTGTCGACGGTGTCCTCCTCCATGAGCATGCGGGAGATGTTGTCGAGGGCCAGGTCATCATGCGGCTGCGACTGCGAGGAGGCCGGGTCTCCATCGCCGCCGTGGGGAGTCGTCGGGGGCAGGTTGAGGAAGACGGAGGGGATGGTGCTTCTCCGGGCTCCATGAGGCCCCCAGGAGGAGCTCAAGCTCCTGCTCCTCCGGAGTGACGGCCATGGTGGTGCTCGTGTGCTATGCTATTGCTATATATGCTCAGTTTGAGAGGCAGGCATGAATTTGGTCTGGTGTTCGATGATTCCAACCATCCCAAGACCCACCCGGCAACGAAACTGTAGTATATCTTAGCGTACCGACAGAGTTAATATAGACGAGAGACTCACAATCCAGTTCGATGATTCCAACCATCCCTTTATAAATATGCCTCCATAGACTCACTGTTGCGCGACGATAAAGCATAGCTTTGTAATATACAAACACGTCTGACTTGTATCCAATCCTGAGAATTAAGTTGCAAAAGGCAGAGTGTTCAGTTTACCTTCTGGATCACTTGACAAAAGGCTTAGGCCTAACACATGCCCAAGTAGATTACTGACGAGTTTCCTTTTGTAGAATGGTGATCCATGCTCAAGAAGCTGATGGAAAAATAAAAGGTAAGTGCAGGAGTAGTAAAATCCCATAGGAGTTGGAGGAAAACCTTCTGGATGGCATAATTTGCAAAGACATCAATGACCAGTGTGCGGACATGAGGCATGATTTCGTCATACACCGCAATTATCAGTAGTTGCTGTGCCAAGCTTCTGCTGTATAAAACGGCTCCCAAATGGATCAGCACTGCATGCAAAATACAGCAAAGAGTAAAAGATGATTTAGCCATCAAAGGTCGCAATTGCTTCAAGCAACACATAGCACAACAGAATGCATATTCTCATGGGCACACTAATTTAAACTACTGGGCAGTATTTCTAATAACAAAACAAATTAATGCAGCATTTGAGGGTTGCATGAGTTATGCGCACCTGAAAGCAGGTACATGGCCCTTGATATGAATGAGCCGTATGGAATGGTTCATCGGATACTTGATCTGCTGAAGAAGGAACTGAAACTCAGAGTTCCTACTGTTCAGTCCACCGCTAGAATGATGGATATTGTCCGGTCGGCCTCCAGAATGTTGGATTTGAGAAAAACCAGAAATCCTTCCAGTTCCAAGAGCAACTTTATTTGCTGGATGTCTCCCAGAATATGACATCTCAACATCAAGAGCATAGTGATTCTTCAGAGCTTCAATGGACTGACGCATGAGTTTGAGAGGAATGCGCTGGTCTGGGTCAAACAATGCACGAACATATGCCTCCTGGACTGCCATTATCTCAGCAAAGCTCCCCAGTGCACTCCTTGAAGAAGAAAAAGAAGAAGACTGCACAGGCAGACCTCAATCATCATGGTTATTCAGCACTGTAATTTGGGAGTCTTGCTCAACTTTTGCTGGGCTACCTGAAAACTGTGGACCTGAGCCAGCACTAGGACCAGACACAATGTTTTCACGATTACTAATTTGCCCCGATGGCTTCAACTCAGCAGTTTCTATTGCATTGTTGTCCTGAAAGCTCATCTTGGGCAACTGAATCCTTGTTGGTGAACTGTCGAAATTGGTGTCGCCAGGAATCAATGGTGGTAGGTCAAATTCTTCCTCACCCAGTGGTAGCTCTAGGAAAGATGGTTCTTTTGTGGTCTGAATAGGGAGTAGTGTTTGAACTTCCAAGTTATTGATATCTCTGTTTGCATCAGCATTTGTAGGCACCTTCCGATGATCTGGAGTCAAAATTTCACTGCTTGGATCATCCTGAAATGGAAACGACAATGTCTCAACACCATAACGAGAATTGATTGCTGGTGCTTTTGATATATTGGATGCAAAAATACTAGCAACAGGTAAAACAATCAACTACGGTGGAAAACAACACCACCCTTGAAGCTAGGGGTGAAAACGGATCGGATATGGATGATAATGTTGAATACTGAATCAAAACGAATACGATCGCGAATATTTTTCAGAACATGAAAACCCTTAAATTGTATGTCAGAAATTAATGAAAACATATAACTAGTTTATTTGATGCAAACATTCATGAATTGTTCATATTTTCAGTAACCACACATAATATTGGCGCTAGCAAGCTGCATTAACTAGTTCATCACAAACATAAGACTTAATTTACCATATTTAGCTCATAAATCATAACTCATAAAGTCACAAGTCATCACGCATTCACACTTAGTTCATCATATACATATATAAAACTTAGTGCACACTAACATTGATTAGGCTAGATGGTTAATCTATACGCAAATGACTGTAACATCCCAAAGTATGTTACTAAAAATAAAATTAATAAAGTTATTATTTTATTGGATTTTCTGAGATTTAAAAGAGTTTTCTTGGTTAAAAGAAAAAATAAAAAATAAAGTCAATTATTTAATTTCCTAGTTTTTAATGTCAAAAATAAAATTTATTGAGTTTTCGGGATTTTATTGGATTTAAAGTGAAAAGGATATTTTAATTAATTTTTGAATTTTCTCGGATTTTAAAAAGGTCTTTCATATTTTTCATAAATTAAAAATAATTTATGTGCAAAACTAAAACCAACTTTAAGTCACATCATCCTTCCAAACCTTGAGAAAAAGGGCCTAGGGAGGGAACCCTACATGAGAACATTATTATTGTAACCAAGCTTGAATATCGGTTATATGGCCAAAATATCCGGTTGGGAAAAAGGCTTAGTGTTCTTTTAACCTATTCTATTTACAATACACAAACTTTTGTTCAATCCCTACTTCATACTTAGGCTTGAGGCCTGCTTCACACCATGGGGTCCCTACTTCGTTATTGTTCGGTCTTGTATGTTGTAACCACAAGAGCTAGTCATCTCATAAGAATTTTCTATACACAGAATTAAATTTAAAAAATAATAATAAAGTCCATTTGATCTGAGTCTAGATATCAGCCGATAACTACAAACCAGGTATTTGACGTCTTCCAACATTCAAAAAACCGTTCACTTTTGACCTCTAGGCTTGTTTCATTGGTGGTTTTCACCATGTTGGTAGCCACATAACTAGTTTTTTTCCCTTGTAGAATGCCACATCAATGTTAAATCACCTCCTAATCAGTTATACATACATATTATTGAAAAATAACCCTATGGTTGATGATATTTTGGAAACAAGTAAGTGAGATACTATGCTAACATGATCGCTTTGGGCTGATTTGTAAGTCACGTTAGCGTATCCAAGCTTACTGGGATGCTACATCACCGAAAACCAGCAAAAAACCATGGTGGTTTTGGGTGAGGGGGGATATGCCCGGACTGTATTTCAACCTTCAACTATGACCTTGGTTTGTTTTTTAACCAGCAACTGTGAAACCATCCACTTTACAACCTTAAACTTTGAAAACCGTTTAAAACCCAAACCTTCCACCCAGTCCAAGGTGCTCTTGCCCTAACATGGCATCCTACGTGGCAAGGGTTGCTGACATGGCACATTGGCCATCAACTAAGGTCATATACAATGGGTTTACATCAGCTGTCTATAGCCTCTGCCACATAGGATTTAAGCTGATGTGGATGAAAGAAAATAAAAAGAGAGAAATGTGATGTCTATAATCCTGTAGCCGACTGTAGCACCAGAACTAAGAAAAGAATTAAAAGATTGTGTGTTGTCTACAATTCTGTAGTCGACTGTATCACCACAACCCATTGTATGAGTTGTCTTTAATGCTGTCTACAAGTGACATGAAGAGTTTCTATAGACAGCAACTGTCTGTACCATTGTACATGCCTTAATCAATTAAATCAGCAAACAAAAAATAGCTAACCCCATATATAAGCCTCTCTCCCTTCCTCTCTCTCCCTTCCTCCTCTCTCTAGCCACTTCTTATCACACCCGTGTACTCGTGCGAGAGCGTTGTGTCGGCGTCGTTGCTGACCTCCCTCCTCTCGCTCATGACCGCTGTGGTAAGCCGCAAGGCCGATGACGTCGATCAACACCTTCCCCATGCTACTGACCAAGCTCAAGGTGTGGAGATGATTGTGAGTAGGAGTAACTCCAAGCCAAACTCAAGAAGATGTTGCTCGTGGAGTTCTAGCCCATAGTATGCTAATCTTCGTGCTATCTATTTTCCAATCCGACGGATGATTTAATTTGTTCATGTATATATCTTGATTTGACTAAGATGTATGTTTTTTATAACAAATTAGTTTTGTTTCTTCTTGCTTTTCTGAGTTGATTGGTCCGCTATTATTGCTCCTCTTTCATACCTTTCCTCTTGTCGAGTCTATGCCCGTGAAAGAACAAGATCTTATGCAAATCAAGACAGAAGACACGCGAACAAATTGATGTAACGGAAGCGACAACGGAAGTAAACGGGTAGGGCACGTCTCGTCACGAGCACGCCGATCGAGAAACCTATGCACGATCGATATTATCCAAAGACTAGGGTGATATTGGTGTACACGAGTACCGTCGAAGCTTGACTATCAAGCGAGACCTATACTACTAGAGACTAGATTACTCTCCACCATCTTCCTAGCCATCAGCTTCGGGATCCTCGTAGGCATAGTGTCCCTACTACTAGAGACTAGACTACTCTCCACCATCTTCCTAGCCATCACCGGGCAGTTCCTACCGGAGGCGGGAGGGCAGCCGGCCCGAGCCCAAAGACATTGATGGGCCCTCCTGTATATATACAAGACGTCAAGACAAATTATTTCATATGAATATTGCTTTTGCATTCGCTTAATCGCTTATTAGTAACATTTTATATATGTGTGTATATATACTACCAATGGGTAGTACTAGTAGTATTATCATGTTTATATAAAAAGGCCCAAAATTTTAGCTTCGTTCTAGGTCAAAAAATACTCAGGACCGGCACTGGCTTCGGGATCCTCGTAGGCATAGTGTCCCTGGTCCACGGCTTCTGAAGGTTTGGGAAAAGAGCGAGGATGAGCACAAACAACCGTGCTGATGCTCGTGAGCCAACACACAGAGAATGCAATATATGTATATGCAAAGCTTAACCAGGAAGGCTCGAGTTCTTTTATTTGCTAAAAGCAACATTTTCAATTATCATACTTAGAAATTCTTATCACTTAGCGTTTTAACCAAATCAAATTTTATTAAAGATAGTAATTGTGCAATATTTATAACAGCAAAGTTTACCTCCACCTTATGCATAGTTTTGATTGGGGTTACATCCACCTATTAACAACACTAGGATACATCCACCCAGGAAAAACCAAAATCGAGGTCACATCGGCTCAATGAGTTTCATCCCACCCACAAAGTTATTTAAAACAGAACTAACTCAAGTAAGTTCCTATGCCCGCCTTTTGACCATAGGCATGGCTGCTTCAAACAGCTTTATACTCAGAGAGATTGTACACTTTACCCATAAAAGATAATTATCTCGATATATACACACGCTTCCTTGGACATGTGAATCAAGGGAAATTATCACAAAGTCTTTACAATGCATCCTCAATGTTAGTTACACTGCTAAGGTTTCATCTAAGGTGTTACGCTCAAGACTCAAGGCCAACCATGCCCCCAAACCCTCTTGCACCACACGACGGCTTAAGCCAAAGAACTCGACCCATGTCCACGGCGGCTTATGCCGTTGACACGACTCGTGGGTCCCTCCAATGGTGCAACTCGTATTGGTGGATACACATTATTTAACTAGGTCGACACCATTATAGACTTGTGGTTGTATTATTTTACGTGAGGAGGTCATCACAGGATTAAGTCGTTAAAGTCATCTAGTCGGTTCATTCCACATACCAACATTCCTTGGGCTACATCAGCACCCACTATCATACCATCCGTCCAGATACGGTAACAGCAAGTTATTAGGATTTTTAAGAAGCATAAATTAGGTTGTCTCAAACATCCCAGTCATGTACCTCCAATGACTGCCCAAAATAATTTCATGTTTAAAAGATGATGATTAGGGCAATTAATGCTTCGGTACTTAAGCAAGACTAACATAGCGCTTAAGTATGCGACTATAACTAGTAATGTTACCACACGCTTATCTAGGGTGACAAGGATCATGTGATTCAAACAACAAGATGGTATAATAATATTTAATTATCAATTAGGCATGTAACTACCTTAAATATTTAACATACATTTGTATCATGAATTAAGCATGCAATTTGATATTTTAAAACAATATAAATTTACATGAAATTTAGGTTCAATATTATCAAAGTATTGACTCATCTGGGTCAAAGGCAAGAGGGTCTTGATAGTCTTGAGCTTGATCAAATTAGAGCTCTCCAACTTCTTCGAACTTTACTCGGACGTTAAGCGAGAAAAGAACAAACAAGCAAGCAAAACAAATAAATACTAAAGAAATATCAAATGAACTCCAAATTGAGCAAGGCTACCTCTAATAGAAAGAACTTGAATTTATAAATCATTAGAAACAAATTTCATTTAAATCATAGTTAGAACGAGGAAGAACGGGTCCTCCGAAGTTTGGGTTTGAATTAAATTCAGAAAAAAGGAAAAAAAGGAGAGAGAGGGACTCTCTCTGACTTGCAGGACCCAATGCGCAGTGCTTCGCTTCACACCACAGTGCTCTGGTCCACCGGATTTTTTTGAGCAATAGTGCTTCGGGTCCACCTGTCATAGACTTACCGAGAGGAAACCGGGTTAATGAACTTCATTAACTCACCTCGGGTCCCACACATCATTGAGGGAGGCTATCGCCTATCGGCGTTGACCAAGGAGGCGGCGAGGAGGCTTGCGTGGGGAACTTGCCGGAGAGGGAGAAGAGGGTTGACGCTGTTCGGGATGGCCTTGGGGTGTCCACTCAGTGCTCCAGGCGTCAGCAATTGGCTAGGGACACAGTGGGAGGGTGGTGAAGATGGCCGGAGGAAAGGAAGAGTGAAGCTCGGCAGTCCCTGCAGTTCAAAACAGAAATCAAGAGAGGGGAAAGGTTCACTAGCTCCTGGAACGCGAGCTGGCGCGGATGCCGAGAGGGGGAATGCTCACCGGAGCAAGGAGAAGGCAAGGCAGCGTGGGGGTCGAAGGGGAGGCTCGGGCACTGGTGGCTCTGGTTCTCTGCTTGGCGCGCCGCATGGCAGGAGCAGGGCCGGGCGCGCAGGGCCGGGCGCGCGCGCGCGGACACGAAGGTGGCAGAGCGAGGGGAGCAGCGGGAATCGGGCGAGGCGACGTGGCGCTAACATGCGGTGGTGGTAGGCGGGCGTGGGGGAGCCGGGACGGGACACGCGACGGTGGTAGGCGGGCGCGGGGAAGCCGGGATGGGACGCGCTCTGGTGCGGGCGTGGCGTTGGCAAGAAGGGGGTGACCTGGGGCTAGAGGAGGTAGGGAGAGAATTGAAATTGAAAGTTTGAATTTGAGAGCTTTTGCAGTTTGAACTTTTTGAATTCAACTTGAATTTTGAAACTCCTTTAGAAAGTAAAAACATGATTTTACAGGCCTCCTTCCTCAGATCCGGCCTTGCTCGGGAACACCTCATGTTGATGCTACTGCTGGAGCTTTGTCAGAATGTCGCCGCTATGAGTGACTGCCGCCCCAATCTTCAAGGTTCGAGGTTCTGAATCAAACGGTTTTATAGTTCAGGTTGAAAAATGAACTGAGGCCAGAGTTTAAAGTTAAAAAGTGATCTTTTTTCAATTTATTGACTCGCCAAGACTTGGAGAGCGGGGGGGTAAAATGAATTTATTCCATTAAAAAATTGGCCATAATAGTAAAGCAGGCAGACAACAAAGCATGGAAATGAGTTGCCATTGAAATGAAAAAAAATGCTTAACATCACCCATAACTTTAACTTTAGAGGCGACATGGTTGGTGGAAAATGAGAAAGCTAGTGTTAATTTTATGTGTTGCTCAAAATTATAAAGAGTGTGTAGTAGACTTGAGCATCCTTAGATTCAAGGTAGGCCGAACAACCTGGTTGCATTGTTCTGGGCCATCTGGCTATGCTTTGGAGCCCAACTGAACTCAAGAAGTGTGGGCCATCTGGCTATGCTTCGGCTCTAGGTATGGCCGGTGGGTTCGGGTAGGCAACAAAAAGTTGAGGCCACACTAACTTTTAATCTAACCAGGCCCTCAGCTTTGGGCCTAGGCGGGCCGACCGGGCCATGATAGGCTGGTGCTCAGATCTACAGTGCCCAGCCTAATATGCGAGCAGAGGGTAACCCGTTTTTTCTGAAATCTAGGAATTTTTAAATATAGCAAATGAACTCAAAAAGTTACAAAAAAAATTTTGGAGTATCCAGATAGAGTGTTCTTGCTTGTGTCATTTTTTATAATTTTATCCGTTATGAATGTGCCTCCAAAATTTATTTAATTATACTATTTGTAGAATTTGTAAATATATAAAATTAGGTCCAAAAATTAAAATTTTTTGTGAACACTCCTTACATAGTGTAATTATTTGTATAATTTTTCCAGAATTTTATATATTATGAAATTATCTCAAAAATTAAGGGTTTACAAAATCAAGTACACTGTATCGAAAACCTAAATTCAGAATTTTCAAGATAATTTCAGAACATATAAAATTCTGGAAAAATTACACAAACAATTGCACTATGTAAGGAATGTTCACAAAACATTTCATAATTTTTGGACCCCATTTTTATATTTAAAATTCTACAAATTTTATACTTAAATGAATTTTAGAGACAAATTCAGAAAGGATAAAATTATGAAACAATTACACAAGCAAGAACAATCTATCTGAATGCTGCAAAACAAATTTTGTAATTTGTTTAATTAATTTGCTATATTTAAAAATTCCTAGATTCCTCGCCGCCATTGAATCGGCAGAAATCCGCCCCACTGCTCAGATTCTGTCGACAGGCTCCTATCGCCAGATGAACTGGCGACAGAGACCTATTTTTGTCATTTTTGGGATGGATGACCTAGTTTTGTAAAAAAAAAAATCAAAAATATTATTTCAAAAAAAAAATCATAAATCCTGCATGTTGCAAGCACCTTTTGTCATTTTACTCGTATGGAGTTTTGCAGGAAAAGTAAGTGGTGTATTTGATTGCAGTTTTCTTGTATGCAGCCTTTAGCAAAAGGGAAATACCCTACAGTGCCAAATTGGTTATGTGATCCATGTTTCTGATTCAGTCAATCCAGATCCGTTAAATACAAGCACGATGTCAGTCTCATGAACGTAATTGAGATAATAGTCATAAATTCCACGGAAGTGTAAGAATAAGGAATCCAAGAGGCAAGCGACGCCCAGTACGGATCCAGACACCAATCAATGAATTCACCATTCATGGGGTGTTTAGTTGCGTACCTAGAGCAGGAAAGAGATTGCCTGGCCTGCCTAAAACCTGATTGGATTGGAGTAGGGTTCCTGGCTTGTAGAAAGGAGCTCCCAGTTTGTCACTGGGCAGGTGCAAGGGGTGGAGTTCATAACAACACTGAAGGTACTGGCACTCGGTTGCTATGACATAATTGTGGGAATGGATTGGCTGGAGCAAAGATAGCCCGATGACTATACACTAAGCGCAAGAAAACCTTGTCGCTTCTGCACCAGGGCAAAAGGGTCTTGTTATGGGGAATGAAGGCGGATACTCCTCGCTGGGTGTTGGTGACAACTCAAACAGAACAATTATCTGGGGAGATAGAGTTCAGCTATGTTCAGTAGAGACTGAACAACCCCTGATGTTCACTGTTCATCGTCTAGTGTCAAAATTTGTAGAAGTCTTCGAGGAGCCACAAGGTATGCTGCCGCCACGCGAATTCGATCACAAGATCCCATTACTTCCAAGAGCCTAGCCTATTGACCTACGACCTTAATTACGCTATCACCCAACGTAGAAGGACGAAATGGAGAGACAAGTAACGGAGATGCTCAGACAGGGAATCATCCAACCCAATGGCAGTCCGTTTGTGTCGTCAGTGTTGTTGGTGCCAAAGAAGGATGGAACGTGGCGCTTCTGTGTGGACTATCGCCATTCGAATGCTATCATCGTGAAGAATCGTTACCCACTGCCGATCATTGAGGAGCTATTAGACGAATTGGCAGGTTCGTAGTGGTTCACCAGTTTGGATTTGTGGGCGAGTTACCACTAGATTTGAATAAAGCCAGAAGATGAACATAAGACTGCCTTCAAAACGCATCAAGGGCACTATGAGTTCAAGGTGATGTCGATAAACTAACCATCGCACCGCTACCTTCCAAGGTTTTATGAACGCTATTCGGGGCCCTTGTTGCATTGGGGAGTTTTGGTATTCATTGACAACATACTCGTTCTGATCGGACATTGGGTTTATAGTCAGACATTGGAGAATCACGTAACAAGGTCATAAGCGGTCTTTGGGATCCCGACGCACTATAAGTCAAGATCAAGCTATCAAAATGTGTGTTTGCTCAAAAGCAGTTGACATACTTAGGACATATTATCAGTTAGCCGGGAGTAGCTATTGACCAAAAGAATATTTCGGCAGTCCGTATCAAATCCCGTATCATATCTTCCCTGATTTCCGTTGGAACTTCCTTATCTCCTTCCGGGTCCGAAAAGAACTCCGCCACCTATACGCCCTCTTGGCCACACCCCTACCCTATAAATAGCCCCCTAGGATTGCTTTATTGCCCTCGTCCAGACCCCCAATCTATTCCACATCAAAAGCCCTAGCGCTGCCACAATATAAGGATTTAGGGTTTTTGGCCGGAGCTCTTCGATCTCGAATTGTGCCACCGACATTGCCGCCACGTCGTCGTCAACCACGCCATTGTATTCAGTGTCGCGTGGGCTACCTTGAGGACCTCTTCATGTTGCCAGAGCGTCGTCGAAGCGTTTTTCGACAAGCACCCGTACCTCTTCGCGGCCAAAACCTCACCGGCGGCCACCACCATCCACTCCGACCACCAGTAAGCACCTCATCAGTTTCGCAATAGTGTCAGCTACTCGTTGGTACCACTCATCGCCGGTGAAGCCCCATCGAGCACCGTCGACCGTGGGGACCCGAACCTCATTGTTGTTTGTCGGCATAGCAGTCCTTGTGCGGTCGAAAATTCTTTCGACCAGTAGTCGTAATCTCCTACGACCAGGAAGTCGTAACTTTCCTACGACCGAGAGTCGTAACTCCTCACGACCGAGAGTCGAAAATCCTACGACCAGGCAGTCGTAATCTTCCTACGACCAGGCAATCGTAATCTTCCTATGACCAGGCAGTTGTAATCTTCTTACGAGCAGGTAGTCGTAAGCCTTCTACGACTAGGTAGTCGTAAGCCTTCTATGACCACGTGTAGTCAAAACCTTCCGACCATGTGGTGAATCTCCTTCAAGCACGCGTGGTCAAAAATGTTGAACAGTACCCGAAACTCCTTTTTGGGTATTTCTTAGGGTTTTGATCTTCCAAAAGCCATATTTTCTTCATCTGAACTCCGTTTGAGCCCATTCAAATTTCTAAATTCATCCAAATTCGAGATCTATTTATCTAAGATTTTTATTTAATTTTTGGAGTTGGTTATATTGCTATTTTATATTTATTTAGTTTATTTGATTTGTTTGCTAGTAGACGCCATTACTTGGAAAGTTTTGGGCAAGGAGGAGTGCACCAAGATCAAGATCAATCCCAAGATTTATTCCAAGGCAAGCCATAGTCCTTTGATCATATTGAACCTATGACTTCAAAAGTATATTGTTTTATACAATTGCATGCTATCTTTATACAAATTGTTTTGGGATTAGCTATCACCTGTTGTCATTATGCTTCCATTGATTATTTGAATGCCATGAATCATTCGTCACCCTAGCATGGATAATTTTAGTTGTACATATTTGTATAAATGCTTAGTCAAGCTTTAGTTACGATGGGTTCATTATCACATGTGTCATAATGATTAATCTTGACTTAATAATATATGAATCGTGGTGGTTAACCACTCTTGTTAAAATTTGTGTACCATGACATGGTACGCCATTGATTTTAGTTAAACAAAATGGTTTTCGCTCGGGCGATTGGATGGTGGATTGAGGGTGTGGATTTAACACGTTGTGGGTTGTGGTAAGATCACTTGAGTAATTTGTCAAGGACTTAATCTTGTGTGCCATTGAACTGGGCCTTAACCGTACAACCACATGTCTAGTATGGGATGGACCTGGCTAATTAATTAGCGATGTTTTGATTTGGTTGTGTTTGGCGCAAGAGAGGGGCACTATCTGGTCAGTAAGACATTCAGTGTTGAAACCTTAGCGAATAGAACTGGGTCAAAACAGAACTTTGTAAAGGCCTTGACGCGTGCTCTAGACTACTAACCTAAGGTAGTGAGTAGTGGTATCGACGGATGCCAAACAAACTAGAGAAGTCGTGTTACGTGGGTAAAACTGCATACAACCTTTGCGAGTGTAAAACTATTGAATAGTCGTGTCCGCGGTTATGGACATGTCCGGGATTTCACCGAGAAATAGAGTTTCTTATAAAATGTGTCTGAGTGTGAATAAGAAGTTCACTTTATGAATATAATGTTTGTTTGGTGAGCGGGTAATTCACTTGGTGGTTTATCTTGGGAAGTGAATGGGTAGTTCAACGGTTGTTTCAAAGTAATTGTTTATTTATTTATTATTTTTTCGACTACGATTTCAATCTATTTATTGTATTTATCGTCAATGTTGCTTTACGCCAAAGAGTCATCTGATTATCCTTTGTCAACCTTGCATGAAAACTATTTACATACATTTCTCTCTGACTTCTTCGAGTGCTTCATGTACTCACGGCTTTACGCTTTGTTAATCGATTGAAGAATATCAAAATCGCTCAAGAGTTCTTTTAGAAGGAGGACTATAAAAGTTTTATGGATTAGAATGCGTTCTCCACTCGGTTGCTGTGGGCATGTTGATTGGTCATTTCAAGAGTTTCGTTCCTTTCGCAAGAGTTTATTTGTTTCTTTAGCCCTCGTGGCAAGTTAAAAACGCGTTGACCATAAGGTCCAGATTATTATTACTATTTGTTACTTTGAGATCTTTTTAGTTAAATCGAATAAATGGATAGTATTTCATCACTATTTCCTGTGTGAGCTAGCTACTGATCTGGGAATAGTTCAGAATACACAGAGGGTTCCTGAAATCGTATTTTTGGGTCTCGACTCCGACCTGGGAAGACCTCGATGATCTTCAAGCCCGTTTTTTGCACGCTCCAGCTTGGGGACAAGCTGAATCTGAAGAAAGGGGGGATGTCACGTCCTCTACTGATGGTATGAGGGAAGACAAGGCAACTGGGACCTTTCCACGAGGGACCTTGTGGAAGAATTCTGCACGCTCCAAGTGTGGTCCCTAGCACGGGGCTGGAACGTGGAGCTTGGTGACCTGAAGGGCGACCTTCCCTCCCTCGTGGTAGTGGGCCGCGAAGGTGCTTGCTCTTGGCCTCCTTTTTTGACGAGGTGTATTGTTGTTATTGCAGTGATGCCCATCGACAAGGCAGCACGCGCCACGGAGCAACTTCTGGGCCCCTACACAGGCGAGGAGCACGTGAAGTAGGGGCTGGTGGTGCGTGAGCCTCACTTGAACCGAGCATATCACGGATCGGCGCTTCACCGGCGGGCGCTGGACCCGACGAAGGGAAGAAGAAATGAGTCCGCATGCCCAGGGAGTTGGATGCCCCGGGGCCGATCGACACGATGCCCCTATGATCCATTAGGGTCGGCGTGGGTGGCCCCAACTGGCGATGGTGGATCTTGCGGATTGGCCCTTGAAGAGGTCTGCAGGTGGCGGATTGCACTCGCTAAGACTCCTCGTCGAGAGGGCACCGAGTTTCTCCGAAGGGCGTCGCAGAGGTACTAAGGGGTGGAGAGTCGTTTGGCATAGCGAGCTTGCCCTCGAGGAGTCTTCGATCGACGCTGTCGCAAGTGTATGGCCGGGGGTTTGAGGACGCCCAGGTGGTGCCTCCTAATCCGGGCCGTACCGTGATCGGTCAGTCTCTTCCCCTATGTTTTTATTCTTCTGGTTGCCTCTTACCCGTTTACATGTTTTCGATCCCGGCGGCGAGGAGAGGACATCGAGGGTGGCTTCGGTTCTTGGGGATCCAAAGCGGCGCCTCTCTTCTTCTTCGCGCTTAGTGCCGTGGGTACCACGGATCTTGGTCCTCTCGTACCAACGACTTCAAGTTAAGAGTCGGCATGTGTGGCGAGCTTTTTGGACCATGACCACACACGGATGTTCCAGTTGATTGAAGCGATTGCCACGAAGGTAAGTTTGGTTCCGTGACCTTTTTATTTCCTTCTCTCTTTTTAACAAGATGTTTAGCGCAGACCTCGATGCTATCCCGTCGCTCGATGGGGACATTCTCGGCGGCTACGTGAGATCCAGGGTTGGCCGACTCGAGCACACGGGCGAGTCTCGAGGCCGAGAACTCGCCACGCCGAGAGGCGAAGGGCCGGGGCGAGAGTCGTGAGTGGGGGTGAGAGTTGCGAAGCTAGATGGGGCATTGCGATCGCAAGAGAAATATAGGCGCCATGGCGTTCGATACTATCCTCGAAGGTAAAATTGAAGCGGGCGGGAGCTCTCAAATACCTTGGCACGGGCTACTTGGGAAGTGATGGAGTCCCAGAGGCGCCGTGATTGACCTTGATGTCGTCGCCACCTGAAGCACACCCGGCGAAATGGATGTTACACTAGGCGCCTTCGCCGTGCGTGGAGGTGTTCTTTGGTGCCCAAGCCTCGGACGATCATCGCGGCGGCTTGGACGGCGGCCTTCGTTTCCCTGCAGAGGGCGGGGTGCAGACATGTCGATGCCCTTAACACTCGCTCCATGCCCATGGCATCTACGGCGGAGGTTGCTTCTTGCCAGTGGCATGCGCGGAGGGGAGCAACGTCTTCGCCTAGGACTTATGGGTGTCACGTGGCCGCGACGTGGCGATGGAGTCCCTTCGGGCGGTGCTGGCGCAAAGGAAGAAGGGCAAGGCTCCAGCGGACAACGAAGGTGCTGGCAAGTGGAGGGCCACCACTGGAGACAAGGTGTGACCATCCGCCTTCCTCTAGTGACCTAGAACTAGTTTTTAGTACTTTTGTCAGAAATTTTTTGTCCCCGCTCTGCCCTTCTGTCTCTCGTGTACCAGAGCGGGTTTAGAGGGGGTTGTATGAATGTTCATTGTGCTTGCCTTCGCTGCTTGCTTATGCTTAAGCCATGGTTTACGCAGGACGAGCCGCCATTGTTCTGATGCACCGCCCGACGGGGCCCTCGCCTTTCCTAGGGGAAAACAACAATGGTCACTTGCCCCGCCCCACCCCCTCCTCCCACATGGGTCAAAGTACGAGTGTAGTCTTCTATCTATCTAGCCTCTGCAGCTGTGCTATCAAGGTGTCATATGCCATAGCGCTAAGTGGCAACGCTAGAAACTGGTGAATCCGAGCGACTCAATAGAGGAGTTTTGGCTCCTTCGTGAGCGCAAGGCCACGAGGGAATGTGAGGAGATTGTCCATTTATAGGAGCGCCACGGCTGTGCGATCTGTGCTGAGGGCCCTTCGTCTGTGTGTGGCATATCTGCCGCTCCGTCTGCGAAGGCCTCCTGTGAGGGATCGTCCGAGCGGTATATGATTGGAGTGCGGAGATGGAGTACCTTAAATTCATGGCTACCAGGCCGTCCAACAAGGAGCTGGGCGAGTGGCTGCTTCACCCAGAAAGGTCCTACACCCGTAGAGGTTGCAGGGACTTTTCCTACCCCTATGCGCAGCCTTCGGCTCATGGTGGACCCTCTTGGCTTTGGTCTACCCGGTTGGTGCACCTGGTCCATCGGTGTCCTTCTTCCCTTCGCAACATGTGGGGTGTCCTTGGGTTGAGGGGCCCCAGACACCCTTCGACTCCCCCAAGGTAGCCCCGGGGACTCCAAACTCCTAGGCTTAGGGTGCCTCGACGACCCTTTGGGGCGCCTCATTGACCCTTTGGGGGGCCTTCGCACCTTCTCCGGAGCCTCCCTGAAGGTACGCTTGATACCCTTGGGGAGGGCCCCCCTTCACGCCTCTGGTCGCAAGGCCTTCGCGATAGGCCCTGTAGTCTTCTCCTGGCCATTGGGGCCAGTGGGGCTGCCCCTACGACACCAACCGTCTGTGATATGCCGGTCATCACAAACAATTGTGTTTACCAACCATCTGTGACGGGCTACATATCACAGACGGTTAGTGCCCAGAACCGTTTGTGATAGTAGGCGTTTACAGATGGTTTATACCACAGGCGTTCATAGATAGTTTATATCACAAAACCATCCGTGATAGTTAAGCTCTATATATAGAAATTTTTCTATTTTTCTATAGCCTCGGAAATGCTAGCCATGCCCTCTGAAAACAATATCTGCGATAATGATACAAGCAAATACACAAATACATAGATATATCATAGATACACATATATTGATCACAGACACACACACACACACACACACACACACACATATATATATATATATATATATATATATATATATCACAGATAAACAAATTTACAGATTGATTATAGATGAATTGTCACAATGTTTTTACAACATGTTTACAGATACAGTAAGAAAACATTGTTTGTCACTAAAATTTTTATTCGGTCTCGGTCGTGTGAAACTCTCCTTTTGGGTCAATGACATCTGTCCTTCTTATTAAGAAGGTGGCGAGTCGTTCTCGAATTTCAAAGAGTTCATTCATTTGGACTGTACTTAAACGGATGTTGATGCTCTATCGCTAGAAAGAGTAAAGTCGTAAACACTTTTATATATATATATATATATATATATATATATATATATATATATATATATATATATATTAATTGATAAGTAGGAAATAATTGGCAGAGAAATGATGAGAGGGATCATGCATGGGAGGTGACAAAAACAAAAGTGATCACCAACCGTCTTCTTGTCCATATGCATAACCACCACTACTGGTTACTCAATTATTTTTCCCTTTTTACTGGTTACTCTTTTTGTTTTTGAGAATCTCATACACAAGTAGATTTCGGTAAAGAATGGGCTAAAATACCTTATTTGACCATTTATTTTTAAAAAATGAAGATACTGTCAGTAGTTGTTAAGGGTGGAACTGAGAGATGAAATAATAATAATTATTTTTTGGAGAGGAAGACACTAGATGATTAGTAGAAGCATTTGGAAATCGAATTTTCTTTTGATAAAGCAAATCCTCGGAAATGGGCCTAGGATAGTGGAAGCCCAAAATGGCCCAAGTTCCGGAAGAAGCTGCATCCAATTCCATTATCCAGTCAAAAGGAAAAAAGAAAAAAATTCGGCGAAAATCACCAACCACCACAACTCGCGTGCGTTCCCGCGCCGGCGCGCCGCCATCGCCATGGCCGCCGCCGCCTCCCTCTTGCCTATTACGGCCGCGAGACCTCTCGCCGGAAGCACAGGTGAATATCCTCATCATCCCACTCTCTCCGTTTCTTGGATCCTACTTGCAACAACTGACGAAGTTCGTTCTTGGTTTTTGATCTCTAGTTTCTTTTGGTGGTTCGTACCAGCAGAAGCAGAAGAAAAGGATTCCAACGATGCGGGTCTGCTGTGCTGCTGACGACCAAGGTTAGTTGCGGATTTGTTTGCTGCGTGGCGTGGTACTCTGCTAATCTAATCCATCCATGGCTCGATTCATTTGCGCAACATCGATACTAGTCCTACTAACGGCAGTTTCCCAGGTATGGTGGTGTTTAGCACGAATTTGTAACGTTTTGAGCTTTTATATGGGTGGAATTTTTCCCAGTGAATTTTGTGCAATGTTAAGACTTAAGAGAGCTCCATCAGTGACTGTTATGCAAAATGTGCATCAGAAGCACAAAATCAGAATGTTCAATTTGTTACATGTACTGTATCATCTTATTAGACATACGGCAGCTATGGAACATTACGGTGCAAGTTTTTCCCACTTTTATGCTCTTGTAAAACATGAATTTAGGACTGGGAGCTTACATTATCAATGCTGAAGCAATACCTTAGGACTTGGGCATTGAGCTTTATTTTGTTAGAAAATGGAGTTGTGTTATTCTGTGTAGAACCACGGACGTAACAGAACTGATCGACCTAACTACACTTCGTGCATGTTGTGATTCTGAGAAGAGGAAGTCAATGATTTGGGAGTCAACGTGGCACTGTCCATGCTAAAATTTTACAAAAGTAAGTTCATATTTGCAGTTTGCAATCCCTATGTGTTTACCGCCTGATTTCGGGTCACATAATTGTCTGTTGGGCATTTGTATTGCTACGATGCAATTGTCATAAACCTTGCTTTTAAGATCAATTATATCTCTATAGCTTGCTCACTGGCTCAGTCTTTTTGTGAACAGGAGAAGTTATGTGCCAACTGCCTTCAAGCTGCCGTTATGTGCCAACTTGCAGCGAATACTCTATGCAGGCGTACAAAAGGTATGGTGTTGCCAAGGGTACAATCTTGACAGCTTGGCGTCTGTGCCGTTGTAATCCTCTTGGTATGCATTCTTTCTGTATGTTTGATATTTTTAGTTCCGCATCATATCATATTTACGGAATTTGAGCCTTGTGTTATCTGATACGCACGCAGGTGGACACGGATATGATCCTCCAAGGTGGTTTGATGAGGATGAGTTACCTGAGCAATGATGGCTGGTAATTACTAGAGAAAACGCAAACATGCCCTGTGGTCATGTTCCATACAGTTAAATATGCAATATAGGCAGTGCAATGTTTCAGTTGCAGGATGTTTTAAGTAAATAAATGAAACTAAACTCCATACCACAAATAAAAGAAGGGAAAAATGCTGCAATGATATTAGATCTATGCAATCTGTTTTCCAAGCCAACTGTTTTAAAACAATCATTCTCAATGTGCCTGGTGTGGCCTTGTGTATGTCTGTTGGGGCGCATGTCTGTGTGCTTTTAGCCTTTTACGTGTTTCAAATCTTTTCTTAATGTGCTCCATTTATCATAATTCTTATGATGGAACTAAGTGATTGTATATGCAAAATTCATTTGTTACTTACAAATTTAACATCCAGATTCCAGAATTATACCTAAGGTTGGCGAAAAGAATATTCATTTTTGCACGTACTTATGACCCAACTGGCTTTTGTTGTTTTCTAAACCCTGTACACAACTGGCTCCATTATTGCATTGACAGATGAAAATTTCAAAACTACCACAGGGGTATCTGCAATGCACTTCATGCTGTCTTCCATTTTAATATTTGCCTGATTAGCTTATCTGATCTGCGATCTCCTGGCTACCATATCCTCGTATATGGTGTTTGTTTGTTGTTTCTTTCCTGTTGGAATTTGGTGTGTCATACTTGATCTTGTCCCCTTTAATATTTCGATGGTATCTACTATATAGATTTGGACATTTTGATGGTATATACTATATATATTTTGATCTTGTCCCCTGATGGCCCTGTCATTGGTCATCCCTTTTTTTGGGGGGTAGCTTTCAGCATTGTTGATACTGATAGTTTGGTTTCCCATGTTGATTTTTTCTTTATTCCCTTCCTTTTTTATTTTCAGATGTCGGATTATGTCTGACGAAATATTCTCAAGGATTTCCTCCATTATGACATATTATTTGATCATGCAACTGTCACAAGGGAGGTTGCGCAGGAGTACCACTGCGTGTGATAGTTCCAAGGGAAAATCTAATTGTCGTCTATAATGTCAATTCATGCCCTGACAAGAAGATGACCGATTGTCTGGGATTTCTATGGGGAAGATGGTTATGATAAACGGTAATTGTTTTTCTATTATGAACGGCTAAACCACTTCTTGAGGAGAACAATTATGCTGGTTTATCAGTACAGTTGAGGATTCATATTCCCAGGAAATCCAGTTGGGTTAGCACAAGAATTGTACAATTCAATTTATAGGTTATTGTCGTAGCATCGAGACCAGACAGTGGATACAGGTACCATTTTGTCAGGAGAGGATCGAACAGGAGAGAAGTCAAAAAATAGTGGTTGTATGAGCATTGTATTTTGAATGTGTGAATGAGGGAGAGCTCTCTTCTTACATGACCTTAGGGCCACGTATCTTGCCTTACATGGAGAGGGAGAGGGGCATTTAGGTACATTTTTATACACTTTATAGACTTAGGGGTTGTTTGGTTTGTGGCTCTAACGTGGCAAACCAAAATTTTGGTAGTACCTTAATAATTTGACTAGCGTTTGGATTGATACTAAATTTTTGGCGTGCCATAGAAAATTTGGCAACGCCAATGCTTCATAGTTGTTTTATGCGTTGGCGAATCCTGCAAACAAAACGCTTCATAAGTTTTGGCTCACCTCCTCCCATTCTTTTGTTGAGGTGGCAGCATTTAATACTTACCTTTTTTGATTAATCAGTTTGAAATGGTCATATTTCATAAACCGAGTATCCGATTTGTGATCCGTTTGAACCGTTGTGTTCCTTGTCATTTAATCAACAAAATAAGACCCATATTGGCATATTTTGGTGCAAATAAAATAGATATCATGCAGAACCCACGTGCTACTCACATTTTTGACAAATTTTTAGTATGGTTGCAATCCAAACATATCAATTTCGGCGTTACCCGTGAATTGGTATAACTACGATCCAAACATCATTTTTTTTGCCCAGTTTTTGGCAAGTTTGCCATGGCTACCTAGTGTCAAAAACCAAACAACCCCTTAGTCCAAACATACATAACTTTCACCTCCTGAGTATTGCTGACGACCCTAGGGACGGGGTGTCCCTTGGTGCCCTACTACGATTGTTATAATTTGTATGAACACCAGCTAAATCACACACGACTTTATTCTTGATATGTATAGCTTTATTAAGGTAAAAAATTATAAATCCTTGGTACAGGTTATACGGTAGATTTACATTTCGTGACATTAGCAAAAGCCGCAAAGGTTTAAGCCTATAATAATCGGAGCTGATTACTCAATCTATGCCAATTCAGAGTCGCTAGCATCGCTGCCACCGCTGTCCATGTGGAGAGGCGTAGAGGACGCGTCCTTCCACCCTGCAGAAGCCACCGGCGATCCTCGTGATGACGAAATGCTTGTGGTATCGCCGCTCCACTTTGTCTCTCAAAGATTCAACAATGTCGAGGTCCAACGGCAATTTGCCTCGACCCGCTGTTGGTTCTGCGCTTGCCATTGCTGTAGTTCGGTACGCTCAACCCGTCCGCCCTCGCGGCGATGATGTTCACGCGCGGCCGCGAAGATGTCCCGCTCCACCACCAAATTTCTTGTCGTTGTCCCGCGGCACGGTGGCGTCCATCATGTCGAACCGCCGTGAAGTCGCATAACGCCGCGCGAACCGCGTCACGAAGAAGGCCGTCTTGCACGACCCATTAGCGACGCATGGGCGAACACGAGACGGCTTCATCTTCCTGATGGTGTTGAGCACCGTGTCCCGGCTTAGCTTGTCGACAAAGACGCTCTCGCCCATCGTGGTCTGAAGTGGCACCACGTTGTTCACGACGAGCACCTCGTCGGGATCGATGTCGAGTCTCGCACGGATAGCCTCCGACTTGGCTGCGATGGCATGGAACTTGAATGGCACGCCGAACCGCACGCGCATACGGCCGAGTGGTGGCGTCTGTCTCCTCAATCCGATCGGACGAAACCCGTGGCGTGGGTGTCGATGCGGTGATCCTCACCTCCGTGCCCTCCTCTGTCCGCCGCCACCACCGAAGGTGTCCGCCATCGAACCCAAGGTGGATGCCGTAGTGCACAATATGCGACTCGCCTCCCGTGATGGCATTGTAGATGGTCTTGTTGGAGAAGAGGATGACACCTTGAAGAAGCAACAGGTGGCCATGTATAGCCGGTGAGGCCTTGAGGATCATCAAAGCGGAGGTGCTACTCGCCATCACCGATCGGTAGAGCTGGCTGCCTTGCACCGCCACCAGCGCCTCGAGCCCTCGGCGGCAATCGCGCCGACCGGCTGTGTGGCGTCCCATCGGCGACGAGTGCCGCTTGATTCGCACCAACGACTTCGCCGCGCCGCGGCGGTCGTGGCGGCCACCGCTTCAGCCAGCGGCGATGAGAAGCGTGTGCGGTCGACCACCGCTTGCCTTTGCGCCGCTCCTCCGTGTGGCGCCATCCTGCAGATGCTCTTACGCTCCGCTCGTTCTCCTCCCCATGGAGACGCCAGAGTAGCTCTGCATCTCGGTGAGGCACATGTCGTGGCCGTTGAGCATGATCTGTTCCAAATCTCACACCGGCGACACACTCCTCCGAAGTCAGCCGCACTGCCGCCATTTGCTTCTTTGCTCTCGCCGACGCGTCGTCGCCTCCGTCTCCGCCGCCAACTTTGTTCTTCGCCCCTACCAACCGCCGTCTCGTTGTCTCGGGCAAGAGCCTCTTGGCGTCCTCCATGCCTTTGAAGAACGCCATGCTCGACAAGTATGTCCATCTTTGGTCTTTGCTCTCGTCGGCGGAAACAAGCTTTCTTCTTGGGCTCCACCGCATCCGTGCCATTGAAGAAGAAGGTGCGGGATCCTCGCTACCGTCTTTGTTGCCTTGGCCGGACAAACAAAGCGGAGGCAAGCATGTCGGAGTAGGCGGTGCTGGGATTGGAGCTTCGGTGGAATTACACAGCCATCGGCGAGTCGGGCGAGGGCATCGGATGAGGTGGATGAGAAGGCGGATGCGGTGGTGGTGACGGAGAGGATCTGGGCGAAAGGTGCTGCGCTGGAGGAGCGCCGGTGGTTGGGGTCTTGGTAGAAGAACTTGTCGACGATGTCCTCCTCCATGAGCTTGCGGGACATGTAGTCGAGGCCAGTCAACATGCTGCTGCAATGCGAGGAGGCGGGTCTCCGTCGCCGCCGTGGGCGTCGTCGGGCAGGTTGAGGAAGACGGAGGGGTAGGGTGCTTCTCGGGCTCCGTGAGGCCCCAGGAGCTCAAGCTCCTGCTCCTGCTCCTCGGAGTGACGGCATGGTGGCGCTCGTGTGCTATGCTATGCTATGGTACTACAACGGCCATGGTGGAGCACAAGAATTGTACAGTTCAGTTTGAGAGGCAGGCATGAATTTGGTCAGGTGTTGGAGATGTATATTGCACCTTTTGTAGCACATCCAGTTCGATGATTCCAACCATCCCAAGACCCGCAACGAAACTGTAGTTGCAATGCATAGTTGTATGCATGGTCTAGTTCTACGTGGAGTTCTTTTATACCCCTTTATAAATAGGGAATTGCTAGAAATCTCGCGAGTGAAATTTTGCCTCCATACACGGTAGAGTTAATTTTGGAATTTTTAGGTCTCAATTTTGGGATGTTACATACTCGAAGCTCTACTCCTACTTGGAGTTCTTTTATACCCCTTTATAAATATGCCTCCATAGACCGTACAGGTAATATAGACGAGAGACTCACAATCCGTGAGTTAATGGCTTAATTGACACTGTTGTTGCGCGACGATAAAGTATAGCTTTGTTATATACAAACACGTCGGACTTGTATCCGATCCTGAGAAGCTGCAAAAGGCACAGTGTTCAGTTTACCTTCTGGATCACTTGACAAAAGGCTTAGGCCTAACACATGCCCAAGTAGATTACTTTTTTTTCGACGGGTCGGTTGGAAGATTCTCAGGCCAAATATATTAAGAATGAGAGAACAAGTTTAGGAAAACAAGAAGAGAAAGAAAGCTCTCTGAAACAGAAAAAAAAAGCCTTACAGCCTCAAACGACCATGCTAAGGTAGCACTGACATGTTACACACAGGGGGCTAAAGAGCTGAAACACATCCAGTAGCCTTCCACGAGAAGATTTCCTCCTTGATACTCTAAAGTACATCAGTCGTAGGCCGGCAGCGTCCCTTAAAGATTCTGGCATTACGCTCTTTTCCAGATACACTAGTGAACGAGGATATGGTCATGTGTCAAAATCCCGTCGGAGCGGTTCTGAGATTAAATTCCTCGTGGTAAGCCACCAATCTTGGGAGCTAGACATCGCATCGGAGGATCGGGGTGGATGCCGCTCCATGTCCTAAATCTTGCCCGCACCTCGGTAGAAGGGCGATCAATCTAACAGGTGCTTGCAACTCTCGCCAGGGTGATTGCAAAGAGAACAACACCTGAGATTCGGCCAACCACGCCGTTGGAGATTATCATTGGTGAGGCACTTCTCATGAATGACCAACCACATAAAAAACTTGCATCGCGACGATGCTTTAGATTTCCAGATGCACTTGTGGCAAGCGAAGGTTGTTGAAGCGACGAAGAAGAGCTGATAGGCAGAACAAGCCGAGTACTTGCCGTCGACCGAGTGCCTCAAAGTAATTTTGTCGTTCCTGCCGGTGTGGAGTGGAGTGCCGATGACAGTGTCCCAAAGCTTCAAGTACTGCGCCAACGCTAGCAGCGACAGACCCCCCCCTCAGGTCCTTAGTCCAGGATTTGTTAGCGAAAGCCTCTGCAACAGACTTGTTCTTTTTTCTGACAAAGGAGAACAAGGCCGGCATGACATTGGCAACCGAGCGCCCACCTTTGATTCAGTGATCATGCCAAAAGCGTGCATGCGAGCCGTCACCCAACTGAATAGTCATGGCTGCCCTGAACATGGGCAGGATGTCCGCGTCTTCGTCGGTCGTCATGCCATGCCATGGTTTGGCTCGGGATCCCAGTTGTTCCAGTGCCAGCGAAGGCGGAGTGCAGCACTGAACGACACCAAATCATGGATACCCAAATTTCCCGCATCGGAAGCGTCTGCAGACTTTCGACCAGTCAAGCAAGCAATGACCGCCGTTGATGGAATCAAACCCCTTCCAAACGAAAGCATGACACTTACGGTTTATTAACTTGATCGCCCATTGAGAAAGCCTGAAGATTGTCATGAAGTGAACCGGCAGCGCCATCAAGACAGATCTGGTGAGTATGACGCGCCCGCTAGGAGTTAGGAGTTTAGGTTTCCACCCGGCTAACTTTTTCGAGAACTTGTCGACGAGCGGCTGAATGTCGCTCTTCCTAAGAGAGTGAATTAAGAGTGGGAGTCCAAGGTACGTGATCGGGAAGTGAAGCCGTCGACACTACAACGCAACCGCAGCCGCCGTCTCGGTCTCATCATCGCATCGAATGGTCGTGATGGAGCTCTTGGACAGGTTGGAGGTGAGACCAGATGCCCTGCCGAAGATGAACAACTCCCTCACCACCTTACAACCTTGGGATGAAGGGCTAAAGAAGAGCACTATTGCGACCAGACCCAGGATCACCCGAGAGGGGTCTCCTAGGACCACTCGAGAGGTCCTCTAGGACCACCCGGAGGTCCGAGCCTCTGTGCAACACTGAGCTAGTCCCAAGAACAGCGACTAGATCACACAGTAAACAAATGTGGTAACAACCATCAACGCAAACTTTATTAATAAACACAGGGTTGATTACAAGAACGGCTTAAGAGCCAAGAATAAAATATAGCAGAAGCAAAACAGCAAGTAGACCACACAATTCGCCACAAGCAATCGTCTAGAGGGCGTAGCCTAGTCGTTCAGGTCTTCTGTCTCCTTGTAGACCTCCTCTCATGCTCAATTATTGAATCAAGCAAGAGTGAGCACAACAACCGTGCTCGTAAGTCACACCCGTCAAGTAACAGAACGTAATGTATGCAAGGATATCTCAAAGGAAGGCTTATAGGGTTGATTTGCATAAAGCCATGTCTCTTTCCAAATATTAGTACTAAGTTCCAAAGCAGTTATACAATAACTAAAATTCATTTTTCAAATCTCAGTTTTATAGTTGGATAACATTCAGCAACAAGTGGTGAAAGATACCCTCCTATCACAAGTCTCCCTACCCAAAACCCAATAGGATAGACATCCAAAACCATTTCATAAAGTCTTTTGAAAGCAAAACCAAAATCTAACTTTAAGTGGCTTTGCCAGCATGTCCATGACCGTGGAAACGGCTATTCAAATAGTTTACACTCTGCATAGGTTGTACAACTTTACCCACAAGAGATAATCAACTTATACTGTCCGCTCACACACTTCCGCAGGTGTGCGACTAAGTGATTATCACGAGGCCTTTACAATGCGCCATTTCACCGCAGTCCCCCCTCACTAAGGTTTCGCTTCCATTGGACTAACCATCCGTCGGATTTATGCCCCCTCTTGCGCTAGGTGGGAATGTATAAAAGTAGGTCGTAAAAGACACCCACGCATTCGGATTGAACAACCACGGTGAAATATTGCAAATTAGTCAGCCAGGTCCTATCCATTCGGGACATGTGGTAGTACAATGTGGCTAGCAAGATGCGGCTTGCAGACCGGTCCTTAACTGACTTGGGTGACTTCCAACAGAACCCTAGGCCTCGATCATAGAAATGACTCGATCCTGTGCATGAACATGCACCCATCCAAACAACCAATTCGCCCAAGTCCAAACCAATTTTCTTTCTTTTTTGCTTTGCTTTTCAAAACATTTGCAAACCTCCACGACAACCCAATGTCATGGTTAAAATATTTAGACAACATTGGTCTTTGGCGGTAAATTCCCCAAATCAAGATTTTTGGGTCTAAGCTTTGTCTAAGCATAGAGTTTGGCAACATGCTAGTTCATACTAATGTACCAACTAGATCTTTACTATGGTAACAAGGGGTGGTCGAATCAATGTTCAAGTTTTGGATGTACAAAGTAATTAGGGCTAACTATAAAGTTAAAATAGGGATTTAAATTACTTGAATTTAAATAAGCATGCAATAATAATTTGAAACAGAACTTAAATAATTTCAGATACTGGGATTCAATATGATCAAGGGTGTGAGGACCCTGGGATTGGGTATATTCCAAGTAAAATAATTATACCCGAAAAAGCATAATTCTCAACAAGGAATATACACAATACTAGATTCCCGAATATATGTTCTACAATAGTTCCCAGGATCAAAGACTATTGCACATATATCCTTCAACAAACATTGTATACACAGTCATACAAAGCATACAGATACAAATATACATTACAAAACTTTACAAATCTGATTCGGTTTGATGAATAAACCAACAAAGATTGACCAACATAAGAGTTTGCAGCGGAAAACAAAATTTATAAACAGCAAAGCCACCAAGTGTGCCCATTGCCCCAAGGCAACTGAGTGGGGGATAGAAATAGCGTCACTCGTTAGCGTCGCCCTGATCGGCGCTAACGGGCATTTCGTACAAGTATCCGTCCTCACCTACAACAAGTGGTTAAAGCACCTGAGTATAGAAGGTACTCACAAGACTTACACAAAACTACTAAAAGAATGTGTTTAATAGAACCTATACAAAGGATTAGAGATAACATGCATAAGACTAACAACAGGAAGGTTGTAAGGCAATAGTTTTTGCACAAAGCAAGTTTGTCACCTACACTTACTGATTTTTGTCAAAGCTGGTTTATAAACAGATTTGGACTAAAACAACAGTAAGTATAAAAGAAATGATAACAACAAGCAAAACAAGATCAAAGTGACTCCCCACTTTGACCAACAACAAGCATGAATACCCTTCATGCCGAATCCAATAACCCAAAAAAAAAATTCAGAACAAGGTCTATACATTGATAACCAACAATTCCAGTGTTGTCCATAACCGTGGACACGGCTATTCGAATAGTTTTAACTCTGCAGAGGTGTACAACTTTACCCACACGACTTAGTAAGCCCGTAAGCCTTCGGATGCCTCCAAACAATGACACACTTCCGTTGGTGTGCCGGTCGGGTATACTAGGATTCGGTATTTTTCAGCAAGATGATATTATTGAGTTGCATCACCCATGCGCGACGTAATCCCGCTTAGTGTAGGTTATACCGCCTACTAACCAACCGGGCATGCAAGTTATGTTGGAAATACCGAGTCAATGAACAAAAATAAAATAGTGCTCCCCTGCACATTATAGAATTGAACTTGGTACCCTACGAACACGTAAAATTTACAAATATCCTCACACCACCAGTTTCTCAACTCAAAAACACCATCCCATTACTTAACCAAACAGTGCCCATACACTGCGTGTGGAAGTACGCAAGGTACTAGAATTAAAGGGTCAAAGTTTAGTCCTTAACGACTCGGACAAGACTACCACATTACCCAACCTCATGCACGAAGGCACCATCACTAGCATCCACTTGTCCAGATCTAAACCAACATTTATCAACAGAAATTAAAAGAAAAACACAAATTCAGTTTTACCCAAACTGAACAAAGGAACCGAAAATGAGAGTTAAAAGGTGTTTCCCTGTATTGACAAGATAAGCTTGTCCATCACTAACGTGCTACTAACTTTGCATTGCTAAGCAAACTATAGAACAAAAATACCAGAACAGAGATTCTATCTTAAGCATAAGTGTATGAAATCAATTCAGGATAAGCCACAAGCAGTGGGATGTAACGAACTACTCACAGTTCACAAATAATTCAGAAAATAGCATGCAACAAGATTCCCAGATTTTGAAATCCTAAAGTACAAAAATCTGGGATCAACATGGTGCAAAGAGGATGCTTGCCTTGGTAATAATAAACCACTTGTTCAGGTTCTTGTTGCTCAGTAGGAATTTCACTCACGTCGGTAAGGTCAAAAATCTAAAAGAGCAAAAATCAAATGAGCAAAGAAGAACTTCCAGAGAACAAAATCTTTGGAAAGAAACATGATCAAAGTATTAATGTGCAACTAGCAAAATGCTTAAGCTAAGAACTATTTTCAGTAAAGATAATAATCTAGCTTACCCTGCAATAGCATTAACTAACAAAGACTAACAGAAAGCCCTGCTATGATTTTGTTGGTCTGTCCGACAACAACAACAGCAAGGATAAAGATTTGCGAGCTTATGCTGAATCGAAGGCACAATAAGCAAAAGACTTTTGCTTAAGCTACAAGGGTTAAAAAGGAGCTACCTAGGTCGGGAACTTGAATAGAAAAGCTCTAGAACTAGGTGCCGATATGAAAGGCCGAAAAAAGCGACAAGGAGATGATATCCTTTGACAAAGTAACCTGGTCAAGGATTCAATGAATGGATGAGCAGGATAGCTTAAGTAAAGCCCTTAGATGATCTGGAACAAAGGAATCGAAAAGAGTCTCACCAGTTTGGACATAAGGACGAAGAACCCTAATTTGGCCGAAAAGGGGAAAATCCAAATCCCTGGTGATCCTACGAATCAACAAACAAATTTGTTGAGGGGTTTTGCTCCTGAGATCACAAGACACGATATGACGCGAAAGAGCCAAAGAAAATCTCACGGGCTGACAAAGATCACCGGCGGTGCTTCGCACTCTCGGGCGGCAGCGAGAGAACAAGCTCTCGATTTCAATCTACAACAATGCCAAAACTCACATTAACAAGGTGAATTAAGCATTGAAGGAGATGAACAAAAGTGAGAACGAGAAGCTACGCCGTAGTTGAGGAAAAACACGCTGCGGCATCAAAATGATAGAAATGGTGAACTAGGGTTTTTATACCCAACTCACCGGATAAGACAATGGAGGTCGTGCGTGTCAACACAGCAGCGAAAAGGTGCCAGGTGGTGCTTGCATGCTGCAAAACTCATGGCGCAACGCCACCGCGACGGCGACGAGCTCGGCGCTGGCACAAAGGCGCGAAGGAGACAACGATGAGCCACTGACATGCAGTCCCACTGTCAGCCTCAGTGAAGACATGCATTAGCGAGCTCAAACAAATGTTGAACGTCCGATTTCAAATGAGCGGCTCAGATTGAGTAGGGCGTTCGAATGGTCCGAATGGCCCAACTCATCTCGACCATGCACTTGAAATCCAGGGGTCCCGATAAAGTGCGTGCTTTGATTTTCAAATGAAAAGAAGCGGCATCACTGGATCAGATTCAAACGGCTGAGATCAATGGGCAGTTCGGACAGTCCGAACGGCCCAATTGATCCTAGCGCTTGATTTAGAATCCAACGGCTCATACTTAAGACGCGTTCGGACGGTCCAAACGGCCCAATTGATCGTGGCCGTGGAATCTAAATCCAAGGGCTCGCGCGCGCTTTGGCTTTCCCAAATGAAATTGGTTTAGCCCGATAAATTGCGCACCGCCCGATCTGAGATGGATGGTCCAGATTACATGGCACGTTCGGACAGTCCGAATGGCCCAATGCATCTGGTCTGTTGAGGTAGAATCCAAGGGTCCAGAGATTGCGTGGGGAGTTTGGGTTTGTCTAACAGCCCAACGCATCATGACGGTCCAAAAGGAAATCGACGGAACCACAAGATTGAGCCCAAACCCTAACTTGACCGCGCCGGGTTCAAAGGCACGTGTTGGACTTAAACCAAAGTGGCTCGAAGTCGCTCTGATTAACGGCTAGGGTTGGGTTTAAAGTTGACTTAAACTCAAAATCAACTTCAGAAGTTTGACCAGAGGTTTAAAAATATCAAAAAAATTTATAAAAATATGAAATTTTCTTTGAGAGGCTCTTTGGGATGATATATGACCCAGATAAATTTTGTAAACCACTGTTTCTCATTTTGAAGTACTAAAATAAATACTTTGATCGAATAGATCTGATCAAAGATTTTTCTTAAGGTCAAAATTATTTCTAAAGCTTTGACAGAATTCATTTTTATTCAAAATAATTTATCTAGAATTTAGTAAAAATACTTCCTGGTCTCAATACAAGCATTAACTTGTATTTTCTTTTGAAGCTCCAAGACAATTCTCGGATTTGGCTACAAATGGAGGTTTTAAATTGTAACAAAATGCCCAAGTTTCAGAAATGAGCAGAAATACTAAGAAAAGCATTTTATTACTGTTCATTAAAACTGGGGCTCTTACAAAGGGTGTAACTTGCCTTGCTCGAAAGCTTGAGGGTCTACTTCTTCGAAGTACTCGGGTTCTCCAGAGTCGCCGAAATCTACACATGAGAACAAGCAATTCAAATAAAGACCAAATAAAATCCAAATGAACTCCAAAGAGAAAAGAAAGAAAAAGAGCAAGTTGGGGACAATGGCAATGCACTAAACTAGATGAAGATAAAAATTTGAACCGCTCGAGTCGGAGCCAAAGGAGGTCGATGACGAGGGAGATAGACGGTGGCGCAGTGTAGCTTGAGGCAGCTCTTCGGAGGTGAGGAGGAGGAAAAGTTGAGGTGAAACAAAAGGAGAGCAAAAGGGCTCCCTGGTGCGCTATATAAAGAGGAAGGAAGTGAACCGGGCAACAAGATGGAACGATGGGATTCACGGCGGCGTGGCATGGGCGCATGACCGTGCGTGTGTGAGGAGGAGAAAGGGCGGTGGGGAGAAGACAAGAGGGAATGAGTATCGCAGGTTTACAACATTTAATACGATACAACGGCATTTAATGTGCGAAGACTTTTACGTCAGCAGTGACGTGACGGAAGGAAGAAGAAGGTGAGCAGTGGACCCAAAGGCGGGGCTGGTCGCAACTGAGAGGGCGGTCTCACCGAAAGGGTGGTCGTGACCAAGAGGGAGGTCGTGACCAAGAGGGTGGTCTTTGCAACAAGGGAGGTCGTGACTAGAAGGGTGGTCTTGACCAAGAGGGTGGTCTTTGCAAAAAGACCAAGAGGGTGGTCTTTGCAAAAAAGGGAGGTCCTGGTGAGAGGTCCTGAGGACGAGGAGGTCCTGAGGACGAGGAGGTCTAAATAGAGGGGGAGGTCGAAACGAGAGGGAGGTCTGGACAGAGGGGGAGGTCCAAACGAGAGGGAGGTCTAAAGAAGAAAGAGCTAGGCCGAGGGGAACACGGAGCGAACAAAGAAAGGGAAAACAACACCAGAGAACTCCAACAAACTCAGAATAAACCAAACTTTTGAATTAGTTGAAGTTTGATTTAGTCATTTAAATCACTTTTAAATTCCAAAATCTCAAGTTAAGCTTTAGAACTTCAACAAAATCGAATGGTTATTTTTATTTTGAATTTTTTTCTCAACAAGCTCAGAAAAACGGGATGTTACAAGCACAGCATCGTCTGCGTAGATGGAGACGCGCGGCTCCGTCACCAGGCGGCTGAGGGGGCTTAGCGACCCCCCGACATGTGGCCCATCTTGCCACAGTCTGTAGGACGTCCATAGCCATGATGAACAGGGTGGGGGAGAGTGGGTCCCCCTGCCACACTCCCCAAGCGAAGGACAGGGGCGGACCACGGCCACCATTGAGCAAACTTGACGTGGTTGCCGTACGAAGGATTGCGGCGATCCAACCGCGCCATCTACTGCCGAAGCCAAGTTGCACCAGAACACTCAACAGGAACTCCCAAGATAAAGTATCGAAGGCCTTCGTAATATCAATCTTGAGGAGGACGACGGGAATTTTCTTTCGATGTAGCATCACCGCGGTGTTACGAACTAGCTTGAAATTCTCGTGGATACAGCGCTTTGTAATGAAGGCCGATTGCACTGGCGACACCAATTTGCCAGTCACGGGGGAGAGCCGTAGTGACATTAATTTGGTTATGATCTTGGAGAAGCTGTGTATTAAACTGATTGGACGGAAGTCCTTGACAGCTTCTGGCTCATCCTTCTTTGGAAGCAGCGTAAGGTTGGCGGAGTTGAGCTTGTGAAAGTTTTGAGCATTTTCGCTGTGGAATTTGGCGATGGCGTTTAGTAGATCTCCTTGATGGTTGGCTATGAGCTTGTAAAACAACACGGAGAATCCATCGGCCCCGTGCCTTCTCCGACAGCATCGCCATGATGACAATTCTGACCTCATCCTCTAGGAAGGGGGCTTCAAGAGCAGCCGCTTCGGAGGGGAGGAGTGAGGGAAGGCTGAGTGCATGCAGCCTCAACACGTGTGCTGTTGGCACTGGAGAGCCCATGATCTTCGTGAAATAATCTCCCAACATCTCCAACTTGTCCTCTTGGCTCGTGGCGACACGGCCGCCATGTGAAAGTCTAAGGATAAGCTTCTTGCAGCGCCGCGCATTGGCCTTCATGTGGAAGTACTTCATGTTGGCGTCGCCCTCATAGAGGTACGTGATGCACACGTTGACATTGGCGAATGCGCTCCAGAGACGCCAGAGCGAGGCATTTTCCTTTGAGGAGAACGTGGAGCCTACGCTCACCGCTGGAGAGAAGGTGATGGTCTTGTGCTTGATCGAGCCGAAGAATGATCTCGTGGGCGATCTGGAGCTTCAGACCGAGGCCACTAAGCTTGCGTTGCCCCACTTTTGTAGTGTCGCAGCTGTCCGGCGCAGCTTGGTGTCGAGAACGACGTACGGGTCTTCACTGTGCACTGGCGATGACCATGCTACGAGGACAACATCCTGGAAGCCCTCGAGTCTGGTCTAGAAGGTCTCAAAGCGGAACTGTCTAGCACAAAAAAATAGGAGCGTGGTAGTCCAGCATCATCGGGCAGTAATCCGAGATTGAGGAACTTAGAGCTTGCAGTTGGCTCGCCGGGTAGAAGTCATCCCATGAGTTCGAGAAAAAGACCCTATCCAACTTCACCAACGTGGGACACGACTGTTCACTGCTCCAAGTGAAACGGTTTCCAGCAAGGGGCATCTCCGAGAGGGCCATCGAGTTGAGGGTGTGCCGGAATCTGCTCATTAGCCTTTAGTTGATATGATGATTGTTCTTGTTGGCGGGGTCGCAGATCAAGTTGAAGTCACCATTAAGCATTCACGAGAGCTGGACGTTGGTGTTGGAAATATGCCCTAGAGGCAATCACAGAGAAGATTATATTTCATTATGTTCATAACATTGGATAATATGTTATCTTGTTCATAGAATAATATCGATAATATTTATTATCAAGTATGCGACTTGATTGTGAAACTCTATATTTCTGCGATGATTATTCTTAAACGTTCCTTGGTCGGAAACATATGAGATCACATATGAATAGACTAGTATATGTATTGGTTAATGACTATGTTTCATAGGTCATGGATATGGAGATATCAAACCAATAATATGGACACATGTTAGAGAACATGGTGATGGATAGGACCCACCTTGAGACACTATTGAGATTATTATGATTCTATGTGTCGTTATTTGGTCTCAAGCAAAGATAATGTATAATCCATAGACCTGAGATCGGCATGGTTTCCTACATGTACAATAGCACTCTTAGGGGTTGCCAATTGCTACTCGTAACTGGGTAGTTATAAAGGTAGCTTTCGGGTATGCTATGAAACATGCGGAGGAATATGACCAATCGGATATGGGATTTGCCCCTCCTAACATAACGGGAGAGATGTCTCTGGGCCCCTTGTTGTGGTCGAATAAAGAAAGTGCATGACCATGCTACTAGTGGTCGAAGTGTCGACCACATGAAGTTATTCGACACTCGATCGAGAAAGTATTGAACAGTTCATGGATGACACAATATCTCACCTGGAGTTCAACCAGATATCGTGAGGCAAAGGGAGAATACACAAGAAGGTCATTAAGTCCGATCAGATACAGACTAGTCGTATGGAGATACGAGCTGGTCGTAGGCTAGTCGAACATGATCACTAAGTGGTCGAAACCTGGTCGTAAGGAGCTACGAACTAGACGAGACCAAGTATAAGCTGATCGTATAAAGATACGAGTTGGTCGTTAGTGATAAGGACCTGGTCGTAGATCATATTGCAATAAGGTTCGTCCTATATAATTTGTGTATATTCAGAAATCGTTATATCCTGCTAGGAACCGCTAACGACTCGTGGACGGAAAGGGTTTCCTAGTCACAACTGATTACGTATGAACCTACAGGGTCACACACTTAACGGGTTGGAACAAACTAGTACGAATACGATTAGTCAAAACGTGTTCGGATAGGGTCCGTCACGGGCACTATATAAGGAGATGCTTGAGGCTGTTGGGAGATAGACGAGTTGACATGAGTTGCTCTACCGAAACCCTAGCCGCCATCTTCTTGAGAGCCCTGCCGTGCAACTTGGTGCTAGCACAACGGCGTACGGTTTGTTCTTTCCCTAGTCATGTGGATACCGTAGAGGCGCTACTGCGGTTGCTTTTGCACTTGAGGACGATCCGCGATCTTCATAAGGAACTACAAAGGTTGCTGGAGGAGATGATCGACTTGCGAGGACGTTGGCCGATCGACTACGACCACTGCATCGACGTGCTTGACGTTGATGATCGACTACGACCACTGTATCGACGCGCTCTTCGTTGGACCAGGCTACTCCAACTCTTCTTTCGCTGCTCTGCGTGTCTGGTGGTAACGATCTGTGATCTTCTACTTGCATGGCTTTCTGGTTTACGTGGTAGAATTTTTGAATTGTTAGCTAGCGTAGCTTACCCGTATCCCTACAGTTGGCCCCGATGATGGTCAGCTCCGAGATGAAGCGGACCTTGTTCGCCTCCAACTACGGCCCGTAGACAGATGTGATGTACCATTGGGCATCGTCCGCCATGGCCCTAACATTGGCCGAGATGGTGAACTCTCCTTTCTGAAAAGACGAGAGCGTCACCACGTCTGAGCGCCACCCTACAATAACGCCACTGCGGGTGCCATCCGCCGGGAGATAGTCGAAGCCATCGAAGCCGACGCCGAGAGTTTGAGTCGCAGTATTTTGGTCAATAATTTCTAGCTTTGATTCTTGCAGACATACAATAGCCGCATTTGCTGACTGGATGAATAAACGAACTACGTTCCACCTAGCCGGGGAGTTAAGTCCCATCACGTTCCAAACTAGCACACTGAGGTTTGATGCCATGGATAACCATGCAGCTACGACACACCTACTCGACGCGGCAGGCTAAGGTTGCGCCGACGCCTCCTCAGGCAGGGCGAGGGCTTGAGCGTCCACCTCGCCGCCATCGTCCTCCTCGAAGTTGTCCTCACAATCGTAGAGCGCCGCCACCGCTCTCAGATGAAGTGGCACGAGTGGCTTGGAGAAAAGTTCGAGGTATTCCTTGAAGGCTTCGTTGGAGACCTTTTCTTTTTTCGCGACAATACCCCAACGACGCATGAGCACCTCCTGTGTCCGCTGGACTGGAGTCTTTGCTCTGCCGTCAGAGGAGTCGGAGAGGTGTGTGCTTTGGCGAGGAGTGAAATCCGGTGGGACCACGTTCCGCCACCTGCTTGGTGCCGGCGACACGGGAGGCGGCATAGGAGGAGGCGCGCCCAAAAGCGAACAAGGGTCACTGACGCAGAGCTCCACCTGAAGTTACAAGACTAGTTAGCCCGCCATGACCATCTAGCCCGTGGCGCGGGCAGGCTGCCGAAGCTCACCTTGGACCAGTGCTGACAAGGCCCAAGCAGACTCCACCGGCCCAGAATGCACCAAAGGCCCAGCGTCAGGCTGGGATGGGAGAGTTTCTTGTGAAGCGACCGCTTCCGGGTCCAGAGTCAGAGAGGCGACCTAGTCAACCTAAGGGGAACCAGGTACTGTCCCATCGTCTGACGCCTCTAGAAGGACCCCAGGTTCAAGGCGGGGACATTCCACTTCCAGAATACCACGTATTGGGCAAATACCATATGATGTCCCCCCAGTTTGGTGACCAGAGCCGGAAGTAGCGAAATCGGCGGCCGCCGTACCACCAAACGGTACGTGTGAAGCCGCAACAGTGAATGCTTCGAGTAGCGAGAGAGGCGGTGCTACTGGAGACAGCTGAGCGGCCCCGAGGCGCGCGTCGAGGACCTCACGAGACACATTATGGGGCCCTCTCCGCGGAGAGGCGAGGGGTTCATCAGAGGCGCCGCGCGCATCATTGGGGCCCCACCTTGGGCGGTGAGCGCGGCTTGGAACCGATGTCGGAGTGAGCTGCCGGCGGCGTCACAAGGCACGTAGCGGGCGGCGCAGGGAGCGGTTCCTCGAGGGGAGCCTCCGGCGCCGACGCAGCAGCGAGGACAACGCACGACGCCTCTCCGATAGCCAAGTCATCCCTCAGGGCAGGTGGAGGCACTGACGTGGCCGGGCAGGAGCCGTCATTAGCGGCTGCAGGAAATGGAAAAGCCGTTGGCGCGATGGCGAGGGGGACGCTAGACTGGCGACCGAGGTCGCCCGCTGAGCCCACAACACCGCTGAAGAGGTGGCCGCCGCCCACCTCGCCCGTACCCGGGCCCGTGCCGTCCACATGTCCAGGGAAACAGGGGAACTGGTTGAGTCTGGAGGCATCTTCGTCGACGCCGGCAAGGTCAGAGCCCGTGTTGAGCGGCGTGGGGTCTAACACCTCCTGGACATGCACCAAGATGTCGTAGGACAGTGTGCGCTTCTCGGTAGGGGGGGTCCAGAAGTGGCGACGAGGAGTCAAAGTCGAACGCCGGCTGCAACGTCGGGCCGTCCAGCTCCGGGATAGGCTGATGGAAAAATAAAAGGTAAGTACAGGAGTTCATGCTGAATTAAGTCCTACAGCTTCAAAGATTCAAGTTATAAAATCCCATAGGAGTTGGAGGAAAACCTTCTGGATGGCATAATTTGCAAAGACATCAATGACCAGTGTGCGGACATGAGGCATGATTTCGTCATTCACCACAATTACCTCTTCAGTAGTTGCTGTGCCAAGCTTCTGCTGTATAAAACGGCTCCCAGATGGATGAGCACTGCATGCAAAATACAGCAGAGAGTAAAAGATGATTTAGCCATCAAAGGTCGCAATTGCTTCAAGCAACACATAGCACAGCAGAATGCATATTCTCATGGACACACTAAATTAAACTACTGGGCAGTATTTCTAAGAACAAAACAAATTAATGCAGCATTTGAGGGTTGCATGAGTTATGCGCGCCTGAAAGCAGGTACATGGCCCTTGATATGAATGAGCCGTATGGAATGGTTCACTGGATACTTGATCTGCTGAAGGAGCTGAAACTCAGAGTTCCTACTGTTCAGTCCACCGCTAGAATGATGGATATTGTCCGGTCGGCCTCCAGAATGTTGGGTTTGAGAAAAACCAGAAATCCTTCCAGTTCCAAGAGCAACTTCATTTGCTGGATGTTTCCCAGAATATGACATCTCAACGTCAAGAGCATAGTGATTCTTCAGAGCTTCAATGGACATACGCATGGGTCAAACAATGCACGAACATATGCCTCCTGGACTGCCATTATCTCAGCAAAGCTCCCCAGTGCACTCCTTGAAGAAGAAAAAGAAGAAGAAGATTTGGGAGTCTTGCTCAACTTTTGCTGGGCTACCTGAAAACTGTGGACCTGAGCCAGCACTAGGACCAGACACAATGTTTTCACGATTACTAATTTGCCCCGGTGGCTTCAACTCAGCAGTTTCTATTGCATTGTTGTCCTGAAAGCTCATCCTGGCCAACTGAATCCTTGTAGGTCAAAATCTTCCTCACCCAGTAGTAGCTCTAGGAAAGTTGGTTCTTTTGTGGTCTGAATAGGGAGTTGTGTTCCAAGTTATTGTTATCTCTGTTTGCATCAGCATTTGTAGGCACCTTCCGATGATCTGGAGTCAAAATTTCACTGCTTGGATCATCCTGAAATGGAAACGACGATGTCTCAACACCGCAACGAGAATTGATTGCTGGTGCTTTTGATATATTGGGTGCAAAAATACTAGCAACAGGTAATAAAACAATCAACTACGGTGGAAAACAACACCAAGATGCTATGGAAGTTTTAACGGCAAATGTTACAGAATGCCTTCATGAGTCTTTTTTATTAACTTGTAAGTGGTGCATATTAACATGCACACTTGCTGTACATTCCATGCATAAGTTCCGTATCTATGATGTTTGATTGGTCACTACTCAGTGGATCATCATGCAATGTACCATAGTATAAGCAAAATACAATACACGATTGTACCATAGGTAGTCAGTACTATAAGTGCCAAACTCAGTAAGATGCCATACTTTGTCCCAACTAATGTAGATTGCAAAGTTTTCAAAGATCGATTCTTTTTTCGAGAACCCGCTGGAGGGTTGCATATTTTTGCATTAAGGGTATATACAATGGTATAGACAGCTGCTATCTATAGCAACTCTCTATGTCATCTGTAGACAGCACTAAAGACAGCTCATACAATGGGTTGTGATGATCTGATCGCTCTGAGGATTGTAGACAACACACAATCTTTTAATGCTTTTCTTGGTTCTCGTGCTCTGATCATTTCTGAGGATTGTAGACAACATATTTCTCTCTTTTATTCTCTTTTATCCATATCGGTTTAAATCCTCGTGGCAGAGGCTATAGACAGCTGATGTAAACCCATTGTACATGACCTAAGATGGGACAAAGATTTACACTTTTGAGAAACGGTGATCTCTATTCACAAACTCCCAGAGTTGAAGTCAACAAATATATGGTGACATCTCCATATACATGGCATGGGTAAATTCCCTTAGAAAAAGGCTTGGCCACATTGTCTTGTGCAAATGGAAGGCAAATTTCTCTTTTGCATGTCTTTACCTGAAGGACGCGACTAACACGCTACCACTAGCAGTAGCGGGCCACCTCCGCCTCCCACGGCCAGAAGTGCCTTCACCGCCCGCCATAGTACCTCTTCTCCCTGCCTATCACAGCCGCAACCCACCGCCCGAAAATCTAACTCGCCGATCTCACCTGTCGCTGTGCCACGCACCACCTCCTCCGATCCTGCAGCTAGAGGCGCCGCCGTCGTCCACTGCCCCCAAAATCTTACTTACTGATCTCACTCGTCACTATGCCACCCGCCGTCACCACCCACCGCCCTCCTCCAATCCCATGGTGCCACTGTCAGGCCACCGCTACCATCCACCCTAATTCTACTATCAAGGTCACCCTAAACCTAACCCGATGAACCCTAATCCTAACCTCTATCGCCGGCTAACGCCAAAGAATGTTGCACGTTCCTTCGAATGCACTACCGGTAGCTACAAAGCAAGTAAGCATTTTTTTCGGAAGAAAAACTACTAAGAATCAATTGTTTGTTTTTTAAGCATCAACCACCTTACATCCTCCACCCTTGTGTTGGTTATAAGATCCATGAAATCAAGGCACCTTAGGGATTTATCAAATGCCAATCTCTGATGGCCAGTGGGCAACTTCCCTCAACTATTGTATCCATGGTCTAGTCTTGAAACCAACATGTACTTTGGGCTCTTCTTTGCCATGTTTAATTGTTGAGTTTGTGATCCGAATTCATATTCGGGCTTTGTTTTCTTCTCCCACTCAGAGCTCTACTCCTAGGTGGAGTCCTTTTATACACTCTATAATTATGTCTCGATTGTGTGCTTATACAAGAGGGCCAAGTGGTGGCGTATGCGTCAAGGCAATTGAGACCTCGCGAAGTGAATTATCCCAAACTCAGTAAGATGCCATGCTTTGTCCCAACTAATGTAGATTGCAAAGTTTTCAGAGATTGATTCTCTTTTTGAGAACCCGCTGGAGGGCTGCATATTTTTGCATTAAGACGGGACAAAGATTTACACTTTCAAGAAACGGTGATCTACTGATCCCTATTCACGAACTCCCGGAGTTGAAGTCAACAGATATATGTTGAGATCTCCATATACATGGCATGGGTAAATTCCCTTCGAAAAAGGCTTGGCCACGTTGTCTTGTGCAAATGGAATGCAAATTTCTCTTTTGCATGTCTTTACTTGAAGGACACGGCTAACACGCTACCACTAGCAGTAACGGGACCACCTCCACCTCCCACGGCCAGAAGTGCCTTCACCGCCCATCACAGTACCTCCTATCCCTACCTATCACCGCCGCAACCCACCGCCCGAAAATGTAACTCGCTGGTCTCACTCGTCGTTGTGCCACACACCGCTTCCTCCGATCCCACAGCTGGAGGCGCCACCATCGTCCACTGGCCCCAAAACCTAACTTACCGGTCTCACTCGTCGCTATGCCACCCGCCGTCACCGCCCACCACCTCCTCCAATCCCACAGTGCCACCGTCGGGCCACCGCAACTACCCACCCTAATTCTACTATCAAGGTCACGCTAAACCTAACCTGATGAACCCTAATCCTAACCCCTGTCACCGGCTAACGTCGAAGAATGTTTGCACATTCCTTCAAATGCACTACCAGTAGCTACAAAAAGCAAGTAAGCATTTTTTTCCGAAGAAAAACTACTAAGAATAAATTGTTTGTTTTTTAAGCAAAAACCGCCTTACCTCCTCAACCCTTGTGTTGGTTATAAGATCCATGAAATCAAGGCACCTTAGGGATTTATCAAACACCAATCTCTGATGGCCAGTGGGCAACTTCCCTCAACTATTGTATGCATGGTTTAGTCTTGAAACCAACATGTACTTTGGGCTGTTCTTGGCCATGTTTAATTGTTGAGTTTGTGATCCGAATTCATATTTTTGGACCTCCTGGGCAGGGTGGGCGGCTTCCTGGGCTCACTAGCGAGCCAATGCGTGCAACATGCAAGGCCCTTGCGGCCGACGCTGATGCCGTGTACCGCATCGTCATGGCCGCGCCCACACCGTCTGCGATGGAGTACGCGTTCGCCGTCCCGCTCCTCGACCTCATCCTCGTCCTCTACCGCTTTCGATTTGCCCATGGGGACCCGCTCCGCGCTCTCTCTATCCTCTCCCTTGCCGCCCACCGCTGCGGTGTCGTGCCCTCCCCCTTCATGCTCGACACCGCCCTCTACGTGCCCGGCCACGCTTGCTGGTTCTCCTACATGTGGGACCTCGTCCGCTCCTCCCACCGCATCTGCCCTGACGCTGTCACCCTGCGCACCATCATGGTCATCCTCGGCCGCGACGCCAAGGTCTGCTCTGTCCGCGAGAGGGTCACCTCCTTCCGCCGCCCGAGGGCACCGAGGTGGTCGACCCCTTCAACGCACTGCTCCGCACGCTCTGCCAGGAGAAGAGCATGTCCGACGCGCGCAACGTCTACCACACCACATGCTCAAGTACGAGTTCCAGGTGAACCGCCTGACGTTCAACATCCTGCTCTCCGGGTGGAAGTCGGCGGAGGACACCGAGGTGTTCTACGCCGAGATGCAAGAGCTCAGGGTGGAACCCGATTAGGTGACCTACAACTCTTTCATTGATTGCCACTGCAAAAACCGGGACATCGAGAAGGCCTACAAGCTGCTCGACGAAATGCCGGTGAAGGACATTTCTCCCGATGTGATCACTGTACTCTAATATCTTCAAGGTAAGCCTTCGAGATTTCTGTTGGTCATTTTGCTTCCATAGGTTCTAATGCCTATATTGGCTCCTCTAACGGCTTTGAAAAAATTGGTTTGTAATTGACAGATAATCCAATTATATTGCTAGCTTATTGTCGATATTGCTACATTCTTTTCCTAGAAACTCATATTGTGGAAGACCATTCTAGCTTGCCTATTGGAATATATGGTATTACAAGATCATGTAATCCATGTTACACATATAGCATTGGAACTACATATTGTTATTCCAACACTATGCAATCTCTGTGTCATAAATGCACAATTTGAAGTAATACTTTTAAATGCTTATTTTTTATAATTAATTCAAGCTCCGTGTTTGTCTGAAATATAGTTTTGAAGCTATAGGGAAGGAATTGGCCAATACAAACACCTCTCATGCATGATGCATCTGGATTTTTTGCGTGACGGTAATGTAGAGGTGTTCATTAAACCATTATGCAACAGCCAACATCAGATGCATCTTTTTGAAAGAATGATAGGAACATGCACATCTTATTTTTCCACACCTTGAGAAAAAGGGCCTAGGGGAGGGAAACCCTACAGGGGAGCATTATTGTAACCAAGCTTCTGAATATCGGTTATATGGCCAAAATAAAGGTAACATTGGACTAATACCGGTTTGATGTATCATTTTCAAATACTAAAATGGATTAATGGAAGGTATCTACAGATATAAATAGGACCCCATAGTTGGGAAAGGGCTTAGCTGTTCTTTTAACCTATTCTATTTACAATACACAAACTTTGTTCAATCCCTACTTCATAGTTGGGCTTGAGGCCTGCTTTGCACCATGGGGTCCCTACTTCTTTAATGATCAGTCTTGTAACCACAAGAGCTAGTTATCTCATAAGAATTTTCCATACACAGAATGAAATTAAAAAAATAATAAAGTCCATTTGATCTGAGTCTAGATATCAGCCCATAACTACAAACCAGGTATTTGACATCTTCCAACACTCAAAAAACTGTTCACTTTTGACCTCTAGGCTGGTTTCATTGGTGGTTTTCACCATATTGGTAGCCACATAACTAGTTTTTTTTCCTTGTAGAAAGCCACATCAATGTTAAATCACCTCCTAATCAATTATACATACATATTATTGAAAAGTAACCCTATGGTTCATGATATATTGGAAACAAGTAAGTGAGATACTATGCTAACATAATCGCTTTGGGCTGATTTGTAAATCACGTCAGCGTATCCGTGCTTACTGGGATGCCACATCACCGAAAACCAGCCAAAAACCATGGTGGTTTTGGGTGAGGGGGTGATATGACCGGTCTGTATTTCAACCTTCAACTATGATCTTGGTTTGTTTTTTAACCAGCAACTGTGAAACCATTCACTTTACAACCTTGAACTTTGAAAACCGTTTAAAACCCAACCTTCCACCCAGTCCAAGGTGCTCTTGCCCTAACATGGCATCCTACGTGGCAAGGGTTGCTGACATGGCACATTGGCCAGCAGCTAAGGTCATGTACAATGGGTTTACATCAGCTGTCTATAGCCTTTGCCACGTAGGATTTAAGCTGATGTGGATGAAAGAGAATAAAGAGAGAGAGAATGTGATGTCTACAATCCTGTAGCCGACTGTAGCACCAGAACCAAGAAAAGAATTAAAAGATTGTGTGTTATCTACAATCCTGTAGCCGACTGTATCACCACAACCCATTGTATAGGCTGTCTTTAGTACTGTCTACAGGTAACATGGAGAGTTGCTATAGACTGCAACTGTCTGTACCATCGTACATACCCTAATCAAATAAATCAGCAAACAAAAAATAGCTAACCCCATATATAAGCCTCTCCTCCTTCCTCCTTCCTCCTTTCTCTTTCTCCCTTCCTCCTCTCTCTAGCCACTTCTTATCACACCCGTGTACTTGTGCGAGAGCATTGTGTCGGCGTCGTTGTTGACCTCCCTCCTCTCGCTCATGACCGATGTGGTAAGCCGCAAGGCCGGTGACGTCGATCAACACCTTCTCCATGCTACTGGCCAAGCTAAAGGTGTGGAGATGATTGTGAGAGTAGGAGTAGCTCCAAGCCAAACTCAAGAAGATGTTGCTCGTGGAGTTCTAGCCCATCTTTATATATACTAATTAGAGGCCCTCTTAGAAGCCCTCACGTTAATTTTAGATAGATAAAATGCTAGAAATTCCCACATAAATCAGATCTTTATATATACTAATTAGAGGCCCTTCTAGAAGCTCTTACATTAATTTTAGAAGGATAAAAGGCTAGAAATTCCCACATAAATCAGAAATTCTCACATTAATCCGAAAAAGAGAAGATCTGGATCATCCAAACTTCATAATACCATAAATCAATAGCTTAGATCAAGTCTTATGCAACTACCGGTTACAGGACATTACGTGCACGTTCTGTATAAAGGACTTTGGGATGAGTCCAAGCGAAAATCGAGATCTAGCGAGCAAACATGGAGAGTGTGCTAGCTTAATCTGCCTTTATCGTAATTTGGGTGGTGCAGCTTAATCTCCTTGTGTAATTAATGCGTAGAACACAAGGTGCTGTGAATTCGCCGTACTACAACAACTAATGAATTACGATGTTTGTGTTAATTTCGCTTTTCTGTTTTCAGGAACGTAAAATATATATCAACAAAAGTGTACAATACTACTATTTAAGGGCAAAATGGAAGGTAAATTAAAGAAGCAAGCAATCATTTGGAAGTACTACTGCCCTTTTTATAAAACAAAGTACTGTTCACTGTCCTACAAACGCTGTGCTACCTATCGAACCTACCAGCTGGCAGCTGCTATAGCCGAGTTGGCATTCATCTTATCTATCCGTATGTGTACTAACTGAAGGCTCTCCTAGAACCTCATATTAATCATACGGGATAAAAAAATTTATAAATTCTCATATTAATCGGAGAAAAAGAAAAAAACTAGAAATTTCTACATCAATCAGAGAGAAAGGGAAAATCCTAACCATCCAATTTAGCATATGGTACAACCCGCGGCTTGAATTTATTTATTTTAGCTGGTAGATTTATTAGAGTGCCTTTAATTGTTGTGCTTTCCGTATCAAACATATAGTTCTCTCTCCTTAACAAACATGGAGTCCATTATTGCTACACTTCAGCACATGGAAGGTGAGAAACACTAAAGCACTCCAATCTTTTTTGTTTTTTCCACCGTTGTAATCTACAGCTTGCATCAACTACAGAGATATCCATATCTTTTAACATTGTACCATGAAACTAAAGAGTTTGAATAGGGGATTAAAAACTATTTATAATAAGTGCAAAATCATGACTGTACTAACCTTTATATTGTTAAACTAATTATTGGTAATTTTTTTTTACAAAGTTCGACTCTCGAAATGTGTGGGCGCCTTAAAAAAACAAACGAAGGGAGTAAAACTTCGGTGACATAGCGAAACACCGTTTAAAATATGTAGCCTGTGCGGATGCATGGGTTGATGACTAGTAGTATGCTGATCTTTGTGCTATCTATTTTCCAATCCGGTGGATGATTTAATTTGACTAAGATGTATGTTTTTTTTATAACAAATTAGTTTTGTTTCTTCTTGCTTTTCTGAGTTGATTAGTCCGGTATTATTTCTCCTCTTTCGTAGCTTTCCTCTTGTCGAGTCTATGCCTGTGAAAGAACAAGATCTTATTCAAATCAAGACAGTAAGACACGCGAACAAATTGATCTAAATCAAGATCTTTCTCCTGCTAGCGAGGCCTTGTTGGACCCGAATTTCGCAATCCACAATCTTCTATGAAAACACTGCACTATTTCCTATATCAGTAGATAATACTCACATGTACATCACTGAATCATTTCATACACGACGTAAAGCAAACCATTCATTATATTACAAACATCAGAGTCAATTAGACCGCATTTGTTCGAGTTTTACAATACGGCTGAACAGCCAAATGATTACATTACAGAACAGAGAAAACGACAGCGCAAGCAAAAGGGGTAGGGCACGTCTCGCCACAGGCATGCGACTGAGAAAACCTATGTACGACCGATATTATTCAAAGACTTAGGTAATATTGGTGTACACGGGTACCGTTGAAGCCAGCTAAACTAAAGCGAGACCTATACTACTAGAGACTAGACTACTCTCCACCATCTTCCTGGCCATCAGCTTCGGGATCCTCGTAGGCATAGTGTTCATGGTCCACAGCTTCTGAAGGTTTGGGGAAAGAGCGAGGATGAGCACAAACAACCGTGCTCATGAGCCAACACACAGAGAATGCAATATATGTATATGCAAGGCTTAACCAGGAAGGCTCGATTTCTTTTGTTTGCTAAAAGCAACATTTTCAATTATCATACTTAAAAATTCTTATCACTTAGCGTTTTAACCAAATCATATTTTATTAAAGATAGTAATTGTACAATATTTATAACAACAAAGTTTACCTCCACCTTATGCATAGTTTTGATTGGGGTTACATCTACCTATTAACAACACTGGGGTATATCCACTCAGGGAAAACCAAAATCAGAGTCACATCGGTTCGACGAGTTTTCATCCCACCCACAAAGTTATTTAAAACAGTACTAACTCATGTAAGTTCCCATGCCGGTCTTTGATTATAGACACGGCTGTTCGAACAGTTTATACTCCACAGAGATTGTACACTTACACATGTTTTCTTAGACATGTGAATCAAGGAAAATTATCACAAAGCCTTTACAACGCATCCATCGGTGTTAGTTACAAAAAAACTAACATTACGGTGCAACTCTGATTTGATCTAAGCCAAAATGGCCCAAGTCCCGGAAGGAAAAAACAAAAAAACTTGTGCGAAAATCACCAACCACCACAACTCGCGTGCGTTCCCGCGCCGGCGCGCCGCCATCGCCATGGCCGCCGCGGCCTCCCTCTTGCCTATTACGGCCGCGAGACCTCTCGTTCTTGGTTTTTGACCTCTAGTTTCTTTTGGTGGTTCGTAACAGCAGAAGCAGAAGAAAAGGATTCCAACGGTGCCGGTCTGCTGTGCTGCTGACGACCAAGGTTAGTTGCGGATTTGTTTGCTGCGTGGCGTGGTACTCTACTAATCATTTGCGCAAGATCGATACTAGTACTACTAATAGCAGTTTCCCAAGTATGGTGGTGTTTAGCACGAATTTGTAAGGTTTTGAGCTTTTATATGGGTGGAATTTTTCCCAGTGAATTTTGTGCAATGTCAAGACTGAAGAGAGCTCCATCAGTGACTGTTATGCAAAATGTGCATCAGAAGCTCATGAATCCATCATCAGAACGGTTGCTACACGCACAAAATCAGAATGTTCAATTTGTTACATGTACTGTATCATCGTATTAGACATACGGCAGCTATGGAACATTACGGTGCAAGTTTTCCCCACTTTTATGCTCTTGTAAAACATGAATTTAGGACTGAGAGCTTACATTATCAATGCTGAAGCAATACCTTAGGACTTGGGCATTGAGCTTTATTTTGTTAGAAAATGGAGTTGTGTTATTCTGTGTAGAACTACAGATGTAACAGAACTGATCGACCTAACTTGACAGCTTGGCGTCTGTGCCGTTGTAATCCTCTTGGTATGCATTCTTTCTGTTTGTTTGATATTTTCAGTTCCGCATCATATCACATCATAACACAAGGCTCAAGTTTGTAATCTGATACGCGCGCAGGTGGACACGGATATGATCCTCCAAGGTGGTTTGATGAGGATGAGTTACCTGAGCAATGATGGCTGGTAATTACTAGAGAAAAGGCAAACATGCCCTGTGGTCATGTTCCATACAGTTAAATATGCAATATAGGCAGAGCAATGTTTCAGTTGCAGGATGTTTTAAGTAAATAAATGAAACTAAACTCCATACCACAAATAAAAGAAGAGAAAAATGCTGCAATGATATTAGATCTATGCAATCTGTTTTCCAAGCCAACTGTTTTAAAACCATCATTCTCAATGTGCCTGGTGTGGCCTTGTGTATGTCTGTCGGGGCGCATGTATGTGTGCTTTTAGCCTTTTACATGTTTCAAATCTTTTCTCAATGTGCTCCATTTATCATAATTCTTATGATGGAACTAGGTGATTGTATAAGCAAAATTCATTTATTACTTACAAATTTAACATCCAGATTCGAGAATCATACCTAAGGTTGGTGAAAAGAATATTCATTTTTGCACGTACTTACGAGCTTCCACTATCCTACGCTACAACTGATTTGCTCCCTTCTTCTGCACACTAGTGTCAAGACCCAACTGGCTTTGGCTGTTTTCTAAACCTGTACACATCTGTCAATGAAACAGTCAAATATAAGATTTGCATTTGGATTTGGTCAGCAAATCTTATTAGATGCATGGACCTCCAAAATTCCCTACTGTGGACTCAGATGAAGGATGAGCATTAACATATTCCTGAACATCAAGACAGATAAAAATTTCAAAACTACCACTTGGTGGAAAATTCAATGTACATTGTAGGAACAGTTAAAATTAAGGAGTACAAGAGTCAATCTATTCTTGCACTGTAAGTCTGTATGAAGTTGAAATCTTTCATTTTAATATTTGCCTCAGGGGTATCTGCAATGCACTTCATGCTGTCTTCCATTTTAATAGTTGCCTTGTTAGCTTATCTGATCTGTGATCTCCTGGCTACCATATCCTCGTATATGGTGTTTGTCAGCTGTTTTTTTTAATATTTGGATGGTATCTACTATATAGATTTGGACATTTTGATGGTATATACTATATATATTTTGATCTTGTCCCCTGATGGGCCTGATAGTTTGGTTTCCCATGTTGATCTTTTCTTTATTCCCTTCCTTTTTATTTTCAGATGTCGGATTATGTCTGACGAAATATTCACAAGGATTTCCTCCATTATTGCATATTATTTGATCATGCAACTGTCACAAGGGAGGTTGCGCAGGAGTACCACTGCGTGTGATAGTTCCAAGGGAAAATCTAATTGCCGTCTATAATGTCAATTCATGCCCTGACAAGAAGATGACCGATTGTCTGGGATTTCTATGGGGAAGATGGTTATGATAAACGGTAATTGTTTTTCTATGGGGAAGATGGTTATGTTAAACGGTAATTGTTTTTCTATTATGAACGGCTAAACCACTTCTTGAGGAGAACAATTATGCTGGTTTATCAGTACAGTTGAGGATTCATATTCCCAGGAAATCCTGTTGGGTTAGCACAAGAATTGTACAATTCAATTTATAGGTTATTGTCGTAGCATCGAGACCGCACAAAGGATACAGGTACCATTTCATCGGAGAGGACCGACCAGGAGAGGAGTCAAAAAATAGTGGTTGTATGAGCATTGTATTTTGAATGTGTGAATGAGAGAGAGCTCCCTTCTTACATGACCTTAGGGCCACGTATCTTGCCTTACATGGAGAGGGAGATAGGCATTTAGGTACATTTTTATACACTTTATAGACTTAGGGGTTGTTTGGTTCGTGGCTCTAACGTGGCAAACCAAAATTTTAGTAGTATCTTAATAATTTGACTAGCGTTTAGATTGATACTAAATTTTTGACGTGCCACAGAAAATTTGGCAACACCAATGCTTCATAGTTGTTTTGCGTTGGCGAATCCTGCGCTAACAAAACGCTCGCCCAAGTTTTGGCTCAGCTCCTCCCATTCTTTTGTTGAGGTGGCAGCATTTAATACTTACCTTTTTTGATTAATTAGTTTGAAATGGTCATATTTCATAAACTGAGTATCCGATTTGTGATCCGTTTGAACCGTTGTATTCCTTGTCATTTAATCAACAAAATAAGACCATATTGGCATATTTTGGTGCAAATAAAATAGATATCATGCAGAACCCACGTGCTACTCACATTTTTGACAAATTTTTAGCATGGTTGCAATCCAAACATATCAATTTCAGCATTGCCCGTGAATTGGTATAACTACGATCCAAATACCATTTTTTTTGCCCAGTTTTTGGCAAGTTTGCTATGGCTACCTAGTGTCAGAAACCAAATAACCCCTTAGTCCATACATACATAACTTTCCCTAGGACCTCCTGAGTATTGCCGACGACCCTCGGGACGGGGCACCCCTTGGTGCCCTACTACGACCGTTATAATTTCTATGAACACCAGCTAAATCACACACGACTTTATTCTTGATATGTATAGCTTTATTCGGGTAAAAAATTATAAATCCTTGGTACAGGTTATACGGTAGATTTACATTTCGTGACATTAGCAAAAGTTGCTAGCATCGTCGTCAGCTGCTGTCCATGTGGAGAGGGCGTAGAGGACGCGCCCCTTCCATCCCAGCAGAAGCCACCGGCGATCCTCGCTGATAACGAAATGCTTGTGGTACTGCTGCTCCACTGTCTCCCTCAACATCTGAACAATGTCAGGGTCCAACGGCAGCTGCCTCAGCCCCGCGCGCTGGTTCTGCGCCTGCCACTGCCTGTAGTTCTGATGGCGCTCAACCCGGTCCGCCCCCTCGCAGGCGATGATGTTCACGGCGACCGGCGCGAAGATGTCCCGCTCCACCACCAGCCTCTTGTCGTTGTCCCGCGGCATGGTGGCGTCCATCATGTCGAACTGTGCCGTGAAGTCGTACAGCACCTCGCGGAACCGCGTCACGAAGAAGGCCGTGCTGTACGACCCATTGCCGACGCAGTGGACGAACACAGACGGCTTTATCTTCCTGATGGTGTTGAGCACCAGGTCCCGGGGGCTTAGCTTGTCGACGACGACGCTCTCGTCCATCAGGTTCTTGAAATGGCACACGCTGTTCACGACGAGCACCTCGTCGGGATCGATGTCCAGGTCCTCAGCACGGACAGCCTCCGACTTGGCTGCGATGGCATGGAACTTGAATGGCACGCCGAACCGGCGCGCACAGCGGCTGAGCCGGCGTCCTGTCTCCTCAATCTTCTTAGCCGGACGAAACCCGGGCTTCGGGGTGTCGATGCCGGTGATCCTCACCTCCGGCGGCCCTCCCTGCCTGTCCGCCAGCCACCGGAGCAGGTCCGGCCACTGGAACCCGTGGGCGATGCCGTAGTGCACAATATGCAGCTTCTGCCTCCCCGCGACGGCGTTGTAGATGGTCTTGTTGGAGAAGAGGAATGACACCTTGAAGAAGCAACAGGCGGCCATGTATAGCTGGTAGGCCTTGAGGATCATCACAATGGAGGTGCGCCTCGCCATCACTAACTGGTAGAGCTGGCTGCCCTTGCCGGCCAGCCGCGCCTCCATGCCCTCGGCGAAGCAATGCGCCAGCCGCTGTGTGGCATCCCCCGTCGGCGACGAATGCCGCTTGATCATCACCAGCAGCTCGCCCGCGCCGCGCCGGTCGTTAGCGGCCACCGCTTCCGCGCAGCGGATGAGAAGCGTGTGCAGGTCGACCACCGCTTGCCTTGCGCCGCGCCTCCCGCGTGGCGCCCTCCTGTAGATGCTTTTCTGCTCCGCCTCGTTCTCCCTCCCCATGGAGATGTGTAGCTCCTGCATCTCGGTGAGGCACATGTCGTAGCCGTTGAGCATGATCTGTTCCAGAATCTCGCGCCCGGTGGCACACTCCTCCGAGTCAAGCTGCACCAGCGCCGCTATTTGCTTGCTGCTCCTGCCGACGTCGTCCGCCTCCGTCTCGTCGCCGTCGAACCTGTTCTTGCGCCCCCTACCATCCGCCGTCTCGTTGTCTCTGGGCAAGAACCTTGTGGCGTCCTCCATGCCTTTGAAGAACGCCATGCTCTCGCCGGCGGGAAACAAGCTGCTGCTGTGCTCCACCGCGTCCGTGCCATTGAAGAAGAAGGCTGCAGGATCCTGGCTGGCCGTGCTGTTGCCTTGGCCGGACAGCAAGGCGGAGGCAAGCATGTCGGAGGAGGAGGAGCAGGCCGGTGCCGAGGACTGGAGCTCGGTGGAATTGCACGGCCATGCGGTGAGGTCGGGGGCGAGGGCATCGGATGAGGTGGCTGAGAAGGCGGATGCGGTGGTGGTGACGGAGAGGATTTGGGCGAAAGGCTGCTGGGCCTGGAGGAGCGCCGGGTGGTCGGGGTAGTGGTAGAAGAACTTGTCGACGATGTCCTCCTCCATGAGCATGCGGGAGATGTAGTCGAGGGCCAGGTCATCATGCGGCTGCGACTGCGAGGAGGCCGGGTCTCCGTCGCCACCGTGGGGAGTCGTCGGGGGCAGGTTGAGGAAGACGGAGGGGGATGGTGCTTCTCCGGGCTCCATGAGGCCCCCCAGGAGCTCAAGCTCCTGCTCCTCCGGAGTGACGGCCATGGTGGTGCTCGTGTGCTATGCTATGGTACTACAACACTAGCACATCCAGTTCGATGATTCCAACCATCCCAAGACCCACCCGGCAACGAAACTGTAGTATATCTTAGCGTACCGACAGAGTTGCAATGCATAGTTAATATAGACGAGAGACTCACAATCACTGTTGCGCGACGATAAAGCATAGCTTTGTAATATACAAACACGTCTGACTTGTATCCAATCCTGAGAAGTTAACTCCAGTTCCAAGAGCCACTTTATTTGCTGGATGTTTCCCAGAATATGACATCTCAACATCAAGAGCATAGTGATTCTTCAGAGCTTCAATGGACTGACGCATGAGTTTGAGAGGAATGCGCTGGTCTGGGTCAAACAATGCACGGACATATGCCTCCTGGACTGCCATTATCTCAGCAAAGCTCCCCAGTGCACTCCTTGAAGAAGAAAAAGAAGAAGACTGCACAGGCAGACCTCCAGCATCATGGTTATTCAGCACTGTAATTTGGGAGTCTTTTTCAACTTTTGCTTGGCTACCTGAAAACTGTGGACCTGAGCCAGCACTAGGACCATACACAATGTTTTCACGATTACTAATTTGCCCCGGTGGCTTCAACTCAGCAGTTTCTATTGCATTGTTGTCCTGAAAGCTCATCTTGGGCAACTGAATCCTTGTTGGTGAACTGTCGAAATTGGCGTCTTCAGGAATCAATGGTGGTAGGTCAAAATCTTCCTCACCCAGTAGTAGCTCTAGGAAAGTCGGTTCTTTTGTGGTCTGACTAGGGAGTTGTGTTTGAACTTCCAAGTTATTGATCTGTCTGTTTGCATCAGCATTTGTAGGCACCTTCCGATGATCATCCTGAAATGGAAACGACAATGTCTCAATACCATAACGAGAATTGATTGCTGGTGCTTTTGATATATTGGGTGCAAAAATACTAGCAACAGGTAATAAAACAATCAACTACGGTGGAAAACAACACCAAGATGCTATGGAACTTTTAACGGCAAATATTACAGAATGCCTTCATGAATCTTTTTTATTAACTTGTAAGTGGTGCATATTAACATGCACACTTGCTGTACATTCCATGCATAAGTTCCGTATCTACGATGTTTGATTGGTCACTACTCAGTGGATCATCATGCAATGTACCATAGTATAAGCAAAATACAATACACGATTGTACCAAACTCAGTAAGCTGTCAACTTTGTCCCAACTAATGTAGATTGCAAAGTTTTCAGAGATTGATTCTTTTTTCGAGAACCCGCCGGAGGGCTGCATATTTTTGCATTAAGACCGGCACAAAGATTTACACTTTTGAGAAACGGTGATCTCTATTCACAAACTCCCGGAGTTGAAGCCAACAAATAAGATTCGGATCTCCATATACATGGCATGGCCACATTGTCTTGTGCAAATGGAATGCAAATTTCTCTTTTGCGTGTCTTTACTTGAAGGACGCGACTAACACGCTACCACCAGCAGTAGCAGGACCACCAGAAGTGCCTTCACCGCTCGCCACAGTACCTCCTCTCCCGCCTATCACCATCGCAACCCACCGCCCGAAAATCTAACTCGCCGGTCTCACCCGTCGATGTGCCACACACCGCCTCCTCCGATCCCACAGCTAGATGCGCCACCGTCGTCCACTGCCCCAAAAACTAACTTACTGGTCTCACTCGTCACTATGCCACCCGCCGTCACCGCCCACCGCCCTCCTCCAATCCCACGGAGCCACCGTCGGGCCGCCGCAACTACCCACCCTAATTCTACTATCAAGGTCACCCTAAACCTAACCCAATGAACCCTAATCCTAACCCCTGTCGCCGGCTAACGCCAAAGAATGTTGCACATTCCTTCGAATGCACTACCGGTAGCTACAAAGCAAGTAAGCATTTTTTAGAAGAAAAACTACTAAGAATCAATTGTTTGTTTTTTTAAGCAAAAACCGCCTTTACTCCTCCACTATAAGATCCATGAAATCAAGGCACCTTAGGGATTTATCAAACGCCAATCTCTGATGGCCCGTGGGCAACTTCCCTCAACTATTGTCAACTAGGGGTTGCGCCCCAAGTTGTGAGCAACGGACCGTAGGGACAAAGGGGATTAAGAAGATGTGAAGGTGGCCGATTGATGGGCAGTAAGAACTGGAATGCAATAAATCAACAATACGCAATGGTGGCATAGGTAGAGAGGAAGGCAACTGAGCGTGATTGGTAGCATGCAAGGGAAGAGGGGGGTGAAGAGGGGCGTGACTAGAGGCGGCGGCGACGGGGAGAGCAACGATGAGGGGGTACGGATGGTGATGTGATGGGAGAGGCGATTGAATGGGAGGGAGGAGTGTGTTATATAAACAAGAACCTATCATTTTGTTAAATTGCATGTGCCAATTAATGCATCATAAATGTGTTGTTATGATGAGTAGATTGGCCCTAGCACATTTTGGAACACCTAAGCCTAGCTCAATATTTACACCAGGTTGGACCTAACTTAAACCGGAGCAACATACCCAAAAATTCTAAAAAAAAACCGAAGACAAGTTTAGCCCAAACTTTTCAACATGGCCCAAACAAACTTGCCCAACCTAGCCACACACTAAGCCCAATTAGCCCAAACTCACTTCTTAGGCTAGATTGGGCCAATCAGGGACGAAGCTAGGAAATTTTCATCAATGGGACCAATTAGCAAGTAGTATACATTGAAGGGGCAAATTTGTAACATCCCGATTTTCTGAGCTTTTTTTAAAAAAAAATTCAAAATAAAAAGAACCATTTGGTTTTATTGAAGTTCTAAAGCTTAACTTGAGATTTTGGAATTTAAAGAATTTTAAATGACTAAATCAAACTTCAACTAATCCAAAAGTTTGATTTATTTGGAGTTGTTTGAGTTCTATTGTTGTCTTTCCTTTTTCTCTGTTCGTTTCGTGTTCCCCTCGGCCCCACTTCTTCTTCAGACTTACTTCTCGTTGGGACCTCTCCCTCAGTCCAGACCTCCTTCTTGTTTGGACCTCTCCCTCAGGCCAGACCACCACCTTGGTCTTTTTGCAAAGACCACCATCTTGGTCATTTGCAAAGACCACCCTCTGGGCCACGACCACACTTTGGGTCACGACCACCCCTTGGTCTTTTTGCAAAGACCGCCCTCTTGGTCTTTTGCAAAGACCACCCTCTGGGTCACGACCACCCCTCGGTCTTTTTGCAAAGACCACCATCTTGGTCTTTTTGCAAAGACCACCCTCTGGGTCAAGACCACCCTTTTGGTCACGACCTCCCTTTTTGCAAAGACCTCCCTCTTGGTCACGACCACCCATTGGTTGGACTACCCTCCCGAGTTTTGATTGGCCCCACTTGTCAACCCTGCTCACCTTCTTCTTCCTCCCACAAGATCACTTCGATGCAAAAGTCTTCAAGATTAAATGTTGTTGTGTCGCATCAAGTCTTGCCGCTTGCAGCATCTGCTTCTCCTCTTGTCTCCTCCCCTAGTTGCCCCCATCTCCTCCTCCACCTGCCGGCCGTGCTCTGTCCTGTCGCACACCTTCCCTTGAACGCGTGCGCCTCCAAGTCTCTCAGTGACTCTCCCTATCTCTCTGGCTCTAAAAAGCCTGAGCAGCTCTCTTTCATCACTCTTTTTCCTCACCCAACTCTCTTGCTCTCACTCAGTTTCACCATGCTTCAAGTTTCACCATCGTCCGCAGAAGCTGCTTGCCGCCAGAAGTCCGCTGAAACTCATTGCCGCCTTCCCGTTCAAGGAATTCATTGAGCGCCAGCGCCGTCTTCGACCACGCCTCCGTCCGACCTCCCCTTCCTCCTTTAGTCTCTCTCTCGACCTTGGTGAGTTTCTTCGTGCCCTGTCCATTTCCTCTGTTATTACGACCACGTTGCATAGTCGTATTCTTTTGTACCCTTCCTACAACTACGCTGCATAGTCGTATCCTTTTGTATTCTTCGTACAACCACATTGAGTAGTCATACCCTTCATTGGATCTCCTCGGGGCCTTCTCAAGATCTCCTCAGGACCTCCCTTGACCTCCTTAGGATCTCCTCAGGACCTCCTCACCCTCAGGACCTCCTCCTCAGGATCTCCTCCCGACAAGTCGAGCCTCCTCCCGAGAGCCCATTCCTAATTCATCTAGTTCAGTGCCTTTCTGTTGGTTCTAGTTTGGTTGTTTTGGAGTTCTTTTGGATTTTATTTGGTCTTTATTTGAATTTGCTTCGTTCTCTCGTGTAGATTTCGGCGACTCCGGAGAGCCCGAGTACTCCGAAGAAGCAGATCCTCAAGCTTTCGAGCAAGACAAGTCACACCCTTGATCATATTAAAGCCCAGTATTTCAAATTACTTAAATTCCATTTTAAACTATTAGTGCATGCATATTTAGATTCAAGTAATTTAAATCCCTGTTTTAACTTTATAGTTATCCCTAATTCCTTTATATATCCAGATTTGTTATTTAATTATCCTACCTTGATACCTTAGATGAAAATCTAGTTGATACAATAGTATGAGCTATAACATGATGCAAAACTTTATGCTTAGTCATACTTAGACCAAAAATCTTGATTTGGGGAAATTACAGCCAAAGACCAATATTGTCTAAATGTTTTAACCATGACATTGAGTTATCGTGGAAGTTTGCAAATGTTTTTGAAAAGCAAAGTAAAAGGAAAATGGGTTTGGACTTGGGCGAATTGGTTGTTTAGATGGTGCATGTTGATGCACGGAACCGTGTCATTTCTATGACCAATGTCCATGGGTTTTGTGGATAGTCGCCCAAGTCAGTTAAGGACCAATCTTTGAGCGTTCCTTTGCTATGCCTCACCATACTACCACATGTCCTGAGAATGGGGAGGGGACCTGGCTGACTAATTTGCAATATTTCACCATGGTCGTTCCATCCGGTTGTGTGGGTGGTCTTTTACAACCTACGTACATGCATTCCCACATGCCGCAAGACGGGGCTATGAACCCAGCGGGTTTCTATCCAAGGGGGGGCGAAACCTTAGCGAGGGGGGTTGGGCTCATGTGGAATGGCGTATTGTAAAGGCCTTGTTACGCGCTCTAGACCGCTTACCTAAGGTAGTGAGTGGTGGTATCGACGGATGCCAAACAAACTAGAGAAGTCGTGTCATGTGGGTAAAGCTGTACACTTCTGTAGAGTGTCAAACTATTCGAATAGCCGTGTCCGCGGTCATGGACATGCAAGCAAAGCCACTCCAAGTTAGACTTTGGTTTTATTTTTAAAAGATTTTGCTAAACTGTTTTGGATGTCTATCCAATTAGGTTTTGGGCAGGGAACCTTGTGATAGGGGGGTATCCTTCACCACTTGTTGATGAATGTTATCCAACTAAAGCTGAGATTTAGAAAATAAATTTTAGTTATGGAATACCCGCCTTGGAACTTAGTACAAATATTTAGAAAGAAACATGGCTTTATGCAAATCAACTCTATAAGCCTTCCTTTGAGATATCTTTGTATGCATTGCATTCTGTTACTTAATCTGTGTGACTTATGAGCACGGTTGTTGTGCTCACTCTGCTTAGTTTCATAATTGAGCAGGAGAGGAGGTCTGTGAAGAGCCTGAGGACTAGGACGTCTAGGCTACGCCCTCCAGACGATTGCCTGTGGTGAATCGTGTGGTCTACTGCTATTGTCTTCCGTTGTGTTCAGTTTTGTTGGCTCCTAAGCCGTTCTTGTAACCAACTCTGTTGCTTAATAATAAAGTTTGTGTTGATGGATGTTACCACTTTTGTTCACTATGTGAGTTAGCCGCTGATCTTAGGACTAGCTCAGTTTCGCATAGAGGGTCGAACCTCCGGGTTGTCCTGGAAGATCTCCTGGGTGGTCTTGGTAGACCTCCGGATGGTTTTGGAAGTCCTCCCGGGTGGTCCTAGAGGACCTCCCGGGTGTTTTCAGGCCCGGTCGTGACAAGAAGTGGTATCAGAGCTATATCGACTGCAGGACGTAACCTTAGTTAGCATGGTCATTTTAGTCAAAAGTCTCAAAATTTACTTTCTAAAAACAAACCAACCGATTAACTTGATTAGTTATTCTTTTCTCATCTTATTCTATTCTTCTATGATCTTATCCTCATCTTTTCTCACCTCATTATATTCTTTTCTCATCTTGTTCTTAGGTTATGGCTTCTTATCTCTTCTGAAACCTTGTTTTCAAACTCAAATTGACCTCCTTACCTCAGTAATCTCTATAGGATCGAGCTCGTCGTGATCAAGCACTGGATGCCCTGGGAAGATTTGTGCAGATAGTTCAGACCCGCAACACGCAAGCTTCTAGGGAGCTACTCTGGTGGGAATAACCAGTGCGCTTGGATGCCAAGCTAGGTAGCCTTGGAGAATCATTGATAAGACTGATTCTGGAGATCAAAGATTTTAAGATTCACCGATGGTTATAAGAAGTTCTGATGAATACTAGAGTATGATGATGGATATGCCTTGAATATGAATGGACTATAGAAGTGCAGATTGGTGGATTATATAGATTATGCAAACAGAAGAGGATCGTGGAGGAAAGTTTTGATTGATCATGAAGGATATATGAAAATGAAGTACCGACTTGATTGTTAGGATAAATTGGGTTTCCCTTGAATCCTGAGTGGATTGTAATATTGGTTAGAAACTTGGAATTGAGATATGTATGCAGAAAAGGTAGATAGCAAAATGCGAAAGGAATTGGATTTTCATATCGACTCATGATAATAATTTTGGTGGGATAGGTTGAATTAAGAAGTATGGGATTAATTGAGTATGTTGGTCATACTGGATTTAATTGGATATGATGGGATAGAGAAGTTGGATTTAAAAGAAATCTTGGTTGGATTATAGAGATGTGTCTTGATCGGATTATAGAATTGTATGATTGTTGGATATTAGAATATATGATTGAAGGATACCTTATTAATATTGGAGTTTGTCAAAATACTATTGGATAGATGGTGATAAAATAATTTGGCGGATTAAATTTGAATTTGTGGATTACGAGAAGTCTTTTGGAAGGTTCTATAATGAAGATATTGGATAATTGGAGGATCGCGATTGATAAATAGGTTTGAGAAAGATTTGTGAATCATGTTGTCTTATCTATAGAATGCGAGATTGATTGAATGATTGGATTTTTAATTGGGTGACTTTAAGATATGCGGATTGGTGGATTTCAATAATAATAAGATTTGGAACTAGCGAGAATGGGAAGACAGATTCATGTCTTTTAGCTGACACCCCAATACATGGTTGTGAACTGGTAGTTTAGCCTCAGTTACCAAATTGGAACAACCACTGCAGCCATCATAGGTGCACAACATTTCTCCTTCATGCCACAATGGAAGAAATGCCTCGGGATACCAGAAGACAAGTTGCATATGAAGAGAGCCGAATGAAAGAAAGAAAGTATCGTCGTCTCTATCCTTCAAGGTCAACATGCAGGATTTATCGAAGACTGTGAATCGAAGATCGTGTTGTCAAACCAACCATATAGATTAAAGTTTGCCCGGACTCATTCTGTGTATTGAGTCGCTTCACCAGCTTAGGAGTATCGATCGATAAAACGTTGTAAATTTGTTAAATTTTCAGGCAAGTTTTTGAGTTGGTTCTTTGCTGGGAATGTTGCATTGCTCTATCCCCTTTTGTTCTTCTTCGTCTCTTCCCTACCCTTGGTCTCTTTCCCTAACCCTCTGGAGTAACCGGTAGATAGTGAGCACTCGTCACTCTAAAAATGGAATCAATGCTAGCCGCAATGTCCCTGAGAGTGTTAGTACCGAAGGAAACCAATGACTGACAGCAGTAACACTCCAGAATTTGAATCAGTTTTTCATCACCCAGACTCAACTAATGCAACAGTTAATGCAAAAAATGAATACCAACAATGTTTCCTTAGCCACTGCCCCTACATCACATGAAGAGCGTTCCTGCGAAGAGTTACCCAAGGTTAAACCACCAGAAGTCTCTCATAGTGATGGCGTAAGGCACTTACTTCCTGAGAGCCACCACCCATGGAAGTATGTTCTCTGTTACCGCTATGGTGAACCAGGACACCTCGCCTATGGATGCCCCCAAAGAGGGAAGCCAAAACAAGAATTTTATTGTGCTAGCTGCAATCACATCGGACACTGTTTCCTCAAGTGTTCTAGGAGAAAGGAAATCCAGTATCAAGTCTGTAACTGCTGTGGCAAGGAAGGGCACTTTGTCAAACAATGCCCCTAGCAAGCATTCTTGGCACCACAAGCAACCTCGGCACTGGAAGACAGATCAAAAGAACCTCGGCCAACACATCGAGCAGCAAGGTTACCTCAGCCCGTCATGAGAAGCCAGGTCGGTACAGAAGAAGCTCAAGAATCAAATAAATAGAATACTGGCCAGAACAAACACAAAACGTTCAAGCAAAAGGCCAATCTTCATAAAAGGAAGATGGTAGATCAAGAGCAATATGTGTCAAGAAACTTCAAGGCTCGAGTGATTCAATCTCAACCCAACCAAGCACCAACGACGATCGCACTCATGACTCCAGGATCAGCACCACTTCCACCGACGCAGATATCCCATGACAACAATGTTGGCCAAGCTCGGCAGAACAAAATATCAAGGGCAGGAATACAATGCCTCAATTGCTGGGATATGGGGCATTATGCCAATCGATGCCCAAAAAGACGCTTAGCACTCACCTCTGACAACATTCCAGAAGCTACTCTGATCGCAACAATAACACCAGAAGCAAGTGGTAAAAACAATAGAAGATACATGTCACAGTTGCAAAAATACAGAAGTTTAGGCTTGCCATTGCCCCAAGAAATAGCAGCGAATCACCCGGCCAGCTCTTGCACCCCCAAACCACCTATTCGAGACCAGTCAAGGAAGAACCCATCTCATGCCACAGGTGTCACGTGCTTCCACTGCCAAGAGATAGGACATTACACCAATAAATATCCGAAGAGACACTAGACAGTGAATCCAGCCGTCAACCGCCAATTCCAGTTGAAGCTCCTCTCTTGCCCATCTCTTCTTTGTAGCCTCTCTGAATCTCTGGGTCGAGATTCCCTTAAGGGGGGTAGGTTTGTAATATCCTGATTTTCTGAGATTTTTGAAAAAAAAAACAAAATAAAAAGAATCATTTGGTTTTGTTGAAGTTCTAAAGCTTAACTTGAGATTTTGGAATTTAAAGAATTTTAAATGACTAAATCAAACTTCAACTAATCCAAAAGTTTGGTTTATTTGGAGTTGTTTGAGTTCTAGTGTTGTCTTTCCCTTTCTATGTTCGTTCCGTGTTCCCCTCGTTCCCGCTTCTTCTTCAGACCTCCTCGTTTGGACCTCTCCCTCAGTCCAGACCTCCTTCTCGTTTGAACCTCTCCCTCAGTCCAAACCTTCTTCTCATTTGGACCTCTCCCTTAGTCCAGACCTCCTTCTCATTTGGACCTCTCCCTCAGGCCAGACCACCCCATTGGTCTTTATGCAAAGACCACCTCTTGGTCTTTTGCAAAGACCACCCCTTGGGTCACGAACACTCCTTGGTCTTTTTGCAAAGACCACCCTCTTGGTCTTTTGGAAAGACCACCCTCTGGGTCATGACAACCCCTTAGGTCACGACCACCCCTCGGTCTTTTTGCAAAGACCACCATCTTGGTCTTTTTGCAAAGACCACCCTGTGGGGTCAAGACCACCCTTTCGTCATGACCTCCCTTTTTGCAAAGACCTCTCTCTTGGTCACGACCACCCATTGGTTGGACCACCCTCTCGAGTTTTGACTGGCCCCACTTGTCAGCCCTGCTCACCTTCTTCTTCCTCCCGTCGCGTCACTGTTGACGCAAAAGTCTTCGCGCATTAAATGTTGTTGTGTCGCATTAGTGTTGTCGCTTCTGTAGTACCCGTTCTCCCTCTTGTCTCCTCCCCTACTTGCCCCATCTCCTCCTCCACCCACCGGCCGTGCTCTGTCCTGTCGCACACCTTCCCTTGAACGCGTGCGCCTTCAAGTCTCTTAGTGACTCTCCCCGTCAACCCCTGGCTCTAAAAAGCCTGAGCAGCTCTCTTTCATTACTCTTTTTTCACACCCAACTCTCTTGCTCTCGCCCAGTTTCACTGTGCTTCAAGTTTCACCACCGTCCGCCGTCGGATTGCTGACGCCATCGCTGCTTCCAAAGCCGGCGCTCGCACGGGCCGTCCAACGCGGCTGTCATCCGGTCTCTGTCATCGCTGCTCCACCAATCGGGAGCCCAAGGGGAGGACGACGCAAGGACGACGCCGCTCGAGCCACATCTTCGGCCGATCGAGAGCCCGCCGCTCATTGGCCGTGAGCCCGACGCGAGGACGCAATCACCCGAGCTTCTCTGCTCCGGCCAGCGTCGCCCTCCACCGTTCCACGCCCCCGGCCGACGTCTTCAGTGCACCGCTCCCCTCCGCGCCTCGCCACAAGCAACCCACGCAGATCCACGCCTTTGCCGCTTTGTGGAGGTCCACTTGCCGCCCACGTTGTCACCAGGCGCCACCGCCGCTTTCGCCAGTGTGGCTCGGTAGGGGGAACCCTAAGTTCCCCCGTGCGCTCTTCTCCTCTGCCCGGCCGAGATTGGGCTTTTTGTTGAGTTTGGGCTGTTCGGTTTAGTGTAAACCGGCCTAGCTCGGGAAAAAAAATCAAGATCGTCGATCTAACCACCACGCCGTCCAGTGCCGCCTGTTAGACTTCGTTGCCTTGGTCACCGCGCCATCCAGCGCCGCCTACCGATGGCTTCCGTTCCATCCACTACGATCCCATTCTCGGGAACAAAGCTTCATGGGACAAACTACAGGTTATGGTCTTCACTCATGGAGATCACGCTAGATAGTCTCCGCCTCTGGGGACATGTCACTGGTGCTCGACCTTGTTCGCCGTCATTGTTGTCGCATCGACGCGCTAATGAGGCCTTTCAAGACGCTTATAGACACTTTTGAGCACTGGTGTGCAGATGAGGCCCGTGTTCGAGCAATCCTGGTGGTCAGCGTCGACGACTCCATCCAGCCAGACATTATTGGTCTGCATTCTACTTGCTAAGTTTGGGAGTATTTACGCGAGCGATACCAGCAGAGCAGTGATGCTCTGTTCTTTTCACTTCAGCGTGAGTTGTAGACGCTTCGTTAGGAGGACTCCACCGTCGACGACTTCTTCCGAGCCCTGGCCAGTCTCTGGTGTTAGCTGGACGAGCTGGCTTCTCCACTCGCCAGAGTGTCATACTGCGCGATGCGGTCGTGATCGCCATCGCTTTTATGACTTCGTCTCGTCATCTTCGCCCGAGTTTGAGCTCGCTGGCTCAATCTACGAGCCGCCACCACGGCAAGCGATCCACCGAGGCTCTTTCGGCACTTTGTGCTGAGGAGCTTCGCCGCAGGTTAGCAACACAGTTTGTTCCGACTGTGCTTGCTACCGCTTCTTCTTCGACTACACCGACGGTTTTTACTTCGACTACAGGACCTTCTCAGTTGTCTGTTTCTGCTCCTGTTTTTGCACCAACTGGGGTTTAGTGCAATTATTGCAAGAACTTCAGACACGACTATCAGCGTTGTGCGGTGCGAAAAATGCAGAACAAGACGCGTGGAGGTCCACGCTCCAAGGGAGGGTAGGGGGGCCCATCCTCGACTGGAGGATAGACCAGCACGTTAGGATCTTCTCAGCGAGGTGGCTCTGTTCAGCAGTTCTGCCAGGCTATACTTCAGTAGCTCTCTCACAGCTTAGCAGGTTTTGCCAGTCTAGCTCAGACGTCTCCTCCAAGTACCTCTTGGGTTCTGGATTCTGGTGCCTTTTTCCACATGACACTGGACTCCACATCTCTCACTTCAGTCGGACCTCTTGTTTTTCCCATCTCTGTTCAGATAGCTGACAGTACTCCTTTGTCTGTTAGCTGTTAGGGCACTCTGCTGTCCACTGTAATAGCCTGACCCTAGGGCACCCAAGGGGTCTACCAGAGTTCCCCAGGAAGTCCATCTGGACCACCCAGGAGGTCTGGTATTGCCGCCTGAGGCACCAGTAGGACCAGGCTCTGGTACTACTCAACCAGTCCCGAGAGATCTTTACCCAGGAGGTCCAACAGGACCACCAGGACACAGGTTCACCCAGGAGGTCCAACAAAACCACCCAGGACACCTTGCCAGATCATCAGGAGGTTAGAGTGGTCGAGAGACCTAGGATCACCTTACATCCATGACCACTCCTAAGGGAGGTCATGAGACAAGGGATCACACTAAGCCTTCTGTGAAAATGAGCTAGTCCCAAGGATCATTTGCTAGCTCTTCACAGTACAGAAGTGGTGACATCCAAAATGCGTACTTGTGTTAACAAAATATCAACAGAGTTGCTTACAAAAGCGGCCTTGGGCCGAATACAAAATACAAATGTTCCTAAAAGAAGGGCAATCCATCAGTACGCCACAGGCAACTAACTGGAGAGCACAACCTATTCAGATGGGTCTTCTTCACTATCAAGGTCTTCTCCTGTCAAAGATTATACTAAGCAAGAGTGAGCACAACTACCGTGCTCGCAAGTCACACCCGTGAAGTAACAAAATGACATGCATACTTGGATAATCAAAGGATGGCATAATATGGCTGATTTGCACAAATCCAAGTTTCTTTCAATTACATATACTAAGTTCCAAGGCAGTTATACCATAGCTAAAATCCATTTTCTCAAAACAATTTTACAGTTGGATAACATTCATCATCAATGGTAAAGGATACCCTCCTGTCACAAGGCTCCCTACCCAATGCCCATGGGATGGAAATCCCAAAACCAGTTTATCCAAAACCTTTTGAAAACAAAACCAATATCTAACTTTGAGTAGTCTTTTGCCAGCACGTCCATGATCGTGGACACGGCTATTCGAATAGTTTTTACTCTGCAGAGGTTGTGCACTTTACCCACACGAGACGATCCCTTTTTACTGTCCGCTCACACACTTCCGATGGTGTGCGACTAAGGGATCACCACAAAGCCTTTACAATGCATCATTCCACCACAACCCCCCTCGCTAAGGTTTCGCCTCCTCCTTTGGACCATAGGTCCGCGGGACTTAGGGGCCCCCTCCTGCGCCAGTGGGACAACATAGTCTTAACATGACAACCCACTCATCTGAATGGAATGACCACGGTGGAACTTTGCAAATTAATTGGCCAGGTCCCACGCCCCACACTGGAGACATGTGGTTGCACGATTGTGGCATAGCCCATTATAGGCCTAGCAAATGATCGCTCAAAGGCCGGTCCTCAACTGACTAGGGCGACTTCCACGAACCCCTGGACCTCAACCTTACCTAGAATTGAGTCCGTGCATGAACATTGCACCAGCCAAGCAACCAGTTTGCCCCCAGTCCAAACCATTTTCCTTTTCTTTGCTTTTTCCAAAAGCATTTGCAAAACACCATGACAACCCAATGCCATGGATTAAAACATTTAAATAGCAGTTGGTCATGATGGTAAAGATTTCCCCAAATCAAGTATTTTTGGTCTAAGCAATGCTAAGCATAAAGTTTCACAATTGCTCCTGGTTCACACTATTGCATCAACTAGATTTTGTCTAAGGCGACAACAAGTTTGGTTCATTATCAATGTTGGCCATATGAAAGAAATAGGCATAACTATGGATTTAAAGACAAGTATTGAAATAACTTGGTAGAAATAAGCATGCATTATAGTTTGAAACAGAACATAATAAGTTGAGATATTGGGTGCAATATGATCAAGGGCATGACTTGCCTTGCTCTCTGTCTTGAGAGCTTTCCTCCTCAGTGCACTCAAACTCTTTGGAGTCTTCGCAATCTACACGGGTAAAAGACCAAATTCAAACAAAACTCATGTAAAGAACCAAAAGAATTCCAAAAGAACCTAAAACTCAACCAACAGAACAACATTATAATTAGAATAGGTTCTTTGAGAGAGGTTCCAACTCACTGGGAGGAGGTCCAAGGGGAAAAAGGTGGTCTTTAGCGAAAAGGCCAGAGAGGTCACGACCAAAAGGGTCAAGTGGATGTTCCTTGTGCAAAGACCAGAGAGATGATCTTCATATAAAAGCCGTAGAGGTCCGAAGGGAGTCCAAGAGAAGAGGTCCTGGAAGGATGCAACCTGCTTATTGGGGCGGCAGGAACAAGAATAGATCAATACACAAAAAGACTTACCAGGGATAGGCAAGAAGTGATAGATGAAGGGAAGGTCGTGGAACATAGTGGCGGTTGAGGCCAGTGCCAATGCTCCAATGGAGCCTCCCATAGTGGAAGCACAACAAAGAGTCCTTAGCAATGTTCTTGGCAACTAGGTCTCCCCCACCAAGACACTGAGCGAGAACCAGATGCTAAGTGTGGAAAAAGGTGAGGAAGAAAGGCTGCCTGGGCTAATTATAGCCAGAGCAAAGAAAGAAAATACTAGAAGCATACGTGTCAAAGATAAGTGTGGAAAATAGGTCAAAAGTAGGTGAGTGACAGGGCAGGTGTCACCACCAATTTGGTGAAGGACAAAGAAAAGGACAAGGTATGCTGTTACGGGAGGAGACAAGGAAAGATAACAATGGCGCCACTAAGTGACCACATTCAGAGTAACCAGCCACGTATATGGCCGCATTTAAGGAAACATGACCTGCATTAAATGCACAAGGTACTTGTGTGGCAGAGATGACAAGGGATACAAGGTTGGCAAGTGGGACCAGTCAAATGTAGGAACATTTGGGTCAAAGAGAGAAGTCCTGACCCGCAAAAGAGGTCCTTGAGGGCTCGGGAGGAGGTCCTGCGAGTTCACAGGAGGTCTTATGGGCAAGAGGTCCAAAAGACACAACAATGGGGAGGTCCTATGGACAGGAGGTTCAAAAGACCTACTCACGGGAGGTCCAAAGGTCAAGATCAAAGGCAAGGGCAGGTCCTGACGGTTAAGATTAAAATAAAGAGATCCCGAATGGTTCAGATTAACCAGGAGGAGGTTTTGGCGGTTCCAATCACAGGCGCGAGGCTGGGCCGCACGGAGAGGTCCTAGACTGAGGGGAGGTCTAGACCTCGGGAAGGCCTGGACGGTCGGATCCAGACAGAGGGAGGTCTGGACCCCTAGATCCAAATGAAGAGAGGTCTGAACCGTCAGATCCAGACAAAGGGGAGGTCCAGACAGAGGGATCTCAAAGGAAAAGGGGATCCAGTGGAGGAGATCCGCAGAAGGTGGTCCAAACAAGATCTCGACGGTTAAGATAACTCAAAGGAGATCTTGACAGTTAAGAGGAGATCAAAGGAGGTCTAGGTGGTCAGGATTAACCCAAGAGAGGTCCTGGCGGCCAAGGGGAAATCGAGGGAGGTCTTGATGACCAGGATGAACCCCAGGTGGGGAATCCTGGCAATCAAGATGAGGTGCCAAGGGGTTCAAATGGACACAGGAGGGATTCCAATGTACACAGGGAGGTCCAAAGGAACACAAGAAAGGTTCAGGTGAACATAGGAAGTCTAAATGAAGTAAAGGAGAGTTCAAGTGGAAACAGGGAGGTCCAAATGAACTGAGGAGAGGTCTGGACATAAAAGAAATGCCCAAACAGAGAACATAACAGAAGGTCTAAACCAAGCATATCACACAAGGGATAGGCTGAAGGGAGAACTGGCAAAACATATAAAGAAGGAGGCAACATCAATCTTATCCCACTCTAGAAGAACCAAACTTTTGAATTCTCATCAAAACCAAATGATTTTATTTTATTTTGAAATCCAAAAAGGTTTAGAAAACTTAGGGTGTTACAGCTGTCCACTGATTTTTCTGTTCCAGCTGTTTCCCATGTTCCCCAGCTTACCATGCAGCTTCTCTTGGTGGGCTAGCTCACTGATCTCGGCTGTAGGGTTGGTTTTGACTCTCACACCTGTTTCATTCAGATCGTGAGACAGGGGGCGGTACTTGGGACCGGCCGCGCCAAGGGATCGTCGGTGGTCTCTACATCCTTGATCGCCTCCACCTTCATCCACTTCGCCGCGCTCCTGTCACCTCTACGCCTCCTTCCATCTCCACTGTTGCCACCACCTCTGGTGTCTTTGCGTAGTGGCATCATCGTTTAGGTCACTTGTGTGGGTCTGTCTTTCTTCGTTAGTTCGTCAAGATATTCTTGGACGTATTCTCAAGTAACACGGCTATGTTACTGTCAGGTTGTAAGTCGGGCAAGCGGCTACAACTTCCTTATCATTCTAGTGAGTCCTTGTCTTCTCATTCTTTTGACTTAGTTCATTCGGGGCGTATGGGGATCTACACCTATTATCTCTAAAGGCGAGCATAAATCTTATGTGATCTTCATTGATGATTATTCCCGTTTTACATGGATTTTCCCTATGTCTAATCGTGGCCAGTTTCTTGCGATATATCGTAGCTTTGCAACGATGGTTTGTACTCAGTTTGATTCTCCTATCTATACTTTTCGCTGTGATTCTGCTGGCGGGTACTGTTCTGGTGCTTTTAGACAGTTTTTTTATGGGAAACGGTAGGGAGACCCTACTGTATAAATTAAATAAATAGAGTTAATAAATACAAGAGAAAGGGGGGGCAGAGGGAGGAGATGGGTAATTACAACAAGCCTCATGATTGCACAAAGTACAGACTAAGAAGGCGAAAACATTGAATGGTAGCAGATCTTCCTCGATCAAGCTTTCCTGGTTCTCTCGTTGTGCATCAATGCACCAGTGGAACAAAGCACCGTAACTGTGTGTGCCAAGACTTCAGTAGATGCCTATGAAACTAGTTAGGACAGATTGTGGAGCCAATCCGAGAGAAGGGGCTTAATAGATGGTTTAGCCCGATGATTCAGCAAGGCGAATTCTCGTGTAAAAATGGCACACCAATTTGGCATCGTCGGTGTAAGTTGTTTGAAGATCCAATTATTCCTTGTGAGCCAAATCGCCCAAGTGGTGAGCACAATGATTCCCATAAAAAAGCTTTGAGTAATCTTGTCTTTGAGATGGAATAAAGCCTGATGAGTTGAGGGTTGTGCTGACCATTGTGGACAGATTAGTTCCCAACAATGTTGAACAAATGGGCATGACCAGAAAAGGTGCTGAGTTGATTCTTCGATACCCCGATCATAGAGAACACATGTGTAGTCATCTAGTGGGCAGTTCTTTCGCCGAAGAAGATTCCTGGTGTTAAGCCTATCTTTGAGCAGTAGCCAAAAGAAAATTTTATGTCATCTTTGACCAGTACATGCCCACAGCCACTTGAAAAACATTGGTGCCTGGAGTTCGCCCATGAACAACTGATAGGTTTTGACTGATGAGAACTGTGATGAATTCCAGATGTAGTTCCAAGAGTCCTTCTGCGTTGAAAGTTGGAGGTCTTGTGTGAGCTGATGTACCTGCTGATACTGTTCATGCACTTGGGTCGACAGTGGTAGGTGAAACAGATTCTCAAAGCCCTCCACTTGTTTGGCGAAAGCGACCGTGATGAGATCTGATCTAGCAAACGAAAATAGTTGTGGATGCTGTTGACATAGAAAATTCCCATTCCATAGATCTTTCCAGAAGAGTGCTGATTTACCATTGCCTACCGTGCAGATTGCCAGGCCCTTAAATCGAGGAAGCAACTTAAGGACATCCCTCCACCAGAATGAGCCAATAGGCACTTGGTCAGATGGTAAGGATTGCAAATAGTGTGCTTCGCAAATGAGTTTAACCCAAGGCAAGTTAACCCAAGACAGTTTCTTTCTAAGCAAGGCACTCTTTACCAGTCTTCTTGTCCTGGTGCCCATGCTCAGAATGGGGTTGCTGAGCGCAAACATCATCTGATTGAGATTGCCCGCACTCTTCTCCTTGCCTCTCACGTTCCACCACAGTTTTGGGCTAAGGCTATTTCTTCGGCTGTATATCTCATCAATATGCAGCCCTCCACTGCTCTTTAGGGTGTCAGTCCTAGAGAGCGTCTCTACTCTCGAGCCCCCCAGTACACTCACCTTCGTGTTTTTGGTTGTACTTGTTTTGTTCTGCTGCAGCCTCGTGAGCTCACTAAACTATCAGCTCAGTCAGTTGAGTGTGTGTGTTTCTTGGTTATAGTTATGAGTATAAGGGTTATCGTTGCTGGGATCCTTTTGCTCGGCGGATCAGGATTTCACGAGATGTTGTCTTTGACGAATCTCGACCTTTCTTCTATCGAGATTCGACTCCTTCTCTTGTTTCCACCGTTGAGTCAATTTCATGGTTGTCACTTCCTGACTCTTCGCCCCTTTCTCCACTATCACGCCTTCCTCTGCTCTCTGTCTCCAGAGTTCCTTCGCACCTCGCCTCCCAGTCTTTGTCTCCTCAAAGACCACCTCTTATCCTCATAGCACCACAGCCTCGTTTCTCTGGTATTCACTTCTCTAGGCGTCCTTGTTCTTCCCCAGCCTCCTCTCCTGGTATCTTGTCGATACCCACATCTGATCCTCCTGTTGATGCTCCTCGTTACATCCTTCGTGACCGAACATCCCTTCGACCTCCTGATCGTCTTGGATTTGCTCCGATAGCTCATGCTCTCTCTGTCACTGAGCCTAGTTCTTATCGAGAGGCTACTCCTCATTCTGAGTGGCAGCTCGCTATGGCAGAGGAGCTTGATGCTCTTCGATGTATGGAGACTTGGGATATTGAACCGACCCCTGTGCATGCTCGTTCGATCACGTGTAAGTGGGTGTACAAGATTAAGACCCGGTCTGGTGGTACTATCGAGCGCTACAAGGCTTGTCTTATAGCTCGCAGCTTTCAGCAGGAGTACGGTCGTGACTACGATGAGACTTTTGCCCTCGTTGCCCATATGACCATTGCTCGCACTCTTGTTGCGGTTGCTTCGTCGATGGTCTATCTCTCAAATTTCGATGTTAAGAATGCCTTTCTTAATGGTGTTTTGCATGAGGAGGTCTACATGCACCACCACCTAGGTATTCTTCGCTCGATGGGCATGTCTGTCGCCTTCGTCGTGCTCTTTATGGCCTCAAACAGCTCCTCGTGCTCGGTTTTGCGCTGTTTACCTCGATGATTCTCTGCTGTCGGTTTCACTGTCAGTTCCCACGATCTTGCTCTTTTTGTTCATGTCTCATCTCAGGGTAGGACACTGCTTCTTCTATATGTTGATGATATGCTCATCACTGGTGATGATTCCTCCTTCATCACGTATGTGAAGAAGCACCTCAGTGAGCAGTTTTTTATGACTGGTCTTGGTTCTCTTGCATACTTCATTGGGATTGAGGTTTCTTCTATGCTTGAGGGCTACTACCTCTCTCAGCAAAAGTATGTCCAGGATCTTCTTGACCGGTCTGGTCTGACTGACACTCACACCGCTGAGACTCCTATGGAGCTATCCCTCCAGTTTTGTGCCACTAATGGCGATCTTCTTGAGGATCCTACTCAATATCGTCATCTTGTTAGGAGTTTGGTGTACCTTGTGAGCACTCGTTCTGATATTGCTTATGTTGTTCATATCTTGAGTCAGTTCATGGCTCGTCCTACCCATCTTCACTACAATCATCTTTTTTGTGTTCTTCGCTACTTGCTTGGGACCATCTCTCGTTGTTTATTTTTTCCTAGCTCCACCTCACTACAGCTTTAGGTGTACTCCGATGCGACCTGGGCTAGTGATCCTTCTGATCATCGTTCTCTTCGCGCTTCTTGTTTTTTTTGCTCCTCCCCGATTGCCCGAAGACTAAGAAGCGCATCGCAGCTTCCGCTCGAATGCAGAGGTGAGTTGAGAGCTATGGCAAAGCGATGACAACAGAGGTTACTTGGTTGAGGTGGCTACTTGCAGATTTTGGAGTGCTGTGATGGGACCTACGACTCTTTTGTCTGATAGTACAGTGCTATCAAGATACTGCGGGACCTAGTGAAGCATGAGCTCACCAAGCACATTGGTGTGGATGCTTCATACACTCGCTCACAGGTGCAGGAGGAAGTACTTGCTTTACGCTTTATGACATCGAGTTACTGAGTTGTCGACTTCTTCACGAAGCCACAGACTAGGGCACAACATTTGTATTTTCTCTCCAAACTCAGTGTGGCGAAGCCACAGACTAAGGCACAACATTTGTATTTTCTCTCCAAACTCAGTGTGTGTGATCCACCATGAGTTTGAGGGGGTTGTTAGAATAGGACCTAACACATGTGTATTTCCTTATATGTATATGGCAATCCCCTTGTACTCCCTATATATATTGCCCATTAGACCCTCTTGAAGAGATACACAATATTCATAACACTAATAACCTTTTCTTCTGGTCCTATTACTGGGCGTACGACATTGGCAGTGCATGGCAGTTGTATGAGTGGATGTGATCGATGGATGCTTCCCAAACACACAGTCTTGCATGTTTATCATCGTGTTATGTCATCGGCATGGGAAGGTCTTTGCAAGCACTACAAATGGTGGAGTGATATGGCGAGAATGGGTTCTCGATCATTTACCTTGGTGTCGGTGTCTTTGTTTGACTGTTATGTGATTTAGGGAAGCTGGAAGAGGCCGAGACATGCTTCCATCAAATGATTGAGTTGGGGCAGAAGCCTAGCAATGTTGCATTTAGAAGGATAAAGATACTTATGCACAGTGACGGACCGGGGATTTTGAGTATGGGTGTTTGGAATTGACAAAATATTGACGTTCAGTGTAAAAAAAATAGCAAAAATCGAAGCTTAAATTGTTCTTACTAAAACAACATCTCAAAATAATTTATAGAAATTATAAAATAATTAAAGAACAAATAATTTAACTCGACGACTCTTCATGCCTTGAAGCGTGATATCATGCCATCATCCTTAACTTCTTGCCGCATAAATGTAATCAAGCAATTATTCAAGTATTGGTTCCTATGCTATTCCACAAAGATTTTACATCTAGCAGACTTCTTCATTTTTGTAACGTCCAAACCCGTGGCCACCCGAGTGGTCCTCCTAGAACAACCGGAAAGTCCATCCGGACCTCCCAGATGACCCAACAGAGCCACCCGAGAGGACATCCAGGACCGCCCAGGAGGTCCGGTAGGACCGCCTGGAGGTCCTGGGAGAGTCCACGAGGAAGTCAGGAGCCGGGAGCACCTCAAGACCTCCCACGGCCAGACCAGGGAAGGTCGGGAAGTCTCGAGGTCATCCCAAGACCTCCCACGACCAACCGAGGAGGTCGTGGAGGGCTGAGATCACCTCAGACCCTCACGACCCGATCTGAGTGGTCGTGGAGGACTGGGATCACTCCAAGGTCCCCTGTACAAACTGAGCTAGTCCCAAGGATCACTGGCTAGCTCACACAGTAACAACAGTGGTAACATAACTTCAACTCAAGCTTTATTAATAGCAATAAAGTTGATTACAAGGGGAGGCTTACAAGCCAACAGCCAAAACACAGAGGAAGGTAAACATAGAGGCCATCTGATACACCACAGGCAATCGACTGGAGGGCGCATCCTAGTCGTCCAGGACCACTAGGTCCACAGCAAGGTCACCTCAAGGCTTCCATTCCTGCTCAAAAGATTAATTTCAAGCAAGAGTGAGCACAACAACCGTGCTCGCAAGTTACACCCGTCAAATAACAGAATGACATGCATAAGAGATATATCAAAGGCAGGTTGATATGGTTAGTTTGCATAAAGCCAAGTTTATTTCAATTACAAGTACTAAGTTTAGAGCAATTACAATAAATAAAGTTCATTTTGCAAATCTTAGTTTTCAGTTGGATAATCATTCATCACAAGTGTGAAGGATACCCTCCTGTCACAAGGCTCCTTGCCTAATTCCCATTTGGATAGAAATCTAAAAACCATTTTGACAAGTCTTTTGAAAACAAAACCAACATCTAACTTTGAGAGGCTTTGCTAGCACGTCCATGACCGCGGACACAGCTATTCGAATAGTTTTACACTCTGCAGAGGTGTGCAACTTTACCCACAAGACACGTCTTCTCTAGTTTGTTTAGCACCTGGCTGTACCACCAATCACTACCGAAGGTAAGTGGTCTAGAGTACATGACAAGGCCTTTATAATGCATCATTCCACCGCAGCCCATCCTTCTCTAAGGTTTCACCCCACCCTACGGATAAAACCCCATAGAGGTCTAGGGCCCCCTCTTGAGCCAGGTGGGGATAACATAGTCATAAAAGACAGGCCATAAAAGACCACCCACTGTTCCGCCGGATCAACCGCGGTGATAACTTTGCAAATTAGTTGGCTAGGTCCCTTTGCCCATACTCGGGACATGTGGTTTTACGGTGAGGCATAGCCCATTATAGGATTAGCAAGATACGACTCAAAGACCGGTCCTTAATCGACCCGGGCGGCCACCACAAACCCTAGGGCATCGGATCACACGACCCCTGTGCATAGACTTGCACCAACCAAACAACCAGTGCCACCCAAGTCCAAATCCATTTTCCATTTCTTTGCTTTTCAAACATGTTTTCAAACCTCTATGACACACCAATGCCATAGTCATTTGTAAAACCTCCATGGCACACTAATGCCATGGTTCAAATCATTTAGACCAGTGATATTTTTGGCCAAAACTTTCCAAATAAAGATTCTTTATCTATGCATGACTAAGCATTAATTTTTAAGAGGTCCTGGTCCACACTATGGTATCAACCAGGTTTTGCCTAAGGTGACAACAAGTTTGGTTCAAGGTCAACAGTGGTCATACAAGGAATTTAAGCATAACTACAATCTTAAAGACAGGCATTGAAATAACTTAGTAAAGTAAGCATGCATTAACATTTGAATTGGAATATATATAGGTTGAAATAATGGGTGCAATATGATCAAGAGTGTAACTTGCCTCCTGCTTGAAAGCTTTACAGGTCTTCTCCCTCACAAAGCTCGGGCTCACCAGCGGCGTCGAGGTCTACATGTTAAAACAGCGCAAATCAAACCAAAGCCAAGTAAAAACCAAAAGAATTCCAAAGAAACATAAAACTAGAGCCAACAGACAGGTTTGATGGTCAGGAGGAGATCCAAAGAGCTAACTAGAGGAGGTCCGACGGCTTGAGAGAGGATCCAGAGAGCTGGCCGAAGGAGGCCCAATGGTTGGAGGGAGGTCCAGAGAGCAAACTGAGTGAGTTAGAGAGCTAAAATGAAGAAAAGGCAAAGGTAGAGAGCTTGCCCAAGCTTATAAAGCCAAAGCTACAGAGAGGTCCAAGGGTACACGAGGTCAAGAGTAGATGAGGAAAAGATGGGATTTGGTAAAGGAGATGACAAAAGGAGGTACGGGTGCTGGAAAAGGTGATAGCATTTAATGTGACACAATTCGCATTAAATGCGCAAAGACTTCCAGGGCACCAGAGACACGGTCGAGACAAAAGAAAGTGAACATGGCTGACAAATGAGGCCAGCCACAGCCTGAGGGGAGGTCCTGCGGAGACCTTGAGGAGGTCCCGCAGAGGTCAAGGGAGGTCCTCACCCACGAGGGAGGTCCGAGCACAGGACCGGAGGTCCTGACCACAAGGTGGCCTCAACCCGCAAGGGAGGTTCTTGCAAAGAGACTGGGAGGAGGTCCTGTGGACAAGGAGGTCCAGAGGGCTAAGAGGTCCAAGGGACGGGGAGGTCCTAACGGTCAGATCCACAAAGGGGAGATCCTGACGGTCAGATCCTCAAAGGGGAGGTCCTGACGGTCACGATCTCAATAGGAGAAGGTCCTAACAGTGATGATCTCTCAAGGGAGGTCCTAACGGTCAAGATTAGCAAGCAAAGGAGATCCTGACGGCTAGGATCTATCAAGAGAGGTCCTAACGGTCAAGATTAACAAGCAAAGGAGGTCCTGACGGCTAGGATCTCTCAAGGGAGGTCCTAACGGTCAAGATTAGCAAGCAAAAGAGGTCCTAACGGCTAGAATCTCCAAAGGGAGGCCCTAACTGTCAAGATTAACAAGCAAAGGAGGTCCTGATGGCTAGGATCTCTCAAGAGAGGTCCTAACGGTCAAGATTAGCAAGCAAAGGAGGTCCTGACGGCTAGGATCTCCAAAGGGAGGTCCTAACGGTCAAGATTAGCAAGAAAAGGTGGTCCTGACGGCTAGGATCTCTCAAGGGAGATCCTAACGGTCAAGATTAGGCGGCTAGGATCTCTCAAGGGAGGTCCTAACGGTCAAGATTAGCAAGCAAAGGAGGTCCTGACGGCTAGGATCTCTCAAGGGAGTTCCTAACGATCAAGATTAGCAAGCAGAGGAGGTCCTGACGGCTAGGATCTCTCAAGGGAGGTCCTAACGGTCAAGATCAACAAGCAGAGGAGGTCTAAGGAGGTCTGAGCAGTTCAGATCAACTCAAAGGGAGGTCTAAACAACTCAGATGAGATCAAACGAGGGAAGCGATGGCAAGATGAGGCGTAAAGGAGCGGGAGCGGTTGGATTTCAATCGAACGGACCAAGGCGATTGGGCCGTTCGGACCATCCGAAGATGCGACGTGATCTCGGCCATTCAACTGGATCGGGTGGTCCAAAATGATTGGAACGTTCGGACCATCCGAACATACCCACCAGATTAGGCCATCCAATACAGATCAGACGGTCCTAAAGTGATGAAGGCCAAAATCGAGCGAGAGGTCCGATCGGGCACGAGGGGAGCTCCAAAAGAGGATCCATGTGGACACGAAGAGGTCCATATGGGCATGGGGAGGTCCAAATGAACACTAGGATATTCAAATGAACTCTGGGAGGTCCGATTGGATACGGGGAGGTCCAATTGGACACTAGAAGTCCAAACACCAGAAAGGTCTAGACCTAGGGAGGTCTAAGCCAAAGAAGAACCAAGGAGGGAGATCTGGACCAGGGGAGGTCCAAGCACTTGGAAGGTCTAGGCCTGAGAAGGCCTAACCAGAGAAGGAGGTTGGATCAAAAAGAGATCTAAACCACAAAGGGATTCAACCCAACAAAGAAGAGGTTTGAACCATAAAGAGATTCAAGCTAATAAAGAAAAGGTCTGAATACCAGGGCAGTCTAGATACAAAAGAGGTCTAGCCTCACAGGAGAGTTTCCATGCATAAGGAAACCTAGCATCAAGGAGAGGGTCAATCCAGGGGGAGGCCTGGGCATACAGGAGGGCTAAACACCAAGGAAGTCTAGACCTAGGGAATGCCCCAGCAAAGGGGAAATGTCAAAACCACAAAAATGGTCTAGTCCTCTGAAGAGTTCTAGTGACAAAGGTAGTCTAGGCCTCAGGGGAGGTCCAAACTACCAAAAGGGGATAGAGAGAGGTCCTGCCCTAAGGGATGGTCTGGACCAGTAAGGTGGTCTGGACAGAGAGGAATTTCAAAAGGCAAGGGAAGGTTCGGGTAGACAAGAAAAAGAGAATAGCGCCAGAGACCAAACCAGAGGGAAGGTCTGGACATAAAAGAATGTCCAAACAGGATGGAGGAAGAGAGATCCGGGCCCAAGAGCTGGGCAAGGGAAGAGCAGATCCTACAGAGAAAAGGAGAAATAGCTCTAGAGAACTTGAATGCCACCAAATAAATCAAGCTTATGATTAATTGAAGTTTGACTTAGTCATTTTAAACACTTCAAATTCCGAAATTCTCAGGATAAGCTTTGGAATTTTAACAAAACCAAATGGTTCTTTTTATTTTAAAATTTTTCAAAAAGGCTCAGAAAACCAGGGTGTTACAAACCTACCCCCTTAAGGGAATCTCGACCCCGAGATTCGGAAAGGCTAGAGAGAAGAGGTGGAGAGCAAGGGGTCTTCGACTGGAACCATTGCTTGGTTTTTATCTTCACTGCCTGCTACTTCTTCGGACATTTATTGGCGTAATGTCCCAACTCTTTGCAGTAGAAACACGTGACTTCTGTGGCAAGAGGGAACTTCTTCCGGGACTGACCTTGAACAGGTGATTTGGAGGTGCTAGAGCTGGCTAGGTGCTTTACTGCCTCATCTTGGGGCATTGGCAAGCCCAAACTTCTGTACTCTTGTACTTGCGACATAATTCTTGCATTGGTCTTTATTCCTGCTGCTAGGGTTATTGTTGCTATGAGGGTAACTTCTGGAAGGTTGTCCTGAGTGATGGTTTGACGTCTTCTAGGGCATCGTTTGGCATAGTGCCCTATATCCGAACATTTGGAGCACTAAACTTTTCCCCTTGATGTCTTGCTCTGCCGAGGTTGGCTACCACTGAGAGTCATCTGCTTTGGTGGTCGAAGTGTTGATCCTGGAGACATAAAGGTGGTTATGACTGGTACTTGATTGAATTGGGGTAGCCTCTCTTGAGTCTTGGAGTTACTTGCAATACTCTGGACAAGGTCTGTCATTTTCCTCTTAAGACCTCTGTCATGTTGCCGACAAGGAGCTTGAAGAGGAAGTGCCTGAATTGGTCTTTTGGAACTCGCTTTTGATCCTGGATTAAGCTGGGAGTGAGATTCATAGTCCTTTCTCTCTCAGCCTGATTGGGAGTGGCTTGATGACTTGAACTCAGCTGCTGGGCTGAAGCAGTCAATAAGGTCTTCAAATAACCCTTGCCTTCATGACTTTAGTAATCGGTTTTCTCTTGGCGCAATACCCCAGGTCCTTCAAATCTGTCTTCTGGTGTAGTAGGGACAGAGGCTGAGGGAGCATTGTTAGCATCCAATCGTTGTCTTAACCACTGCATCAGCTGAGTCTGAGTGACCAAAAACCGATTCAAATTATGGAGGGTTTCTGTTGCTAGACTTTGACTTGCTTCTGGACTAGCACACTTAGGAATCTTGCGGGTGGCTTTGCTTCCTTCCTTTGCGTGATCAGATTCCATTGTCTGCTGGGTGCTCCAGAGGGTTAGGAAAAGAGTCCATGGGTAGGTAAGAGTCAAAGATCGAGAGGGGATAGAGTAGAACCACACCCCAACAAAGAACCAACTGAAAAGTTGCTCAAAAGAACTTCACGATTCCACGGCTCTAATAATCAGCACTTACCATTGGTAGGATACTCCATGCACAGAGGGAATTTGGGCGGTTTTAAGCTATATGGTTAGGTTGACGAAACAAACTTCCATCCTCGGTCTTCAACATCCTTAGAGAGCAGAGACGGCGTTGTTTCTTTACTTTCATCCAGCTTTCTCTTCAGAAGTTACTTGTCATAACCAATGGCTGGGTACTGGCTAGGAGCCAAAAATCTGCCTTCCTGTCCTTACTAGATCCTAAGCTTATGATTGAAAAGTTCCACCAATCTGCTTATCTTGGAATTACTCAATTGAAAGAATTCAATCATTTAATCAAAATCACAATCAACTGGAAAGAGCATAGAACCGGAGCCGGAGGGACTGAGGGAGTTGGGGTCAGAGGCAGCTCGGAGCTTGGAGAATGGAGAGTCGGAGGTCACCAGACTCGGCCCTCGCCTCCTCCTCCCGGCACCCACTCGGTGACCCGGCCGCCTTGGTGCCTCACCTCCCGGCGCCCATTAGCATCGCCAGTGGCCGGTCCGGTGGCCTGTCGCCCGCCTCGATGCCTCGCTCGATCGCTGGCGCCACCGCTTTCCTCTCGGCGATCACCGATGGCCTCGCTCGAGTAGGCGAGCAACGGAGCGAATCAGCAGAGCAAGTCGCCGCCGCAAGGTGCAAGCCGCATTGCAGCAACCAGCAAGGATGAAGGATGGACTGATGGAGTATTGGAGTGCTCACTGCGCAGCGCTGGATGCCTAGATCGGGGATTTAGGGTTTGAGGTCTTGTCGTCTTGAGGAAATAGGCTTGGGAGTTGGGCCTTTAAACTTATGGAATTAGGGAATCCAAAGTGCGGTTGTGGGCTTGTGGCTTGGCTCCTCACGCCGACCACTGTGGGTCGTGTGCCACAATGCGTGGCTTGTGGCCTTGTCGCGACGCCTTGAACGCATCTTGTGAGCGCTGGACGCCTTGGTGATCGGTGCCCACGACGGCGATGCCCGGCGATCAGCGGAACTAATGAACTCAATTTTTAGTATATACATATATTATACCTTATATATACTGATTTTTTTGTCAAAATTTTTGGGTGTTCAGTTGAACACCCATGAACCAAAGAGGATCCACCCCTGTTACGCATATAACATTAGAACTACATATTGTTATTCCAACACCATGCAATCTCTGTGTTTGTCTGAAATATAGTTTTGAAGCTATAGGGAAGGAATTGGCCAATACCAACCCCTCTCATGCATGATGCATCTGGATTTTTGGCGTGACGGTAATGTAGAAGTGTTCATTAAACCATTATGCAACAGCCAACATAAGATGCATCTTTTCGAAAGAATGATAGGAACATGCACATCTTATTTTTCTGAAGGACCTGAAAAACACCTACTCGCGATTAATTACGACACAGAGGTGGCCACATAGGTGCCTTTACCTCTGCCGTCCAATGTATGAGTATCCTTTCCTCACCCCTTGGATTATTCTTGTCGTTGTGCTCGCACGTTGTACCCGCCTCTGTAGTTGCTTCACACGTCCTTTCCACACCCGTTCGATACTTCTTGCCGATACACTCACAAATCCTTCGCCCTTCCTTGACTGTTGTAAAAGGGCCTATGGGAGGGAACCCTACAGGGGAGCATTATTGTAACCAAGCTTCTGAACTGAATATCAGTTATATGGCAAAAATAACGGTAGCATTGGACTAATACCGGTTTGATGTACCATTTTGAAATACTGAAATGGAATGTATCTACTCTATTTACAATACACAAACTTTGTTCAATCCCTACTTCATACTTACTTAGGCTTGAGGCATGCTTCACACCATGGCAGGGGCGGAGCTACATTGATGCATAGGGGTACAGTTGCACCCCTAAAATTTTTACACAAAAAACTGGTATATAGCCCCTCTTAATACATAAAGTATGCACTACACATACTACACATACATACTCCCCAACTCTTGGTAGCCCATTTAGCATTAGACCCAGCAGAATCTGATAATCAAGCCAACTAGTCAAGGAGGTGTCAAGCCTAAGTGCCATCTGCCCATCTAAGTATCTTTGCTTCCTACTAATACATTTGCTTCTTATGACAGGTAGTTGCTGACCTCCCTCCTCTCGCTCATGACCGATGTGGTAAGCCGCAAGGTCGGTGGCGTCAACACCTTCCCCATGCTACTGGTCAAGCTCAAGGTGTGGAGATGATTGTGAGAGTAGTAGGAGCAGCTCCAAGCCAAACTCAAGAAGATGCTGCTCGTGGAGTTCTAGCCCATAGTATGCTAATCTTCGTGCTATCTATTTCCCAATCCGATGGATGATTTAATTTGTTCATGTATCTTGATTTGACTAAGATGTGTTTTTTATAACAAATTAGTTTTGTTTCTTCTTGCTTTTCGGAGTTGATTGGTCCGGTATTATTTCTCCTCTTTCATAGCTTTCCTCTTGTCAAGTCTATGCCTGTGAAAGAACAAGATCCTATTCAAATCAAGACAGTAAGACACGCGAACAAATTGATGTAAATCAAGATCTTTCTCCTGCTAGCGAAGCCTCATCGGACCCGGATTTCACAATCCACAATCTTCTATGAAAACACTGTACTATTCTCTCGATCAGTAGATAACGCTCACAGGTACATCACTAAATCATTTCATATATGATGTAAACCAAACCATTCATTATATTACAAACATCAGAGTCAATCAGACCGCATCAGTTCGGGGTTTATAGTACGGCCGAAAAGCCAAATGATTACACTACAGAACAGCGGAAACGACAGCGGAAGCAAAAGGGGTAGGGCACGTCTCGCCACAGGCACACGACTGAGGAAATCTATGTACGACCGATATTATTCAAAGACTTGAGTAATATTAGTGTACATGAGTACCGTCGAAGCCAGCTAGACTAAAGCGAGACCTATACTACTAGAGACTAGACAACTCTCCACCATCTTCCAGCTGGCCATCAGCTTCAGGATCCTCGTAGGCATAGTGTCCCTGGTCTATAGCTTCTGAAGGTTTGGGGAAAGAGCGAGGATGAGCACAAACAATCGTGCTCGTGAGCCAACACACAGAGAATGCAATATATGTATATGCAAGGCTTAACAAGGAAGGCTCGAGTTCTTTTATTTGCTAAAAGCAACAGTTTTAATTATCATACTTAGAAATTCTTATCACTTAGTGTTTTAACCGAATCACATTTTATTAAAGAGAGTAATTGTGCAATATTTATAACATCGAAGGTTACCTCCACCTTATGCATAGTTTTGATTGGGGTTACATCCACTTATTAACAACACTGAGATACATCCGCCAAGGGAAAACCAAAATCAGGGTCACATCGGCTCAACGAGTTTTCATCCCACCCACAAAGTTATTTAAAACAGAACTAACTTATGTAAGTTCCCATGCCTGCCTTTGATCGTATGCACGGCTTTTCGAACAGTTTATACTCTACATAGATTGTACATTTTACCGACAAGAGATAATTATCTTGATATATACACACGTTTCCTTGGACATGTGTATCAAGGAAAAATTATCACAAGGCCTTTACAATGCATCCCTCTGTGTTAGTTACACCTGCTAAGGTTTCATCTGATGATGGTTACGCTCTCACACCTGCGTCAACCATGCCCCTAAACCCCCTCATGCGCCACACGGCGGCTTAAGCCAGCAGTCTGACCCGTGTCTACGACGGATTATGCCAGCGACACGACTCGTGGGTCCCTCCAATGGTGCAACTCGTATTGGTGGATACAAATTATTTAGTCAGGCCGATACTATTACAGAACAAACGAGTAAGCAAAACAAATAAATACTAAAGAAATAACAAATGAACTCCAAATTGAGCAAGGCTACTTCTAATAGAAAGAACTCGAATTTATAAATTTTTAGAAATAAACTCCATTTAACTCAGAGTTAGAACGAGGGAGAACGGGTCCTCAGAAGTTTGAGTTTGAATTAAATTCAGAAAAAAGGAAAAAGGAGAGAGAGGGACTCTCTCTGACTTACGGGACCCAATGGGCAGTGCTTGGGTTCACGCCATAGACTTACCACATCGGGTCCACCGAGGTCCACTAGCACAGGGCTCTGGTCCACCAGATTTCTCTGAGCAATAGTGCATCGGGTCCACCTGTCATAGACTTACCGAGAGGAAACCGGGTTAATGAACTTCATTAACTCACCTCGGGTCCCACGCGTCATTGAGTTAAGAGGTAATTAAACCGGCAGTAAACACAGGCTTTAATTAAAGCTAAACCTAAAGACAGTGATACGGTAATTTTCCTGTGACGCGTTAATGCTTTTCTTGTTTTCGTGTGAATGTAACTTTGACCAGAGGATCCTCACTGGTTGACTCGCGGCCGTCTCAGCCGGTACCGGTTTCTTGATCCTTGGTTTATACTCTACCCAGATTGACTTCCAAAGGCCAGAATCCTATTCTGTAATTAAAGTTGGAAATGCTCCTAAATGGGAGTAAGATCGAGCTCGCTTGCAATCCATTGTTCAAGAAAAGCACACATTATATACTATAATTAAGATGATATATCAAATGATCACCGCAAATGGTTGGTTATCTAGGAGTAGCTTACATAAAAATAATAATTGAAGGAAGGATACGTATCGGATAAAGAAGCTGTTGACTTAGATTATTCACTTGTTTAGTTGATGTCATGAACAATGCATGATTCTACAGACATGTACCGAACAAACATGAAAACAAATGAAATCAATGAGCTTTTACTGGCAGGCTATACCATCGTTCATGCATTGAAATAAAACAAAGTCTCCACAGCTACTTCATATTTACTGAAGCATGACATATATTAGACGTCAGGAAGCACCATGGTTAACACCAGTTTCCTTGGTAGACAAAGTCTGTGAAGAGAACTATATCTATGTGACTTACACACCTACCGATACCATTATTCAGAGTAAAAAGCGGAAAGCATTGCTTTATTTTTCCTCAAAGATAATAAATTACCTTATTTGGTAGAAAGTCCTTGGGCTGCATTCCTTGCCCATGATGAAGTAAGAATCTCCTATCATAGGTTCGTAATCAGTCACCACTAAGTTCCAAGAGTAAATAAGTACATTAAGTTGTGAAAGTTGAATTTAACATTATAGTGTGTGTAGCAGTTATGGAGGCCAGAAAAGAAAATCTGGAGACATCATATGATCCTCACACACAACTGGTACTAGGATACACAATTTCAAATAGTATTTACCTTGCTAAGAAAATGTGTTCATCCCTACCAAAACCAGACGAACAAGGCACGAAACCAAGAGCAGTGAATTGACCAAATGAACAAGCACGTTTGAGAATAAAGGTACCACAGGAATTAAGCGTGTTGGCTCACAAACTCGTGGCGGAGCTGCCTTCGATCCATCTACATACCCCATGAGCCCATAGCTTATCAGGCATGGCAGCACTTGAGCTTTCCATAGGAGATAATTCTCCCGTTTGAGCTTAATTTTTTTTTTTAGATAATGGAAGAGTAAAAACTCTCCCGGCCTCTGCATCAACGATGCACACAGCCTAATTTATTAAAAAGATTAAGGCACCAAAGTAGCCACACGGTTAAAATTAACATAAGCCTTACAAGCAAATCTTGACTGAATGTAAACTCAATCATTACAAATTCTTTGACTAAACCGCCACCCATGAGCATATAAAATTTGCTTCGCCATAACCTTCAGACGGTTGCTTCCATCCAGCATGGCTTTCTGTCGGTCCGGTTTCTGCAGATTTGCCCAAGCCCTCAGCCAGTGTCCAATCAAAAGGAGAACCTGTAAAGGATTAGTAACAATCTGTCTATTAAAAACGGCATCATTCCGGCATAACCAGATAGACCAACATAAGGCACTAGCTCCCACTAGGAGTTGTGTCTTTAAAATTATCGGAATGCCAGCTAACCAATTCCCGAACATATTCGCTATGCTCCTATGGGGATAAATTAAACGCTACAATGACAACCCACCAAATGAGTCGCGCAAAGTGCAATCAATAAAAGATCTTGAATTGTTTCTTCTTTAATCTGTAAACAACACCGCTTGCTTCCCTCCAATTTCTTTTAAGTAGGTTATCTTTAGTTAGAACAACCCCTCTTTTGAGATACCAAAGGAAAATTTGTACTTTTAAGGGTATTTTAATTAGCCAAAATAAATTTCTAATAGGGACTTGATTATTGTTAATTAAAGCCCCATAGAACGAATTGACCGTAAACAGGCTAGATTTATTTAAATTCCATCTAAAGGTATCCTTTTGAGAGCTTAACTGTAAATTAGCAATTCTCAAAATTAGGTCATTCCAAGCATGTAACTTGGGACCAATAATAGGTCTACGGAAAGATATATTTAAAGGTGTCAATCTCATGATATTTTCCACAGTATCCTTCTTTCTCCTTACCACATTATAAAGAATAGGGTATTGATTTTTCAACGGAGAATCACCTAGCCAAATATCTTCCCAAAACCTAATTTGCCTTCCATTATGAACCTGGAAGGACCCAAACCGAAGAAATTGATCTTTAATTTTCATGAGCCCGACCAAAAATGAGAAGTCCCACCTTATTAACCACATGAAAGACTTTTGTCCCCAAGTACTTCCTCTTTAGCAGCGATTGCGGACACCTTCTTCATTTAGCGCTTTAAATAACCATTTCCCAAGAAGGCTTTTATTTTTTATGCGTCTAAGTTTGAAACACCTAGACCACCATGCTCTTTGGGTGAACACACTACACTCCATTTGGCAAGTCTGATTTACGTTTATGATTGTCACTCGCCAAGAGAATCTAGAACGATAAAAATCTAGTCTCTTGAGGACTTGTCTAGGTACTTGAAAAAAGAAAACATAAACATAGGCGAGTCGCTTAGTACCGAAGTTAATGAGTACTAACCGTCCCCCCACGTACATATTTTTTTCCTTTCCAACTACTAAGCTTCTTCTCAATTCTATCATCTACCCTTTCCAATCTATATTCCTTAACTTTTTAAAGTGAATAGGAATGCCCAAGTACCTAAAAGGAAAAGCTCCCACTTCACAACCAAATAAATGCGTGGCCGAGGTTCAAAGACTTTGGCGACCAAACAAAAAATCTCACTGTTATGAAAATTAATCTTTAAACCCGATAATTGTTCAAAGACACAAAGAATAAGCTTCAGATTTTTAGCTTGTTCCATATCATTATTCAAAAAGAGGATCGTGTCGTCAGCATACTGTAAAATTGACAAATCATCATCAATCAAATGAGGAACTATGCCTGTTAAAAAGCCTGCCCCGTTTGAGCTTAATGGTGACTAATTGGGCAAAGGGAGGTGTGGTTGGGTGAGGCAGAAGACCGGCAAAAGTCGACATAGCGCCGGCAGCCACGGTTCCGACGGTTGAGTTGGGATTAGCTGAGTTCGTCATGGCTCTGATACTATGAAAAAGTATGAACTCAGTAGATTGGTTTTGAGTTGATTGCCTCACGTTTGATCGTGGGCTATGCTTGTATATATAGTCAGCGTGATCATCTTCTTAACAAAAGCAACAATTCAAAGCAAGTGAGGATGAGTGGAAGGGTGGAGGTACCTATTCGCACTGCTCTGATGTGGGAAATCTTGTTCCATTCAGGGGTTCCATGTTCTCCACTCTTCTTCCTCAGCTCAGAATCGCATCCCGAAATATCGAGCAGCTGCAGGGAGGAGGGCAGATCTGGAAGAAATCGGAGTAGCAGCCACCACTCAGGTAAGCTCTCCATCTCTGAGCCATCGCTAATTGACAAACATTGGGAGTGGCAGAGACTCTTGAGCGGCTCAACAAGCAGCAGGGACGGCAGATCAATTACAAGGAGGTCGATCAATTACGGCATATCACATTCACCACACCAGATGCACCTGGAATTTGATGGGACGACCCAACCTCCGTGAGTTTACTGCACCCGCGGATTTCTAACACATTGAGGAATGGAAGGGATCCAAGCCCACCCAAGGATGAGAGATTCTCGCATCCAATTATCTCCATGTGCCACAGCGACTTCAGACTCGTATTAAACACGTCTGCGGAGGGGAGGGATACCAAGCCCGAGCAGAAGTGCAGCGCCAGACGAAAGAGATTGGTGAGTTCGAGCTCACCAATCTGCAGTGACCCAAGCAGTGGAAGTCCCAGCTCGCCACACATACTTAGACTTGCAAGTTCATTCATTTCTTCAAATGGTAAGGGCGCAGACTCCAAATGTACAGAGTCTATGATGCTTAGGACACGGAGAGCTCCCATGTATTGTTTTTGCTGTAAAAGGCTCTCTTCAAGCGAAGTCAAACACGGACAATCTTCGACAATGATGCGCAGCAACTGGGATGGCTTGATCTTAGTGCTCTTACTGCATAGGTTGCCTATCAAAGGAAGTTTGGTCAACCCAACACGATCTATTTCGAAATACACCAAGCTCGGAGGTAGAATAGGTAATTCCCTTAGTTCTTCACAATCTATTACTACCAGTTTATCAAGGCTTGGAGGTAGCAACAGCTCCATGCCGCTACCGCTGGACATATGAGATGACCGACCGATCTGCTGTAGCTTAGGAAGGTTTATCAAGAAAAGATGTTTGAGCAATACTAACTCTCCAAGAGAGGGGATGTGTTCCCAATTTATACAGCTTACCAATGTGAGTGATACCATGTTTTTGACAGATAGGTTCTCAATCCAAAATGGAAGTTTGGGACCCACATAGCCAAAAATCTGCAGTTCCCTAATATTACCATGTGGCTCAAGGTGGTCAACAACCAAGTCATCTGTCCTGATTTGTGAGCCAGTACATGCCGACCAGTCTAGAGATAACAAGTTGAGATGTTGTTTTTCCTTCAACTTGGCATTCCTAGCCTCTTCATGATTCTGTACATTACCAAGACCCTGCACTTTCAGTTCACGGAGATCTCTTAAGTCTCTGATTGCACTTATTTTGTTGCCTATGCTTCCATGTACTCGGTAGTTACTCAACTCCTGAAGAGAAGTGAGTCTGGTTATAGGGAACTTGCCAAATCCACCCACTCCATATGATACATATCGCAACTGTTCAAGGTTCCCCAAATACCTCACTTGTTTTGTTTGTCTCTGCAAACCATTATGACAATGAAGTAGTATCAAGTGATAAAGTTTCACAACCCCACATATCCCCTCTGGTGATATCTGATGCAGGTAGATATAGCGAAGATGTCTTAAGTTTCCAAACTTATCAGCAAAATGGAATGTGTTTTTCAGCCTTGAGTGAAATAGACGCAAGGATTTTGAGGTTTCAACTATTTTTTCAAGTGTACAAACTATATCCTTATCCATCTTATGTGGACTATCAATGATAATAGTGCGCAGGTTCTTACATTGGGAGATTTTCTTGACATCCTCAACAGAAAAACTGTTAATACCGGCAATTTACAGGTGTCGGACTGTATCCTTCACATCTTCAAACCTGCCAGGATCAGTTTTTCTTGTGCATTCACCATAGGATACATTTCTTGCTAATTCATGCATTAAGTCATGCATCACATAATATTGTTGTTTTCTATAATCATATTCATATATGGATGCGCTGGATTTATGATCAAAGAATGATTTTCTGGTCAGCTGATCCAAGAATTGTTCTCCAATGTCCTCCAAAGTTTGTGAGCCACTTGTAACTAGCGAGATCAATCCAGAACCCATCCACATCTGCACCAATTCTTTCTTTTCAAATTCATGGTCCTCAGGAAATAAGCTACAGTATCGAAAGCAAATTTGTAAATCTGTTGGTAGGTGGTAGTAGCTTAATCTGAGGACCTTCATAATATTCTCTTCAGTTCCTTTAAAATGTTCCAACTCTTCATGCAAGAATCTGCGCCAGTATTCAAGCGTTATATTACCTTGCAAATGTCCACCGACAACCTTTGTTACCAAGGGACATCCTCCCAGTTTTTTGCAATTTGTTCTTGTTGAAATTCTACCCGGGACGACACTTTCACGGAAGGTGGAAGATGAACACACGGCAGAACACGGAAAGTTTTGCGAGACCGCAATCGCTGGTCTCTTTTCACTTTTGTTCTCTCGTTATTCACTCCACACCAAACAACACAACCGCAGCGATATATAAAGCACTCATGCAATACTAACGAATTACCACTAATATCACACTAATGCACTAGTAACCTGTGACGACCCACCCCACGATATACCAAGAAGAGGTCCGGAGGACCCCCCTTTTTTTATGCGGCGGTGCCACCACACAGGGAGTGGTAGCACCGCTTCAGTGCATTCCCGAGGAGGACTACGGACCTCCCAGGAGGTCCTCAAGTCCTTCTGGAGGTCTGGGCCCGCAACGGACCTCCCAGGAGGTCTTTAAGTCCTCCTGGGGGTCTTTGCTCGGCACCCCTCGGTAGCACCTCCCAGTATATCGCTAGAGAGGTCCGGCACAGACCTCCCAAAGCTAAGTCCCAAAGGACCTCCTGAGGTCCCGCCTGTCTGCAATCGAGCTAGTCCCGGTGACAATGTAAGCTAGCTCGCACATGGACACAAGCCAATATCACAACCACGAGGTCAAACAAAGATGAAGCAGACAAATTAAACTTAATATAAAACAAGACCTTATGGTCAAGCTTGATAACAAGAGGTCCGCCACTGAGGGCTACAAAACCCACAAGAACTCACAACTGGCCACAAAGAGCCTTAAAGCTCCAACACCAAAACACGCAGAAGCCAGCCAACAAGCCCCACAGGCTGTCGGGTGGAGGACGCCCTAAGCGTGGGATCGTCAGAGAACTCCTCCTCAAAGAGGTTCAGACCGCCTCAAGACTTGCTCATCTTCAAAACTCGCTTAACATGTGGCTTAAAGCCATGAGTACTTTGAATGTACTCAAGAAGTCACAGGAAAGGTGTGTAAATAGTATTCATGCAAAGGCTTACCAATGGAGAGTCAGATGGTTAGTTTGCACAAAGCAATATTTGACAGCAATAACATAAGTAGATCGAAAGGCAGCAAGTTAAGATAATAGTACATAATACATTTGAAGTTTGAAAAGATGGAGTGAGCACCAGCTCACATCCACCACCAAATGGGGGGGGGAGATCTGGTCACACCCATGACCAGGTCCCCACCCAAAGAATCACTCTAGAGCACCCACTCCAGAGGTCCGAACCAGCCCCTGGACCACTACCCGAGCCAACCCCGACCTCCGAGCCGGCCAAGGTCTCTTCGAGGCAAAGCCAATGCATCTCACTGAAGTGTCCAAAGGGCACAAGCTTTTGGAAACAACTACCCCTTGCACCATTTTTACTGAGCATGTCCATGACCAAGGACTTGGCTATTCGAATAGATTTTACACTCTGCAGAGGTGTACAACTTTACCCACAATCCACGATCTCTCTAGCGGGATAGGTTCCGGCCACCCTTGCTCACTTCCTAAGGTGAGCAGCCTAGAGAGCGCGCAAGGCCTTTACAAAGCTTTGAACTGACTAGGGTCGCCCGCTAAGGTTTCGCTAATCCCTCCAAGGGTCTAGAAACCACACGTGATTATGGGGTGCCCCTCTTGCGCCCAACGAATCACACGCCAACCACAACAGCCCCAAGCCATCTCATTGCTAATTATTCAGCCTGCACCATTCCCATAAAATGATCTTGTGGTTGCACTAATTGGCCTGCATCAATAGACACAAAGTTAAGTCCTTAATGGGCTAAGGCAAGACATCCACAACCAAGTGTGCATAGCACCCACTACTCACCGCCTTCTTGCCTCAAAGAAACCATTTGTATTAACCCATGCCAAAAGACCACCCAGTCCGCACACAAGTTTTAACCAAGTGGTCTCACACCATAGTCAATACAGCTTAGGCATCCTGCCATAGCTGCTCAACAGTGGCACCAACCACACATTCCATAACTTATTAGTCAAGATTATTAAAAGTGAAGTACGATACGTTCGAACCACGCTTTCTAAGCAAGGCTATATAGACCTACGGCCCCCACGTTGGCAAATAACAAGGAACACCAACTAAATACCCAACCTAAGGCTTCAAGGTAAATATGTCAACATGACCAGAACAAGAGATAAAGGAGGCATAATAACAAGTAGGAAAGTAACTACAGCCCAAACATTTTCTTATAAACATAGCCATGCATGGTAAAGTAAAACAAAATACATTTGTAAAGTTGGGTTCAATATGATCAATCAGAGGTCTCATGGCTTGCCTTGGTCAAGCAAAGGAGAACCTTCTACCGAAGAGCCGGGTCCAAGAACTCCTCGAACTCGTGATCTACACGTCAAAAAACCAAATAAGCAAATCTACACTAGGCCAAGAGCTAAGAAGAGAGCGAGAAAGAACCCAAACCAACCGAGACAAAACCAGAGAACCAAGAGGCTCAAGACAAATCAGAGAGCTTTGGGGATATCTCGCGCCAGGATGCACTCAGAGGAGAAAACAAGGAAGTCAAAATGAGCAAATGGTGGCAAGGAGGGATCGCCCAAGCTATATATAGTCGAGCTAAAGTGGTTGCACTAAGGTGCGATCACACGTGAGTTGGTAAAAGGACAAGGAAGTAGGCAAGGGATGTGACAATAGCATAGCAAGAGTGTCAAGAAGGTGGGAGCATTTAATGTGATACAATACGATTAAATACTAGGAAGACTTCCTTGCCTCAAGGGCAAAGTCAAAGGAACAGAAAACAAGGGTGATCGCCATGCGGTCCAAATTTAGACCCAGGGGAAAGTCTCAAGGCAGTAAACGGAGAACCTTGCCCGCAAGGGAGGTTCAAGACTGCTGGATCTCCGTGAGGGAGGTCCAACGATCGAGGATCAAACACGGACGGGAGGTCTCAGCAGAGCAAAAGGGAGAGCCTCGCCTGCAAGGGAGGTCTGGCCGCGGATCGATCTCGGGAGGCCTTAACGGCCGATCTCAACAAGGGAGGTCTGGTGGCTAAGATCTCGTGGAGGAGGTCTTAACGGCCAGATCTCAACAAGGGGAGGTCTGGGCGGCTAAGATCTCCAGGGAGGAGGTCTTAACGGCCAGATCTCAACAAGGGGAGGTCTGGGCGGCTAAGATCTCCAGGGAGGAGGTCTTAACGGCCAGATCTCAACAAGGGGAGGTCTGGGCGGCTAAGAAAAATCCTAAAGGACTCGGGGAGGTCCTAAAGGATACAGAAGGTCTATTTGAACGCAGGAGAGGTCCAAATAGGCAAGTGAAGGTCTGCTCAAAGAGATTCAAACCAACAAAGGAGGTTGGAAGAGAAGAGGTAAACCAGGAGCGCAGAGAAGCTCGAGGGAGAAATGTTTCCAAAGGGCGCAAGAACAACAGAGAGCCACAAACACAGAGAACACCAAGAGGAGGCTTAATTGAGGTTTGATTAGGTCAAGTTAACTCTCCACATTTTCAAAACATCAGGTTAAGCTTTGACTTCTCAACAAAACCAAATGGTTCCTTTTACTTTTAAAACCTGGGCAAGAACTAAGAGGAACGGGACGTTACAAACCTTCACCCCTTAAGGGAATCTCGACCCCGAGATTCAGGTTCAACTAGAGAATAGGTGGGGGAACTCCTTCTTGAGGTCCTCTTCACGCTCCCAAGTTGCTTCGGCTTCAGAGTGGTTACTCCATTGCACTTTGCACAGCCTGGTGGTCTTGCTCCTTGTAACTCTTTCGGACACGTCCAAGATCTTGATAGGTTGCTCTTTGTAAGTGAGGTCTTCTTGGAGGTCCACAGCTTCCAAAGGCATTTGGTCCTCGGGCACTCGCAAGCACTTCTTTAACTGAGACACATGGAACACATCATGGACTCCAGCAAGCTGAAGAGGGAGGTCCAACTTGTAGGCTACTTCACCCTTCTGACGAGGACCGAAAGGGTCCAATAAACCTTGGAGCAAGTTTCCCACTAACTCGAACCACCGAACCCTTTGAGAGGTGATACCTTGAGGTAGACTTGATCGCTCGGGACAAAAGCTAGGTCTCGGCCTAACATCTGTGATAGCTCTTTTGCCGAAGTCTCGAGCAATCTTTAGCTTTTCCCTTATTGACCTTACTTGATCCTCGGCTTTTTTCAAAGAGTCCTGCCAAGAACTTGGCCTTCACCCGATTCTCGATATAAGATAAGGGAGTTCTACACTTCCTCCCATATATAGCTTCAAAAGGGACATTTGAAGGCTTGCTTGGTAGTCATATTGTAAGAAAATTCTCATAAGGCAACATCTTGTCCCAATCGGATTGCTTCTCCAGAGCACAAGCTCTCAGCATGTCCTCAAGGACTTGGTTAACTCTTTCAGTTTAGCCATCGGTTTGTGGGTGATATGCCGTGCTGAAATTGAGGTCTGTGCCCAAGGCTTCATGCAACTTTTGCCAAAATTTGGAGGTGAATTGAGTTCCTCTGTCTGAGACTATCTTCTTTGGGACACCATGCAAACATACTACCTTTGCCAAATAAATCTCGCCAACTTGTCTCCAGAGTAGGTAGTCTTCACAGGAATAAAGTGGGCCATCTTAGTTAACCTGTCCACAATGACCCAGATAGAATCAAAACCAGCTTGGGTACGGGGTAGACCAGTTATGAAGTCCATCCCGACCTCTTCCCATTTCCACTCGGGTATGGGTAAAGGCACCAAAAGTCCTCCAGTCTTTGGTGCACTTTATAACTTTTTGGCAAGTGTCACATTTGGCCACAAAATCATGTTTTTCTTCATTTTCGCCACCAAGACAACTCTTTTGATGTCTTGATACATTTTTGTAGCTCTGGATGAATAGAATACAATGCCTCATGGGCTTCTTTAAGTATTACTTCCTTGAGCTCGTGGTTATTGGGCACACAGAGCCTCTTACCAAACCAAACCGCACTCGACCATCCTCGTAAAACCTTGCACCCCTTTACTTATGTTGGCTTTAATTTCTTGGATGTTAGCATCTTCACTTTGAGCCGCCTTGATCCGCTTTTGCAAGGTAGGTCAGCACCTCAAGAGCCGCCGTAAAACCTTCTTCAACTAATTCAAGCCTAAGCTTCGTAAATTCTTCATGCAAAGCAGTTGGCTTCTTGATCATCAATGTATTGGCATAAACTTTTCGCCAAAGCATCTCGCCACCACATTGGTTTTGCTCGGTGGTAATGAATTTCACATTGTAGTCTTTGATTAGTTCTAGCCACCTTCTTTGCCTCAAATTCAAATCTGCGAGTAAAGATGTACTTGAGGCTTTTATGGTCTGTGTAAATTTCACACCTATTACCAATGAGATAGTGGCGCCAAATCTTCAGAGCATGAACAACCGCAGCTAACTCAAGGTCATGAGTAGGGTAGTTTGCTTCATGAGGCTTCAATTGCCTTGAGGCATAAGCTACCACCCTTCTCTCTTGCATTAAAACACAACCAATCCCTTGCTGTGATGCATCACAAAAGACCTCAAAATCCTTTCTGACATCGGGTAGAATCAGATCAAGCAGGTCAACTTTTTTGAGCTCTTCAAAGCTTCGATCACATTCAGGGGTCCACAAAAACTTTGTTTCCTTCTTCGCTGAGTTAGAGGTCCGACAATACGGGAAAAACCTTCAATGAATCTCCTCAGAGTAACCGCCATACCAAGGAAACTCCCGACTTGAGGCAAGGACCTAGGTGGTTCCCAATTGAGCACATCCCGAACCCCATCGGTTGACAGAGACTCCTTCTTTTGACAAGGTATGCCCTAAGAAGACCACCTCTTTCACCCAAAACTCACACTTACTAAACTTAGCAAAGAGTTGGTGAGTCCTCAACTTCTCCAAAACCAAGAGAGGTGCTCAGATGCTCCTCTTCACTCTTGAATACACAAGAATGTCATCAATAAATACAATGACAAATTTGTCTAGGTACTCCATGAACACTTTATTCATCAAATTCATGAAATATGCAGGGCATTGGTCAGCCCAAATGACATAACAAGGCACTCAAACAGCCCATATCTAGTAGAAAAAGCAGTCTTAGGATGTCTTCTTTTCAATCTTGAGTTGGTGGTATCCCGACCTCAAATCTATCTTTGAAAACACAAGCAGCTCCCTTGAGTTGATCGAACAAATCATCAATTCTGGCAAAGGGTACTTATTCTTGATGGTGACATCGTTAAGAGCTCAGAATCCACACACATCCTCTCGAAGTTCTATCCTTTTTCAGACAAAATCACCGGAGCTCCCAAGGTGAGGAGCTAGGTCTTATAAAACCTTTGCTTAACTGTGTCCTCAACTGATGCTTCACTCTACTTGGTCATCAACATGCAACCTATAAGGTCTTTTGAGATAGGGGAGGTCCCAGGACCAAAGTTGATGACAAATTCAAGGTCTCTGTCTGGAGGCATTCCCTAAGCTCATCAGGAACACGCCGGCAAAGTTCTTGACCACAGGACGCCCTCCAATTTAAGAACTCGAGCACGCAAGCTTGGGCTGCATGGGACCTCTCTAGGAGGCCTTAAACTCCACTTGACACCTCGTGGCTGGTCAAAGAGATACTCTTGCCACTACAATCCAACACTGCACGGTGGTCAGCTAGCCACTCCATGCCTAAGATCACATCTAGGGACCTGGTGTCCAAAAGGATGAGATTGGCTAGGAAGTCTACTCCTTCTATGACTATTTTAACTTAGGACAACCCCGTTCGTGCTTAACTCCGAACCGGGATTGAACCAACAAGGTAGACTTAAGAGCAACGATCGAAACCGGTGCTTGCAAAGAAAACTCCGAGAAACAAACGAATGAGAAGCTCCTTAGTCAAACAAAATCGCACTGCATCAATTTACTAGGAACGCATTCTAATACAACATCTCGAGGAGGTCCGAGCTTCTTCCACTGCAACATGGTTCACACGACCTCTCCCATAAGGTTGGGAGGTCCTAGCTTGAGGAGGTCCTGCTGCCTGAGAGGTCTTGGCCGAGGGAGGTCCTGACGAAGAGGTCCTTGCGCCGGCTCGGCCTTCAGCAGGCATTGATTGGCTTAAATGCCCCACTTGGTGACACTTAAAGGTGTGATCCTGTGTGTGTTGAGGTCGACGAGGTTGCTTGGTGTTGCCAAGGATGCGGCACGACCGGGACACCAAGCGAAGGTCTTAGCAGAGGTCCCGAGGGTCCAGAGGTCCTTGGTGCTTGTGTTGATATCGCACAAATGCTTTGGGGCGCCGGGAGGTCTCTCTGGGCAATCGGAGGGTGGCTCCTTTCTCTTAAAGGACTCGTAAAGCTCTCTTCGACTCCTCAATGAGCATTGCCTTGTTCACCATATGTTGAAAATCAGAAAATCGCTGCCCACAACTTGAACTTTTAAACTTGATGGAGGCCTCGCTTAAAGCGCTGCGCTGCATCATCTGTAGAGCCACATCCTCGCGGCATAACGTGACAATTGTGTGAACTTAGTGAGATACTCACTCACCGACATGCTGCCTTGCTTGAGATCTCTAAACTCATTCTTCTTCATCTCAACCTTCCCATCAGGAACATGAGAATGGCGAAACGCAGAGAATTCCGCCCAAGTGATCCTCCTGGGGTCAACATGTGAGGCACAAAACGTGTCCCACCACTCCGCCGCAGCCCTTCCAACCGGTGTGAGGCAAACAAAACCTTTTCTCGTCTCTCACAATGAGCAATATCCAAATTTTTTCTCTCACGATCTCACTACCATTCAGATCTAGCGGCCTGGGAGCTTGAGAAGGTAGGCGGACGCGTCTTTCATAAACTCACCAACCTTGATTGGGGACGGCAGAGGTGGAGGGGCACAACCATCGCTTGGTTGTGCCGCTCATCATAGCAAGCGTAGCATTAGTGGTCCGACTTTGTCGGGCCATCATTTGGTTCATGTTCAAAGATCATGGCGCTCATCATTTGAGCTTGGCTGTCATAAACCGCCCAAACCGGATCTCGACATAGGCACCAAGGAGGAGGAGGAGGCAATGCTCTCGTTGCTCATCCCGATCGGATGGTCATTGAATCGCACCATCCGCACCGAACTCTAAATGTTTAATAGGTAAGATGTAAAGCATAACGGGTGAGAGGGATAGAGCATCAAGATGAGTTAGAGCAGGGAGAGAGAGATAGATCATCTAATAGGGTGACTTGGTTAAACCCTAAGAAGCCAAAAAGGCCAGGAGGCCAAAAGAGGCAACAAAACTACACCAAGGTCTACAGACCACACTAAACGAGCTCCGGCTGAAGGGACCACTATAATCGACCTTATTTAAAATCGCCCTATAGAAGTTACCAAGGCAAGAAGGTCGTTAAACTCGAAACAATGTTCCAGAGGAGGTAAGATCACGTAACTAAAGAAGGAGATGAGACGAGATTAAGACAAGGTAAGAACAACACAGAATTAGAACGAGGCAAGAACCACCAACACGTTTTTAAGTTGATTTGCTTTAGAAAATAATTTTTGAATCAACATTAACACGAATTCTTCTACCTAAGGCCACGCCCCACAACCGACTGTGGCTCGATACCACTCCGTGATTTACCCACCCCGCGATATATCAAGAAGAGGTCCGGAGGACCCCCCTTTTTTATGCGGCGGTGCCACCACACAGGGAGTGGTAGCACCGCGGTGCATTCCCGAGGAGGGTTCACAGACCTCCCAGAGGTCCTCAAGTCCTTCTCGAGGTCTGGGCTCAAGAACGGACCTCCCAGAGGTCTTTAAGTCCTCCTGGGGTCTTTGCTTTCGGCACCCCTAAGAGCACCTCCCAAGATATCGCTAGAGAGGTCCCGACAGACCTCCCAAAGAAGTCCCAAAGGACCTCTGAGGTCTCCGCCTGCAGCAACCGAGCTAGTCCTGTGACAATGTAAGCTAGCCTCGCACAAGGACACAAGCCAATATCACAACCACGAGGTCAAACAAAGATGAAGTGCATAAATTAAACTTAATATAAAACAAGACCTTATGGTCAAGCTTGATAACAAGAGGTCCGCCACCGAGGGCTACAAAACCCACAAGAACTCACAATCGCCACAAAGAGCCTTAAAGCTCCAACACCAAAACACGCAGGCTGCCCAACAAGCCCCACAGTCAGCCGGGTGGAGGACGCCCTAGGCGGCCGGGATGGATCGTCAGAGAACTCCTCCTCAAAGAGGTCTCAGACCGCCTCGCAAGACTTGCTCATCTTCGAAAACTGCTTTAACACAGGGCTTAAAGCCATGAGTACTTTGAATGTACTCAGCAAGTCACAGGGAAAGGTGTGCAAATAGTATTCATGCAAAGGCTTACCAATGGAGAGTCAGATGGTTAGTTTGCACAAAGCAATATTTGACAAAGAATAACATAAGTAGATTGAAAGGCGTAAGTTAAGATAATAGTACATAATACATTTGAAGTTTGAAAAGATGGAGGAGCACCACCACATCCACCACCAAATGGGGGGAGATCTGTCACACCCATGACCAGTCCCCACCCAAAGAACCACTCTAGAGCACCCACTCCAGAGGTCCGAACCAGCCTGGACCACTACTCCGAGCCAACCCCGACCCCTCTGAGCCGGCTAAGGTCTCTTCGAGGCAAAGCCAAGGCATCTCATTGAAGTGTCCAAAGGGCACAAGCTTTTGGAAACAACTACCCTTGCACCATTTTCATCGAAAGCATGTCCATGACCAAGGACTTGGCTATTCAATAGATTTTACACTCGCAGAGGTGTACAACTTTAACCACAATCCACGATCTCTCTAGCGGATGGGTTCCGGCCACCCTTGCTCACTTCCTAAGGTGAGCGCCTAGAGAGCGCTGCAAGGCCTTTACAAAGCTTTGAACTGACTAGGGCTGCCCGCTAAGGTTTCGCAATCCCTCCAAAGGGTCTAGAACCACAGATTATGGGGTGCCCTCTGCGCCAACGAATCACACGCCAACCACAACAGCCCCAAGCCATCTCATTGCTAATTATTCAGCCTGCACTATTCCCATAAAATGATCTTGTGGTTGCACTAATTGGCCTGATCAATAGACACAAGGTTATGTCCTTAATGGGGCTAAGGCAAGACATCCACAACCAAGTGTGCATAGCACCCACTACTCACTCCCCGCCTTTCTTGCCTCAAAGAAACCATTTGTATTAACCCATGCCAAAGACCACCCACCTCCGCACACAAGTTTTAACCAAGTGGTCTCTCACCATAGTCAATACAAATTTTAGGCATCCCGCCATAGTCGCTCAACAAAGGCACCAACCACACATTCCATAACTTATTAGTCAAGATTATTAAAAGTGAAGTATGATACGCTCAACCACGCTTTCTAAGCAAGGCTATATAGACCTACTACCCCACGCTATAAATAACAAGGAACACCAACTAAATACCCAACCTAAGGCTTCAAGGTAAATATGTCAACATGACCGTAACAAGAGATAAAGGAGGCATAATAACAAGTAGGAAAGTAACTACAAATTTCAAACATTTTCTTATAAACATAGCCATGCATGGTAAAGTAAAACAAAATACATTTGTAAAGTCGGGTTCAATATGATCAACAGAGGTCTGTGGGCTTGCCTTGGTCAAGCAAAGGAGAACCTTCTACCGGAAGAGCGGGTCCAAGAACTCCTCGAACTCGTGATCTACACGCTCGCAAAAACCAAATAAGCAAATCTACACTAGGCCAAGAGCTAAGAAGAGAGCGAGAAAGAACCCAAACCAATCGAGACAAAACCAGAGAACTAAGAGGCTCAAAGACACCTCGAGAGAGCTCTCGGGATATCTCACGCAGGATGCATCAGAGGAGAAAACAAGGAAGTTGAAAATGAGCAAATGGTGGCAAAGGAGGGATCGCCAAGCTATATATAGTCGAGCTAAAGTGGTTGCACTAAGGTGCAACACACAGAGTTGGTAAAAAGGACAAGGAAGTAGGCAAGGGATGTGACAATAGCATGGCAAGAGTGTTTTAAAGGTGGGAGCATTTAATGTGATACAATACGATTAAATGCTAGGAAGACTTCCTTGCCTCAAGGGCAAAGTCAAAGGAACAGAAAACAAGGGTGATCGCCATGCGGGTCCAAACTAGACCAAGTAGGGAAAGTCTCAAGCAGTAACGGGAGAACCTTGCCCGCAAGGGAGGTCCAAGACGGTTGGATCTCTGTGAGGAGGTCCAACGATCGATCAAACACGGACGGGAGGTCTGCAGGAGCAAAAGGAGAGCCTCGCCTGCAAGGGAGGTCTGGGCCAGGATCGATCTCGGGAGGCCTTAACGGCGATCTCAACAAGGGAGGTTTGGGCGCTAAGATCTCAGGAGGAGGTCTTAACGGCCAGATCTCAACAAGGGAGGTCTGGCGGCTAAGATCTCCAGTGAGGAGGTCTTAACGGCCAGATCTCAACAAGGGAGGTCTGGGGCTAAGATCTCCAGAGAGGAGGTCTTAACGCCAGATCTCAACAAGGAGGTCTGGGCTAAGATCTCCAGAGAGGAGGTCTTAACGGCCGAGATCTCAACAAGGGGAGGTCTGGACGCTAAGATCTCCAGAGGAGGTCTTAACGGCCAGATCTCAACAAGGGAGGTCAGGGCGGCTAAGATCCCTAGAGAGGAGGTCTTAACGGCCAGATCTCAACAAGGGGAGGTCTGGGCGGCTAAGATCTTCAGGGAGGAGGTCTTAACGGCCAGATCTCAACAAGGGGAGGTCTGGGCGGCTAAGAAAAATCCTAAAGGACTCGGGGAGGTCCTAAAGGATACAGGAAGGTCTATTTGAACGCAGGAGAGGTCCAAATAGGCAAGTGAAGGTCTGCTCTCAAAGAGATTCAAACCAACAAAGGAGGTTGGAAGAGAAGAGGTAAACCAGGGAGCGCACAGAGAAGCTCGAAGGGAGAACAGCCCAAAGGGCAGCGAAGAACAACAGAGAGCCACAAACACAGAGAACACCCAGAGGAGGCTTAATTGAGGTTTGATTAGGTCAAGTTAACTCTCCACATTTTCAAAACATTAGGTTAAGCTTTGACTTCTCAACAAAACCAAATGGTTCCTTTTACTTTTAAAACCTGGGCAAGAACTAAGAGGAACGGGACGTTACATAACCCATGCACTCACACACTAGTAACACACGCATTGAGTACCTATTCAACTAAATGCATCCGTTCATGCAAAACTAATTAACATGACTAACAAACTGACCAACTCAACTAATGCATGCAAAACTGCCGAACTTGATTATTCCTAACAGTTCTCCAGTTAATTTTAAATCATCATAATCTTGCAGATTCAGACCGGAAAAGACATGATGATTGAAGAGCTTAATATTTTCATCTTCTTCCAGTCCTTCTAATGTCAAGCACTGATCTCTTTCGACTCCCATCACGTTTGCGGCCATGTCTGCTACTGATCGCATTCGGGTTGTCAACAATATTTTGCTCCCAGACTTCACTTTCCTCAGAGGAGCAAATAGCTTTTGCCATTCATCTCTTTTTTTATCTTCCCAAACATCATCTAAAACTAGCAAGAATTTTTTATACTTCTTCAGTTTCTCTTTGAGATCTTGCTGTAGTGATTCCAAATGATTAGCACTTGATTTTGCCCCTGTAGCACATTCCAGTATTTTACTTGTCACTGATGTTACGTCAAAGCTAGTAGATACAGTAACCCAGATGATCTTGAAATGCTTCAGTACCTCATCTTCTTCACATATGCTCTGAGCCAAAGTAGTCTTCCCCATGCCACCATGACCAACCACTGAAATAATGGGAACACTATTGGTGCTTGTCACAGTTTCAGCCGATTCAACTGATGTCTTGGTCAGCCATCCAATAATCTGTTCCTTCTCCTTTTCTCGTCCAACAAATTTAGTTGCACTTAATGTAGAACCTGTCTCAATCTCATATCTCAGCACTCCGGGAGCCCAAGCCGTGCCTGTCACTCCATTGCAAATGGAGGATGAAGGCGTGTGTGCAGAGGCGGGCGCAGGATTTGGACCATGGGTATTCAAAATTGCAGATGGCAAGAAAAAAAATTTGACAACCTAAATTATAGTTTTATAACACAGAATTAAGTGGCAGCATCATTGATTAATAAAATTGATCACAACTTGAAATTGTCCGGCTACTAATGATCAACATATCAAAGTGGCAACATATGAAATAAATAGAGGATAAAACAAAGAAAATGGTAACAAAGCTTACAACTTACAAGTTACAGGACAACTTTCCGATCCTTAATGCTTTGAAAATAAGCGATGATGTCCTTATCCTTAGCTTGCATGAAGAATTCCCTTTCAATCAATGTGACCAAACAACCATTCAAATATTTCTGCCCCATCTTGCTTCTTCTCTTGTCAACATAGGCAGGATAAAGCTAAGCTTCCAGACGCAATACGTTATACGTGGATCTGACCACCATATTGGCCCCCAAAACGACCATCACGATGGCGCCAGGCGCTTTCTTGGCCTTGCCTTGCCGCCGAAGCTCACCTGCGCTGCCGCCTTTCATTGCTCATTCTTTGTCATTGGCGGTGGTGTCTGCATATTGTCATTGCAAGACTTCTACGTCTTCTTGGTTTCATGGCCGGCCGGCCGAGTTCGCCTGGCCGTGGCCGCCGAAGCTCCGCCCTCCTGCCGGCCGCCACCGGCGCCGCCCTTAGGGTTCAAGCAGCCGCCTGGTCCGCCGTCGCCTTTCAGCTTTGTGTGGATTGGATGTGTGGACGTGTGGCCGATCGGGCGATTAGCGTGTATGTGGCTGCGGCTTGGCGCCTGCTTCCGCCTGTGAGGCCGTGGCGAGTGGGAGCTGGAGGCCGAGGGGCCGAGACGCCGAATGGGCTGGCCAGGTGGTGAGCTCAGGCCGAGTGAGCCTGTGGAGGCCGTGGCGAGAGGATCTTCATTTTTTTTTGCGTAATACACTAGACATATGATATACCTAGAATACACTATATATATATGAATTTATTTTGCAAAATAATGGGTATTCAACTGAATACCATTGAATACAAGTGGGCCCGCCTCTGTGTGTGTGGAGAAACGTGTAGGGAGGCTTTGTTAGGTCGAAATTGTTGCTTATGGCTGCTGTAAGTTGTCTAGTTTGGAATATGAGGGGCTTAACTCAGCGCCCATCGCAACGCCGGCCCACGATCTCGTTCTTGATGAGCGCATCTCCCTCGTGTGCCTTCAAGAGACTAAATTCTCTGTAATTTTGCATCTCCTTCCCTTGTGTGCCTTCAAGGGACCAAACTTTCTGTAATTTTGGATCAGCTAATTCTCCAAATGTTAGGTGCTGGTTTCTCTCGTATCCACGGTTTGAAAAACCGGCTGAAAATTGGTTTTACCGTCTTACCGGCCACCCTGGTAGAAATCCAAACCGGCCAAAAAAAAATCAGTTTTAAATGAATTTTTCCCAATATAAAAGAAATTTAAAACCATATCAACATATGTGTGCATGCAGCTTGGTGGTAAGATTCTTAGCCCAGAAGGAGTCCTCAGTTCAAAGCCTCATCAAAACCACCACACTATTTTTTAGTTTTTCTGTTTTAACTTCGAAAAATGCAGATTTTGATTTGAATTTTTTTCCTGATTATTGGCCGAAATCCACCCCCGCCTTAAAAATCACAACCCGGTTTTTTAAACGGAAAATACGAGAGGTGGCATTCTGTTAGCTTGGCGCTGTAGCATTTGGTCGGTTGCTAATGTGCATTTTGGAGATTACTCGCTTACTGCTAATGTTACCTCCACTACTGACAGTGTTAGCTGGTGGATCACTGTTGTTTTATGGTCCTCATGTGGACGCAGCCAAGGATCTTTTTTCTTCAAGAACTGCGTGACACTAGGTTGCGATGTGCTGGCCCTTGGGCAGTATGTGGCGATTTTAACCTCATATAGAGAGCCGAGGACAAAAACAATACCAATGTCAATCGACGACTCATGGGTCATTTCAGGAGATGCCTCGATGATCTCCAGCTCAAGGAAGTCCACCTCAATGGTCGTTTATTCGCTCGGAGTAATGAGCGTGAGCACCCAACCTTGGAGTGTATTGACCGTTTGTTCATCACGGTTGACTGGGAAGATCTCCATCCCAATTGCTTCCTTCAAGCTCTAGCCACAAACTGCTCAGATTACTGCCCTTTGCGGTTGCAACTGGACACCTCTGGTTTCTGCATTTTATAATTTGTTAAAATGTCGTATTTACCCCTTTGGTTGCGCATTTTATAATTTGTTAAAATGTCGTATCACATGTTAGTTATGGCTTTCTGCATGCAGTTCAAGATCTCTTCATTGAGGTACAGGCATTCTGCATCGAGTTCTCACGGATAAGGGAAGCAGCTGGTTTATTCCGGCTGCTCAAATCTTTGGAGTAAAGAAACGAATTGTATGTTGTTATTTCCCATTTCTGTATATTAGTCTTCTCTCATCCTTTTCCTAGTTCTTTACATCTTCATTTTCATGGTCTCAATTAAAGCCTCAAGGACTTCAGATAACATCATGTTCAGTAAATTTCCACAGTTGGGACATTGTTTTCCACAATTAGTTGCCATTCTGTGTACATCAAGCCTATCAGTCGTTTGTATTTCAGCAAATTTGAAGTGTGGGTGCATACAAGTTGCAGTGCCTTGGTTTCTTGGTCGTGGGATTTATGTCAGTTTGAATTCACGAGTACTGGGATGCACTCGTTGTTGTCATGTTTATGAAGTATTTTTTAAAAATATTCGAAGCGACGTCACTCTTTTCTAAAGGACAAATAGCTCCTTCGTGATGGCTGATGACATATGCTGCAATAACAGCTTTGGAAGGCCCACCGGCCATTTGGGCTTAAGAAACTTTTTTATCTACTGGGATGCACGCGAAAGTAATAAACAAATATATGGTTTGATTAGTCATCGATTGTTTGAATGAATAATGATTTGTGAATCAAATATTTGAGTCAGTTTTATATAATCACTTTTCTTAACACGAGCTATTTCACGACAAGTAAATAAACGTCTCGTGTCCGCGTGTCCGGACACGGTGTCCAACATTGATGCTACAGGAGCTACCCTGAGTTCGGACAAACGGAGGAACTCCGGGCCTTCTCTGGCCATGCTCGTCACCGGCGAGAGGGAGCACGGCGATGGCCGGAACTGTTTACGGTGGCGGCATGGCGGCAAGGAGCGGCGGCGGCGCTCGGGGCTGCAATGTCGTCTACGGCTCGGCCGCGCTTCAAGCAAATCAGTGAGCACAACAAGCATGCCGAGGGTACAAGGAACTCACCGGTGCAAAGAAGGAGGCCGCAGGTGGTCGGAGGGAGGCTGTCGGCGTTGACCAAGGCGGCGGCGAGGAGGCTTGTGTGGGGAACTTGTTGGAGAGGGAGAAGAGGGTCGGCGCGGTTCGGGATGGCCTCAGGGTGTCCAGCCAGTGCTCCAGGCGTCAGCAATTGGCTCGGGATGCAGTGTAGCTCGAATGGCGGTGGGAGGGTGGTGAAGACAGTCGGAGGGAAGGAAGAGCGAAGCTCGGCAGTCCCTGTGGTTCAAAACAGAAATCAAGAGAGGGGAAAGGTTCACTAGCTAGGGGAGGTAGGGAGATGGGCTGAGCCCAAGAGAATTGAAATTGAAAGTTTGGATTTGAGAGCTCTTGAAGTTTGAACTTTTTGAATTCAACTTGAATTTTGAAACTCTTTTAGAAAGCAAAAACAGGATGTTTCAGGCTTCCTTCCTCAGATCCGGCCTTGCTCGGGAACACCTCATGTTGATGCTACCCCTGCTGGAGCTTTGTCAGAATGTCGCCGCCATGGGTGACTGCCGCCCCAAGCTCCTGTGAGCCGTCGTGGACCCTCACCGTCGGTCGCCACCACCTTCGGAACCTCGGCCCTCGGCAAAATCGCTGCCCAACTCAAGCCTCGACCAGCACCACTGATGTTGCCTTCGTCCGCCGCCCGACAATGGCAGGGAGAGAAAGAGTGATGTGACGAAGAGGAACGTGTGAGGATGCCACATCAGCTATACTTGCTGATTTGGATTCCATGTCACCAAAACTTGGACACATCCTGGCTATTGCTTTGGAGCCCAGCTCAACTGGAGAAGTGTGGTCATTTTACTCGTATGGTGTTTTGCAGGAAAAGTAAGTGGTGTATTTGATTGGTTATGTGATTCATGTTTCTGTTTCTGATTCAGTCAATCCAGATCCGTTAAATACAAGCACGATGTCAGTCTCATGAACGTAATTGAGATAATAGTCATAAATTCCACGGAAGTGTAAGAATAAGGAATCCAAGAGGCAAGCGACGCCCAGTACGGATCCAGACACCGATCAATGAATTCACCATTCATGGGGTGTTTAGTTGCGTACCTAGAGCAGGAAAGAGATTGCCTGGCCTGCCTAAAACCTGATTGGATTGGAGTAGGGTTCCTGGCTTGTAGAAAGGGAGCTCCCAGTTTGTCACTGGGCAGGTGCAAGGGGTGGAGTTCATAACAACACTGAAGGTACTGGCACTCGGTTGCTATGACATAATTGTGGGAATGGATTGGCTGGAGCAGCATAGCCCGATGACTATACACTGGCGCAAGAAAACCTTGTCGTTTCTGCACCAGGGCAAAAGGGTCTTGTTATGGGGAATGAAGGCGGATACTCCTCGCTGGGTGTTGGTGACAACTCAAACAGAACAATTATCTGGGGAGATAGAGTTCAGCTATGTTCAGTAGAGACTGAACAACCCCTGATGTTCACTGTTCATCGTCTAGTGTCAAAATTTGTAGAAGTCTTCGAGGAGCCACAAGGTATCTTTACCACGCCGAATTCGATCACAAGATCCCATTACTTCCAAGAGCCTAGCCTATTGACCTACGACCTTAATTACCGCTATCACCCAACGCAGATGGACGAAATGGAGAGACAAGTAACTAAGATGCTCAGACAGGGAATCATCCAACCCAGTGCCAGTCCATTTGCGTCGCCGGTGTTGTTGGTGCCAAAGAAGGATGGAACGTGGCATTTATGTGTGGACTATCACCATTTGAACGCTATTACCATCAAGAATCGTTACCCACTATCGATCATTGAGGAACTATTAGACGAATTGGCAGGTTCGCAGTGGTTCACTAGCTTGGATTTGCAGGCGGGTTACTACCAGATTCTAATGAAGCCAGAAGATGAACATAAGACAGCCTTCAAAATGCATCACAGGCACTATGAGTTCAAAGTGATGTCGTATGGCTTAACCACTGCACCGGCTACCTTCCAAGGTTTTATGAACGCTATTCTGGGGCCCTTGTTGCATTGGGGAGTTTTGGTATTCATTGACAACATACTCATTTACAGTCAGACATTGGGTTTATAGTCAGACATTGGAGAATCACGTAACAAGGTCATAGTGCGAGTCTTTGGGGATCTGACATACCATAAGTCAAGATCGCTATCAAAATGTGTGTTTGCTCAAAAGCGCTTGACATACTTAGGACATATTATCGCTTAGCGGGAGTAGCTATTGACCAAAAGAATATTTCTGCGGTCAGATCAAATCGTATCATATCTTCCCTGATTTCCGTTGGAACTTCCTTATCTCCTTCCGGGTCTGAAAAGAACTCCGCCACCTATACGCCCTCTTGGCCACACCCCTACCTTATAAATAGCCCCCTAGGATTGCTTTATTGCCCTCGTCCAGAACCCCAATCTATTCCACATCAAAAGCCCTAGCGCCACAATATAAGGATTTAGGGTTTTTGGCCGAGCTCTTCGATCTCGAATTGTGCCACCGACATTGCCGCCACGTCGCCGTCAACCACGCCATTGTATTCGATGTCGCGTGGGCTACCTTGAGGACCTCTTCATGTTGCCGGGCGTCGCCGAAGCGTTTTTCGACAAGCACCCGTACCTCTTCGCAGCCAAAACCTCACCGCCAGCCACCACCATCCACTCCGACCACCAGTAAGCACCTCATCAGTTTCGCAATAGTGTCAACTACTCGTTGGTACCACTCATCGCCGGTGAAGCCCGTCGAGCACCGTCGGCGTGGGGACCCGAACCTCATTGTTGTTTGTCAAGATAGCAGTCCTTGTGCGGTCGAAAATTCTTTCGACCAAGAGTCGTAATCTCCTACGACCGAGAAGTCGTAACTTTCCTACGACCAATGAGTCGTAACTCCTCACGACCAAGAGTCGAAAATCCTACGACCGAGCAATCGTAATCTTCCTACCACCGAGCAATCGTAATCTTCCTATGACCAGCAATGTAATCTTCTTACGAAAGGTAGTCGTAAGCCTTCTACGACTAGGTAGTCGTAAGCCTTCTATGACCACGCAGTAGTCAAAACCTTCCGACCGGTGGTCGAATCTCCTTCAAGCACGCGTGGTCAAAAATGTTGAACAATGACCAAACTCCTTTTTGGGTATTTCTTAGGGTTTTGATCTTCCAAAAGCCATATTTTCTTCATCTGAACTCCGTTTGAGCCCATTCAAATTTCTAAATTCATCCAAATTCGAGATCTATTTATCTAAGATTTTTATTTAATTTTTGGAGTTGGTTTTATTACTATTTTATATTTATTTAGTTTATTTGATTTGTTTGCTAGTAGATGCTTTGTTACTTGGAAAGTTTTGGGCAAGGAGGAGTGCACCAAGATCAAGATCAATCCCAAGATTTATTCCAAGGCAAGCCATAGTCCTTTGATCATATTGAACCTATGACTTCAAAAGTATATTGTTTTATACAATTGCATGCTATCTTTATACAAATTGTTTTGGGATTAGCTATCACCTGTTGTCATTATGCTTCCATTGATTATTTGAATGCCATGAATCATTTGTCACCCTAGCATGGATAATTTTAGTTGTACATATTTGTATAAATGCTTAGTCAAGCTTAGTTACGATGGGTTCATTATCACATGTGTCATAATGATTAATCTTGACTTAATAATATATGAATCGTGGTGGTTAGCCACTCTTGTTAAAATTTGTGTACCATGACATGGTACGCCATTGATTTTAGTTAAACAAAATGGTTTTCGCTCGGGCGATTGGATGGTGGATTGAGGGTGTGGATTTAACACATTGTGGGTTGTGGTAAGATCACTTAAGTAATTTGTCAAGGACTTAATCTTGTGTGCCATTGAACTGGGCCTTAACCGTACAACCACATGTCAAGTATGGGATGGACCTGGCTAATTAATTAGCGATGTTTTGATTTGGTTGTGTTTGGCGCAAGAGAGGGGCCCTATCTGGTCAGTAAGACATTCAGTGTTGAAACCTTAGCGAATAGAACTGGGTCAAAACAAATCTTTGTAAAGGCCTTGACGCATGCTCTAGACTACTTACCTAAGGTAGTGAGTAGTGGTATCGACGGATGCCAAACAAACTAGAGAAGTCGTGTTACGTGGGTAAAACTGTACAACCTTTGCAGAGTGTAAAACTATTCGAATAGCCGTGTCCGCGGTTATGGACGTGTCCGGGGATTTCACACGAGAAATAGAGTTTCTTATAAAATGTGTCGGAGTGTGAATAAGAAGTTCACTTGATGAATATAATGTTTGTTTGGTGAACGAGTAATTCACTTGGTGGTTTGTCTTGGGAAGTGAATGGGTAGTTCACTGGTTGTTTCAAAGCAATTGTTTATTTATTTTTTATTTTTTTCGACTACGCATTTCAATCTATTTATTGTATTTATCGTCAATGTTGCTTTCTGCCAAAGAGTCATACAGCTATCCTTTGTCAAGCTTTGCATGAAAACTATTTACATACATTTCTCTACGGCTTGCTGAGTGCTTCATGTACTCACGACTTTACGCCTTTGTTGATCAGTTGAAGAATATCAAGCTGCTCAAGAGTTCTTTTAGAAGGAGGACTATAAAAGTTTTGCGGATTAGAATGCGTTCTCCACTCGGTTGCCTGTGGGCATGTTGATTGGTCATTTCAAGAGTTTCGTTCCACTGCAAGAGTTTATTTGTTTCTTTAGCCCTACGTGGTAAGTTAAGTAAACGTTGACCATAAGGTCCAGTTATTATTACTATTTGTTACTTTGAGATCTTTTTAGTTAAATCGAATAAATGGATAGTATTTCATCACTATTTCCTATGTGAACTAGCTACTGATCTGGGAATAGTTCAGAATACACAGAGGGTTCCTGAAATCGTATTTTTGGGTCCCAACTCCGACCTGGGAAGACCTCGATGATCTTCAAGCCCGTTTTTGCGCGCCCGGCTTGGGGACAAGTGAATCAAGAAAGGGGATGTCACGTCCTCATCGATGGTATGAGGGAAGACAAGGCAATCGGGACCTTTCCACGAGGGACCTTGTGGAAGAATTACGCTGACGCTCAAGTGTGGTCCCGGCACGTGCCGAACATGGAGCTTGGTGACCTGAAGGGCGACCTTCCCTCCCTTGTGGTAGTGGGCCGCGAAGGTGCTTGCTCTTAGCCTCCTTTTTTGACGAGGTGTATTGTTGTTATTGCAGTGATGCCCATCGACAAGGCAAAGACGCCGCCACGGAGAACCACAGGCCCCTACACAGCGAGAGCACGCTGTAGTAGGGGCTGGTGGTCGTGAGCCTCACTTGAACCAGGCATATCACGGATCTGGTAACCGCTTAGCGGGCGCTGGACCCGACGAAGGGAAGAAGAAATGAGTTCGCATGCCCGGGGAGTTGGATGCCCCGGGGCCGATAGACACGATGCCCCCTATGATCCATTAGGGCTGGCGACGTGGGTGGCCCCAGCTGCGCGACGGTGGATGCTGCGGATTGGCCCTTGAAGAGGTCCTGCAGGGCTGGCGGATTGCACTCGCTTAAGCAGCTCCTCGTCGAGAGGGGGCACCAGGTTTCTCCAGTGGCTGTCGCAGAGGTACTAAGGGGGTGGAGAGCTTGTTTGGCATAGCGAGCTTGCCCCTCGAGGAGTCTTCAGTCGGCACGCCGTCGCAAGTGTATGGCCGGGGGTTTGAGGACGCCCAGGTGGTGCCTCCTAATCCAGGCCGTACCATGATCGGTCAGTCTCTTCCCCCTATGTTTTTATTCTTCTGGTCGCCTCTTACCCGTTTACATGCTTTTCAGTCCCGAGCGACGAGGGGGAGAGGGACATGGCTTCGGTTCTTGGGGGATCCAAAGCGGCGCCCTCTCTTGCTGCTATGCCTAGTGCCGTGGGTACCACGGATCTTGGTCCTCTGTGTACCAACGACTTCAAGTTAAGAGCTGGGGCGGCATGTGTGGCGGAGCTTTTTTGGACCATGCCCACACACGGGATGTTCCAGTTGATTGAAGCGATTGCCACGAAGGTAAGTTTGGTTCCCGTACCCTTTTTATTTCCCCCTTCTCTCTTTTTAACAATATGTTTCGCGCAGACGCTGATGCTGTCCCGTGCGCTCGATGGGGACATTCTGCGCGGCTACGCAGAGATCCAGGGGTTGGCCGACTCAGAGCACACGCGGAGCGAGTCTCTGAGCGCCGAGCACTCAGCGCTGGCCGAGAGGGCGAAGGGGCTGGAGGCGAGAGTCGAGAGTGGGGCGAGTTCTTGGTTAGATGGGGGCATTGCGATCTGCAAGAGGAAATATAGACGCTTCGCGGTGTTCGTACTATCCTCGAAGCTAAAATTGAAGCGGAGCGGGAGCTCTCAAATACCTTGGCACGGGCTACTTGGGAAGTGATGGAGTCCCTAGAGGGCGCCGTGACTTGACCTTGATGTCGTGCCGCCACCCTGGAAGCACACCCCGACAGAAATGGATGTTACACTAGGGCGCCTTCGCCGTGCCAGGGAGGTGTTTGCTGGCTGCCCAAGCCTACGACGATCACTGTGCGAAGGCGGCTTGGACGGCGGCCTTCGTTTCCCTGCAGAGGGCGGGGTGCAGACATGTCGATGCCCTTAACACTCGCTCCATGCCCATGGCATTTACGGCGGAGGTTGCTTCTTGCCAGTGGCATGCGCGGAGGGGAGCAACGTCTTCGCCTAGGACTTATGGGTGTCACGTGGCCGCGACGTGGCGATGGAGTCCCTTCGGGCGGTGCTGGCGCAAAGGAAGAAGGGCAAGGCTCCAGCGGACAACGAAGGTGCTGGCAAGCGGAGGGCCACCACTGGAGACAAGGTGTGACCATCCGCCTTCCTCTAGTGACCTAGAACTAGTTTTTAGTACTTTTGTCAGAAATTTTTTGTCCCCGCTCTGCCCTTCTGTCTCTCGTGTACCAGAGCGGGTTTAGAGGGGGTTGTATGAATGTTCATTGTGCTTGCCTTTGCACACTGTTTATGCTTAAGCTTCGCGGTTTACGCAGGACGAGCCGCCATTGTTCTGATGCACCGCCCGACGGGGCCCTCGCCTTTCCTAGGGGAAAACGACGATGGTCACTGCCCCCTGCCCCCGCCCCCTCCCCCCCCACATGGGTCAAAGTACGAGTGTAGTCTTCTATCTATCTAGCCTCTGCAGCTGTGCTATCAAGGTGTCATATGCCATAGCGCTAAGTGGCAACGCTAAGAAACCGTGAATCCGAAGCGACTCAATAGAGGAGTTTGGCTCCTTCGTGGCGCAAGGCCACGAGGAACGTGAGGAGATTGTCCATTTCTAGGAGCGCCACGGCACAGGCGATCTGTCTTGAGGGCCCTTCGTCTGTGTGGCATATCTCGCCGCTCCCGTCTGCGAGCCTCTGTGAGGGATCGTCCGAAGCGGTATATGATTGAGCGTCTGAGATGGAGTACCTTAAATTCATGGCTACCGTAGCCGTCAGACAAGGAGCCGGGTGAGTGGTCGCTTCACCTGAAAAGGTCCTCGCCGTAGGGGTTGCGAGGACTTTTCCTACCCCTATCTTGTGACCTTTCGGCTCATGGTGGACCCTCTTGGCTTTGGTCTACGGTTGGTGCACCTGGTCCATCGGTGTCCTTCGCCCTTCACAACGTGTGGGGTGTCCTTGGGTTGAGGGGCCCCAGACACCCTTCGACTCCCCCAAGGTAGCCCCGAGGACTCCAAACTCCTAGGCTTAGGGTGCCTCAACGACCCTTTGGGGCGCCTCATTGACCCTTTGGGGGGCCTTCGCACCTTCTCCGGAGCCTCCCTGAAGGTACGCTTGATACCCTCGGGGAGGGGCCCCCCTTCACGCCTCTAGTCGCAAGGCCTTCGCGATAGGCCCTGTAGTCTTCTCCTGGCCATTGGGGCCAGTGGGGCTGACCCTACGACACCAACCGTCTGTGATATGCCGGTCATCACAAACAATTGTGTTTACCAACCATCTGTGACGGGCTACATATCACAGACGGTTAGTGCCCAGAACCGTCTGTGATAGTAGGCGTTTACAGATGGTTTATACCACAGGCGTTCATAGATAGTTTATATCACAAAATCGTCCGTGATAGTTCGCTCTATATATAGAAATTTTTCTATTTTTCCGCTAGCCTCGGGAAATGCTAGCCATGCCCTCTGAAAACAATATGCAGATAACAGATACAAGCAAATACACAAATACATAGATATATCATAGATACACATATATTGATCACAGATACACATATATTGATCACAGATACACATATATATCACAGATAAACAAATTTACAGATTGATTATAGATGAATTGTCATAATATTTTTACAACATGTTTACAGATATAGTAAGAAAACATTGTTTGTCACTAAAATTTTTATTCGGTCTCGGTCGTGTGAAACTCTCCTTTTGGGTCAATGACATCTGTCATTAAGAAGGTGGCGAGTCGTTCTCGAATTTCAAAGAGTTCATTCATTTGGACTGTACTTAAACGGATGTTGATGCCCTATCGCCAGAAAGAGTAAAGTCGTAAGCACTTATATATATTAATTGATAAGTAGGAAATAATTGTTTTGAGATTGACAAACATCTGGATCCTTAGGCCTACCACCCATGATTTCTTGCATATGGCGGCAAACATAGAATCCACATATGTTGCCCTGTAGCTGCTGGTGGCATTGCAAAAATAGAATTACATATATAGGTTTGTTCAGCTTGAGAGGCATCATTAAGAAGTGTGATATAGGATTATTGTGTACTAACGGTACCAAAAATTGCGTCACATATCGCAGTGTGGTGTTCCCTTCCACGTGTCTCCCTCTTTTGGCAATGTACGTGGTGAACAACCTATGTAATTAAAAAAAGTTAGCCTCAACCATTGCAAATGAAGGGTACATAGAGTTATTTATGGATGGAATGAGTTTACCTGTCGATTAATTGTTGCACAAGTGTGAAGTCGTGTTGGCTCTTGATTAGGGAATCAAGGTACATTATCTTGTTCCACTTTGGTACAATGACAATTACAATCCAGTGCCACCTACACATGTATGCTGCCATAGACGGTCACACTTGTAAAACTGTCTGTGATAATTACAGCACCGATGGATGGTGGGGAACCGTCTATGATGAGGCGTCCAGTATAGCATTCTCTATAGTAGTGGTGTGATCCTAGCAAAAGGCACTAACTTATTAGATACAACAAAATAGTATACAAATCAAGGTTCCAACTAGTGGCGGAGCTAGGAAATAGCTATAGGGGGAGCGGACAAATATGGCTTTTTTATGCTATATAGAAAAAAACATTCAATGCACATGCTTGGAAGATGTTGTATACGTGCTTCAAGTTTTAAACTCGTACATTTTGAAAGGGGTCGTATACATGCTTAAAATTATTTTAGACTGGAAGTTCATGAGTAGAACACTTATGACAAGATAGGGGAGCCGTGGCCCCCGCTAGTCTCCCTCTCCCTCCGCCACTGGTTTGAACACCTTGATAACATATGTTTATGCATATCAAAGACAGGCTTGCATACATGTCATATATATAACTACCTTTGGTATATGTCATCTCCGATTCCAAATGAAAATCATTTTAGAATGGGATATTTGCCATTTTGCCACATCTTATATGTGATTTCTATCATTTATCATTAAATTTTCGATAATTGATATTTTACCCCATCTTTCGTACGCCCCTTGCTTTTTTGCCATTTTGGATAATTTTTCCCTTTTCTTCTCCATCACCTTCTTCTTCCTACCTTCTCCCCTCTTCTTTCATCCAGATCCCCTTTCCCTTCTTCTTCCTCCACCAGATCTCCCCCAACTCCCCTCTTCCCTTCCTGCCAAGACGGATCCGGCCAGTCATTGAGCCGTCGCCGCCCCCCTTGGCCCAACATACACCACGCAGAGAGGCACGAGGTTGGGGTGGCTCACCGCGCATGCATGCCACACTAACCGGAGTAGCACCGCCAACTCCTTGGAGCACATCATGGTGTGGTACAGCGTGTTGTGCGACGACTAGGCCACCTCCTCCCCAGGTGCCTCGAGGATGGTGGCCACCGACAGTGCCTCGCCGCCGGGGAACTTCACGAGTGTATCCGCCCCACTATACCCACCGATGTCGCCCTACGCACTTCCCACCTCAAGTCGCTCGGCGATCAAGCCGAGGTACTCTTCTGTGCTACCGAGCCGATTGGTGATCGGCATGAAGTACGATAGCACAGATCTTTGGGCGTGTTACTGCGAGGCGGAAGCAGCGAGGAGGCGACGGGAGCCGATCCTGTAGAGCCCAACACGCCTGCGCGTCTGAAGGTAGTCAGAGAGTAGGTGGAGGCGAGAGGATGCCAAGAATGGCTTGAGCTCTGCATGAGCAAAGGCTCTGGCCATGATCGCTGGGGATGTAAGGGACAGAGCAAGGAAGAAGAAGACAGGGGGCAAAACTGACATTTTTTTCTCCAAATGGGCAAATGATCAGAGTGGCTCATGAAACATGCGGCATTTGACCTTTTACCGGGAACTTAATGGCACCGTTCTTCTTGGAAGAGAAATGATGAGAGGGATCATGCATGGGAGGTGACAAAAACAAAAGTGATCACCAACCGTCTTCTTGTCCATATGCATAACCACCACTACTAAGATACTCAATTATTTTCCCCCTTTTTACTGGTTACTCTTTTTTGTTTTTTGAGAATCTCATACACAAGTAGATTTCGGTAAAGAATGGGCTAAAAATACCTTATTTGACCATTTATTTTTTTAAAAAATGAAGATACTGTCAGTAGTTGTTAAGGGGTGGAACTGGAGAGATGAAATAATAATAATTATTTTTTTGGAGAGGAAGACACTAGATGATTAGTAGAAGCATTTGGAAATCGAATTTTCTTTTGATAAAGCAAATCCTCGGAAATGGGCCTAGGATAGTGGAAGCCCAAAATGGCCCAAGTTCCGGAAGAAGCTGCATCCAATTCCATTATCCAGTCAAAAGGAAAAAGAAAAAATTCGGCGAAAATCACCAACCACCACAACTCGCGTGCGTTCCGCGCCGGCGCGCCGCCATCGCCATGGCCGCCGCCGCCTCTGCCGCCGCCTCCCTCTTGCCTGTTACGGCCGCGAGACCTCTCGCCGGAAGCACAGGTGAATATCCTCATCATCCCACTCTCCGTTTCTTGGATCCTACTTGCAACAACTGACAAAGGTCGTTCTTGGTTTTTGATCTCTAGTTTCTTTTGGTGGTTCGTACCAGCAGAAGCAGAAGAAAAGGATTCCAACGATGCGGGTCTGCTGTGCTGCTGACGACCAAGGTTAGTTGCGGATTTGTTTGCTGCGTGGCGTGGTACTCTGCTAATCTAATCCATCCATGGCTCGATTCATTTGCGCAACATCGATACTAGTCCTACTAACAGCAGTTTCCCAGGTATGGTGGTGTTTAGCACGAATTTGTAACGTTTTGAGCTTTTATATGGGTGGAATTTTTCCCAGTGAATTTTGTGCAATGTTAAGACTTAAGAGAGCTCCATCAGTGACTGTTATGCAAAATGTGTATCAGAAGCTCATGAATCCATCATCAGAACGGTTGCTACACGCACAAAATCAGAATGTTCAATTTGTTACATATACTGTATCATCTTATTAGACATACGGCAGCTATGGAACATTACGGCGTAAGTTTTTCCCACTTTTATGCTCTTGTAAAACATGAATTTAGGACTGGGAGCTTATATTATCAATGCTGAAGCAATACCTTAGGACTTGGGCATTGAGCTTTATTTTGTTAGAAAATGGAGTTGTGTTATTCTGTGTAGAACCACGGACGTAACAGAACTGATCGACCTAACTACACTTCGTGCATGTTGTGATTCTGAGAAGAGGAAGTCAATGATTTGGGAGTCAACGTGGCACTGTCCATGCTAAAATTTTACAAAAGTAAGTTCATATTTGCAGTTTGCAATCCCTATGTGTTTACCGCCTGATTTCCGGGTCACATAATTGTCTGTTGGGCATTTGTATTGCTACGATGCAATTGTCATAAACCTTGCTTTTAAGATCAATTATATCTCTATAGCTTGCTCACTGGCTCAATCTTTTTGTGAACAGGAGAAATATCGCCCTTACTGCCTTCAAGCTGCCGTTTTGTGCCAACTTGCAGCGAATACTCTATGCAGGCGTACAAAAGGTACGGTGTTGCCAAGGGTACAATCTTGACAGCTTGGCGTCTGTGCCGTTGTAATCCTCTTGGTATGAATTCTTTCTGTTTGTTTGATATTTTCAGTTCCGCATCATATCATATTTACGGAACTTGAGCCTTGTGTTATCTGATACGCACTCAGGTGGACACGGATATGATCCTCCAAGGTGGTTTGATGAGGATGAGTTACCTGAGCAATGATGGCTGGTAATTACTAGAGAACACAAACATGCCCTGTGGTCATGTTCCATACAGTTAAATATGCAATATAGGCAGTGCAATGTTTCAGTTGCAGGATGTTTTAAGTAAATAAATGAAACTAAACTCCATACCACAAATAAAAGAAGAGAAAAATGCTGCAATGATATTAGATCTATGCAATCTGTTTTCCAAGCCAACTGTTTTAAAACAATCATTCTCAATGTGCCTGGTGTGGCCTTGTGTATGTCTGTTGCGGCGCATGACTGTGTGCTTTTAGCCTTTTACGTGTTTCAAATCTTTTCTTAATGTGCTCCATTTATCATAATTCTTATGATGGAACTAGGTGATTGTATATGCAAAATTCATTTGTTACTTACAAATTTAACATCCAGATTCCAGAATTGTACCTAAGGTTGGCGAAAAGAATATTCATTTTTGCACGTACTTATGAGCTTCCACTATCCTAGGCTACAATTGATTTGCTCCCTTCTTCTGCACACTAGTGTCAAGACCCAACTGGCTTTTGTTGTTTTCTAAACCCTGTACACAAGGGAGGTTGCGCAGGAGTACCACTGCGTGTGATAGTTCCAAGGGAAAATCTAATTGTCGTCTATAATGTCAATTCATGCCCTGACAAGAAGATGACCGATTGTCTGGGATTTCTATGGGGAAGATGGTTATGATAAACGGTAATTGTTTTTCTGTTATGAACGGCTAAACCACTTCTTGAGGAGAACAATTATGCTGGTTTATCAGTACAGTTGAGGATTCATATTCCCAGGAAATCCTGTTGGGTTAGCACAAGAATTGTACAATTCAATTTATAGGTTATTGTCGTAGCATCGAGACCAGACAGTGGATACAGGTACCATTTTGTCAGGAGAGGATCGAACAGTAGAGAAGTCAAAAAATAGTGGTTGTATGAGCGTTGTATTTTGAATGTGTGAATGAGGAAGAGCTCTCTTCTTACATGACCTTAGGACCACATATCCTGCCTTACATGGAGAGGGAGAGGGGCATTTAGGTACATTTTTATACACTTTATAGACTTAGGGGTTGTTTGGTTTGTGGCTCTAACGTGGTAAACCAAAATTTTGGTAGTACCTTAATAATTTGACTAGCGTTTGGATTGATACTAAATTTTTGGTGTGCCACAGAAAATTTGGCAATGCCAATGCTTCATAGTTGTTTTGCGTTGGCGAATCCTGCGCTAACAAAACGCTCACCCAAGTTTTGGCTCACCTCCTCCCATTCTTTTGTTGAGGTGGCAGCATTTAATACTTACCTTTTTTGATTAATCAGTTTGAAATGGTCATATTTCATAAACCAGGTATCCGATTTGTGATCCGTTTGAACCGTTGTGTTCCTTGTAATTTAATCAACAAAACAAGACCCATATTGGCATATTTTGGTGCAAAAAAATAGATATCATGCAGAACCCACGTGCTACTTTCATTTTTGACAAATTTTAGCATGGTTGCAATCCAAACATATCAATTTCGATGTTGCCCGTAAATTAGTATAACTACGATCCAAACATCATTTTTTTTGCCTAGTTTTTTGCAAGTTTGCTATAGCTACCTAGTGTCAGAAACCAAACAACCCCTTAGTCCATACATACATAACTTTCCCTAGGACCTCCTGAGTATTGCCGACGACCCTAGAAGCGGGGCGCCCCTTGGTGCCCTACTACGATTGTTATAATTTCTATGAACACCAGCTAAATTACACACGACTTTATTCTTGATATGTATAGCTTTATTATGGTAAAAAATTATAAATCCTTTGTACAGGTTATACGGTAGATTTACATTTCGTGACATTAGCAAAAGCTGCAAAGGTTTAAGTTATTTTATTCTTGATATGTATAGCTTTATTATGGTAAAAAAATTATAAATCCTTGGTACAGGCTATACGGTAGATTTACATTTCGTGACATTAGCAAAAGATGCAAAGGTTTAAGCCTATAATAACTGGAGCCTGATTACTCAATCTATGCCAATTCAGAGCTGCTAGCATCGTAAATCGACTCTCGTCCATGTGGAGAGGCGTGAGACGCGCGCCCTTCCACCTACTGCGAAGGCCACCGGCGATCCTCGTGACGACGAAATGCTTGTGGTATTCTTTGCCCTTTGTCTCCTCGAATCCCGAACAATGTCGAGGTCCAACGGCACCGCCTCGGCCCGCGACGCTGGTTTCGCGCTGCCATCGTGTAGTTCGAGGCGCTCAACCCGGTCCGCGCCCGCAGCGATGATGTTCACGACGATCGGCGCGAAGAATTCCCGCTCCACCGCCGACCTATTATTGTCGTTGTCCGCTGCACGGTGGTGTCCATCATGTCGAACCGCCGTGAAGTCATCTGGCGCCTCGCGAACAGCGTCACGAAGAAGGCCGTCTTTGCACGACCCATTGCCGACGCAGATGGATGAACACGGACGGCTTCATCTTCTGATGGTGTTGAGCACGGTCCGGGGCTTAGCTTTGTCGACGACGACGCTCGTCCATCGAGGTCTGAAGTGGAACATGATGTTCATGAGCGAGCACCTTGTCGGGATCGATGTCCGTGTCCTCGACGAGACGACCTCCCACTTGGCTGCGATGGCATGGAACTTGAATAGCACATCGAACCGCGCGCTGCTTGGTGGTGGCGTCTGTCTCCTCAATCGATCAATCGAGGACGAAACCCGGCTGCGGGTTGTCGATGCCGGTGATCCTCACCTCCGGCTGCCCTCCACTGCTGTCATCGCCACCACCGTAGCGTGTCCGCCATGGAACCGTGGTGGATGCCATAGTGCACAATATCGCGCTTTTGCCTCCCATGACGGCGTTGTAGATGGTCTTGTTGGAGAAGACACTACTACAAAACAGTTATAGTAGACGCCCCATCACGAGCGGTTCCTTTGGAACCGTCGTCATTAATCTGTCCGGACCTGCGGTTGGCGCCGCCACCAAGATCGCCGCTCGAGGCCTATCACGACGATTCTTATTTAGAACCGCTGCGTGATAGTCATTATCACGAGCGGTTCATTAATAGAACCGTCGTGAATTATCACTGACGGTTCTATTCACAAACCGCTGCAGTGATAATCCAACCAATCACGAGCGGTTCTCAATAAGAACCGTGCGTGATAGTACACGACGGTTACGAATAAGAACCGTTTGTGATAATTAATTATCACGAGCGGTTCTAATTAAGAACCGTTTGTGATATCTACTTTCCGCCGCCGCGCCGCCTGCCTGCCGCCTTTGCCTCTGGAGGCCTGTGTCACGAGCGGTTCTTTAATAGAACCGTCAGCGAATGATCCTGAGCGGTTCTATTAAAAACCGCTGCATGATAGGTGCTATCCTGAGCGGTTCTTAACAAGAACCGTCTCGATTGTTAGGCGAAAGCGAAATTTGAACATAATGGGCGGCTGCCAAAACTCGCTTTATATAACCTCCATCTCCTCCTCTGCGGTCTCTCCTCCTCCATCTCCTCCTCTGCCATTTCTCCTCCTTTGCCATTTCTCCTCCTCACTTTGCGCCCGGCCTCCGCCGAGCTTGTGCGCCCATGACCTCACGCCGAGCTTGTCGCGCATGACCTCCTCCAACTCGTCCCGGCCTCATCGTCACCGGCCTCATCCGAACCATCACCCCGGCCTCCTCCACTTTCGCCCGACCTCGTCGTCCACGGCCTCCCACGACCTCGTCGCCTTCGGCCTCCTCCACTTCGTCGCCCCGGCCTCCCACGACCTCACTCTCTCTACTCCCCCCCTTTGCTTTGTGATGTGGATTATTGAGTTGATGCTACTGTGATGTGGGTGATGCTCTTTGTGATGTGTGTAGTTCATGTTGAGTTGCTTGGTTTGGGCAAAAATATGGATGGTAGATCGCGCACCGTTCGGTAAAATCATCATAATTTTTGCATACGAACTCCGATTGCGGCGTTCTTTGGTTTGTTGGAAAGCTAACGAAAAGCTCAATCCGAAAATCCATAAGTCAAGGTCGATTCTCTTCACGAGGTCTCGAAAAGTGAAAACCCCAAAAAGGTCGTTTAGGGCCTCTAAGCGGCCTCCGAGTTTAGCAGTTTTGCGGTTTTTTGCCGCGAAAAAGGCCATCACAGCGGTTCTAAACAAGAACCGTGCGTGAAAACTCATCATAGGCGGTTACGAACAAGAACCGCTGCGATAATAACCTTCCTGAGCGGTTTTAATGAAAACCGCTCAGCGATATTCTCGATCACATACGGTTTTGATGAAAACCGTGCGTGATAATAGCATTCACAGCGGTTTCAACAAAAACCGTGCGTGATAGTGCGTATCCGAGCGGTTTTGAACCGCTCTGTGATAACTACTGTTATCACAGACCAACAAATATAGACGGTTCGGCAAATGCGTGATGACGATTCCGAACCGTGCGTGATGAGGCTTCTGTAGTAGTGAGAGGAATGACACCTTGAAGAAGCAACAGCGCCATGTATAGTGGTAGGCCTTGAGGATCATCAAAGCGGAGGTGGGCCTCGCCATCATCGGTGGTAGAGTGGTTGCCCTTGCCGGCCACCAGCGCCTCGAGCCCTCGGCGGCATCGCCCGGCACCATTGTGTGGCGTCCCGGTCGGCGACGAGTGTCGCTTGATCCACACCGGCTTCGCCGCGCCCCTCGGTCGTTAGCGGCCACCGCTTCGCGCGGCGAATGAGAAGCGTGTGCGTCGACCACCGCTTGCCTTGCACGCGCCTCCGCGGTGCTCTCTCTGCGGATGCTTTCTGCTTTGCTCGCCTCGTTCTCCCTCCCCATGGAGCGCGTAGCTCTGCATCTCGGTGAGGCACATGTCGTAGCCATTGAGCATGATCTGTTCCGGCATCTCGCGCCGGCTATTTGCTTCTTTGCTCCTGCCGGCGTCGTCTCCCTCCGTCTTGTCGCCGTCGAACTGTTCTTGCGCTCCCGACCATCCGCCGTCTCGTTGTCTCTGGGCAAGAACCTCTTGGCTTCCTCCATGCCTATGAAGAACTCCATGCTCAACAGCATGTCCATCTTTGTCTTTGCTCTCGCCGGGAAACAAGGTCTTCTTTGGGCTCCACCGCGTCCGTGCCATTGAAGAAGAAGGCTTCAGGATCTGGTTGCCCGTCTTTGTTGCCTTGGCCGGACAAAAAGCGGAGGCAAGCATGTCGGAGGAGGAGGAGCAGGCGGTGTCGGGGCTGGGCTCGGTGGAATTGCACGGCCATGCGGTGAGGTCGGGCTCGGGGCGAGGGCATCGGATGAGGTGGTGAGAAGGCGGATCACGGTGGTGGTGACGGAGAGGATCTGGCGAAAGGTTCTTTGGGCTGGAGGAGCGCCGGGTGGTTGGGGTAGTGGTAGAAGAACTTATCGACGATGTCCTCCTCCATGAGCATGCGGGAGATGTAGTCGAGGGCCAGGTCATCATGCGGCTGTGGCTGCGAGGAGACCGGGTCTCCGTTGCAGCCGTGGGGCGTCGTCGGGGGCAGGTTGAGGAAGACGGAGGGGGATGGTGCTTCTCCGGGCTCCATGAGGCCCCCCAGGAGGAGCTCAAGCTCCTGCTCCTCCGGAGTGACGGCCATGGTGGTGCTCGGTCGTATGATGATCAGTTTGAGAGGCAGGCATTAATTTGGTCAGGTGTTGGAGTTCAGTTCGATGATTCCAACCATCCCAGGACCCGCTAATCAATTGGATCTCACGGCAACAAAAAACCAATGCTACTGTTTCCAAGGCGGAAGTAGTCGGGTTGCTAATCAATTGGATCTCACGGCAACAAAAAACCGGCAGCCACCATCAATCTTCTTAATTAACTCAATGCAAAAAGCGTTTTTTCTTCTTCACACATGAAGACCCCAACAGCCAAGACAAGATTACAAACTGCCGAACACTTCCCGTCAAAATCACCTACAGCATCTCACGTGATCCACCAGAAAATCTCACGGCCAAAGACCCAAAACCGTGGTCAGCCACACGAACACAGTCGCCGCTTGCACACATCCCCTGGCGATTCTTCTGAAGATAACGCTGCAGCAAAACCCTCGCCGCCGAAGCCCCTCTTGACAGGATTTCTGAGGGATCACGTGTTTACATGATAGCTGTAATCTATATGGGTAATGCTTTTATTCATACGTCCGATATGAATGATTCGTCGGACGCCCACGCTCCGCACTACTTCCTCTCCACTTCTCTCTCCATCTACATCTCAGTGCACACAGGCGTTGTTCCTCAATGCATGCACCACGGACACAACTTGAGCGGCTAGATTTGTTTTAAAGTTTTTAATGTCAAATGATATAACTTAGATGCTTGAAAATATATTTACGTATCTCGTAGCTATTTAGATTTTTAAGACATCGTAAACATTAGAAATGACAATAGAAACTTTAAGAAAAACACAACTTGAGGAACATAAGCGATGTATGAGTTTTGATAGAAGAAAATCTCTAGCATAATAAATTAACCACTCTCCATCATGTATGCATCATGTAGTCGCATGCCCTTATTTTTTTCTCCACTATTTACTCTTTTCCAAAATATTTGCATGCACATGTACCTCTGTTAATCTCAAACAATACGTTGATTATATATACAACAAATTATCTTATTAGTTTACATGGTATTAGAGTATCTTGCCCACGTATACACTGATGCACCATGAGTGACTTACCTTGAACTTATCTTCCCTCACGTCGCTTGCCCTACCGAACCGTGTGTCTTCTATCTCTTCTCTCCGCCACAGTTTTTCTGCTTCAATCTCCAACAGCAAGCCTAATTCTTGATCGATATCTCTCAGCTGCTATCCCTTCTGATGCAATACTCTGCCACATAGTTATCTTCTACTTCTCTCTAATTATTGTTTAATACTAACCGTTGTGACATCAACACATATCGTGCAAATGTCATCGATCCTTGCTTAGGACACCCTCCGCTCTCTCTCGTGGCCCCGAGCTTATTCCTTACTATTGCGCCATCTCTACTCTGAGCTATTTGCTCCTTTGTTTATGTACGCTTGTGTTTATATTCGTATGGATGCATGCATGTATATACACATGATGATATTATACTTGCTCGATGTCTTCTTCTACCATGTTGGTCGCTCCTCTTCGACGTTGTCCAACTCAACGATGTGGCTTCCTCACTAACTGCTATGACCTCCCATCTTCACTGATGCCGGTATGTCTACTTTAGTCGCTGTCTAACGATATGGAGAACCTTTTCGCCATCACCGGCGATGCCATGTCACCAACGATGGCAGCTCCTAGCTACGTGATAACCTCATATCGTCGATATCTCATCTTCAATACAAAGCTTCATCTTCTCTTTGCTAGGGCTTTCCCATCATCAAGCTTCTTTGGCCACTGACTTCTTCAGCAATACTAATGCTCACCACTTATCGTCACAACACTTGGCTCCTTCAACTCCGGCCTTTCTCTTCGGTAGCTCGAGTGAGTAGCACGACATTGTCATCATGGAACGGCTAAGATGAGCAGCATGAAATTGTTCTTATCTTCACCGTCGCTGCCGCGGCTCTTTGTTTCCTTGTGGATCAATGTCTTATTGTAGGACAGATCGACATCATTGCACTCTTTTGTGGTCTCATCCAACACCATTCGTGGTATCCTCATTATAACTTATATTTAATTTATTCGAAATTTTAGTTATTCAGAGATTTTACTTTGGAATGCACCATGGGTGACCTACCTTGAACTTATCTTTCCTCACGTCGGTTTCCCTACCAAACCGTGTGTCTTCTATCTCTTCTCTCTACCATAGTTTTTCTGCTTCAATTTCCAACAGCAAGCTCAATTCTTGATCGATATCTCTTAGTCGCTACCCCTTACGATGCAATACTCTACCACATAGTTATCTTCTACTTCTCTCCAATTATTGTTTAATACTAACTGTTGTGACATCAACACGCTGCGTGCAAATGTCACTAATCCTTGTCGGGGACACCCTCCGCTCTCTTTGGTGGCTCAGAGCTTATTCCTTACTATTGCGCCATCTCTACTCGAGCTCTTTGCTCCTTTGTTTATGTACGCTTCGTGTTTATATTCGTATGGATGCATGCATGTATATACACATAGCGATATTATACTTGCTCGATGTCTTCTTCTACCATGTTGGTCGCTCCTCTTGACGTTGTCCAACTCAACGATGTGGCTTCCTTACTAAGCGCTCGACCTTCCATCTTCACTCATGTCGGTATGTTTGCTTTAGTTCTTTGTCTAACGATATAGAGAACCTTTTACGCCATCGCCGCGGCGTCGTGTCACCAACGATGGCAGCTCCTAGCTACGCGATAACCCTATATCGTCGATAGCTCATCTTCAATGCAAAGCTCTATCTCCTCTTTGCTAGGGCTTTCCCATCATCAAGCTTCTTCAATAGCATTGATGCTCACCACTTATCATCACAACACTTGGCTCCTTCGACTCCAGCCTTTCTCTTCGGTAGCTCCAGCGAGTAGCACGACATTGTCCTCATGGAACAACTAAGATTAAATTTATTTATGGATTTTAATTTGGAATTCACATCAAAATCAAATTGCCAATTTTAATTTATTTTTATTCCAAATAGAGGTTATTTTTTGTTGAAATTAGTACAACAATGCAATTGCGATTTTTCTTTAATTTTTATTCTGGTTATATTTATTTAGGATTTTACTTAGGAATTAGTATGCAAATCAAATTGATAATGTTATTTTTTTTGTTCTGAATTTTAGTTATTTAAATATTTTACTTTGGAATTCACATGGAAATCAAATTGCAAATTTTAAATTTTATTTTTATTTTTATCCCAAATTTCAATTATTTTTTGTTGGAATTAGTATACTACTCCAATTGCTAATTTTTATAAAAATTATTTTGAATTCTGATTATTAGGGTTTTTATTTTGGAATTAGCATTGAAATCAAATTTCTTATTTTATTTAAAATTCGAAATCTAGATATTTTTCTTGGAATTTGTATACTAATAAAAACATTTATTTTGAATTATATATATTTTAGGAATTTTACTTAGGAATTCATATCGAAATCAATTTAATAATATAATAGATTTCTGTTATTTTTTTGTTGGAATTTGTATACTAATCCAATTACTATTGTTTTTAAAAAATATTACGAATTATGTTTATCTAGTGATTTTACTTAAGAATTCATGTCAAAATGAATTTGCTTATTTTATTTTATTTTTTATTCGAATTTCAGTTATTTTTGCATTGTACTTGACATGGACTCTTATAGAATCATGTCAAAATGAATTTGCTAATTTTATTTTATTTTTATTCTGAATTTCAGTTATTTTTGCAATGTACTTGACATGGACTCTTATTTTTATACTGTATTTGACATAGACTCTTTCGTTTAATCTAGATCGTTATAATCTGGACCCACCACAATCAACGGTGTAGATATTTCTCTTTTTTCACCGATTAATGTGGGAATTTATAGCCCTTGAGAGCGAACGTGGTGGCTTGTTTTTCTATCGCTTTAATAATATAATAGATTTCTGCTATTTTTTGCTGGAATTTGTATACTAATCCAATTACTATTTTTTAAAAAAATATTCCAAATTATGTTTATCTAGTGATTTTACTTAGGAATTCATGTCAAAATGAATTTGCTAATTTTATTTTATTTTTCTTACGAATTTCGTTATTTTTTCATTGTACTAGACATTGACTCTTATTTCTATATTGTACTTGACATGGACTCTTCCGTTTAATCTAGATCGTTATAATCTGGACCCACCATAATCAACGGTATAGATATTTCTCTTTTTTCACCGATTAATGTGGGAATTTGCTTATTTTATTTTATTTTTATTACGAATTTCATTTATTTTTGCATTGTACTAGACATGGACACTTATTTCTATATTATACTTGATATGGACTCTTTCGTTTAATCTAGATCGTTATAATCTAGACCCACAATAATCAATGGTGTAGATATTTCACTTTTTCCTCCGATTAATGTGGAACTTTCTAGCTCTTGAGAGCGAACGTGGTGACTTCTTTTTCTATCGCTTTAATAATATAATAGAATTATGTTATTTTTTGTTGGAATTTGTATACTAATCCAATTACTATTTTTTTAAAATATTCGAATTATGTTTATCTAGTGATTTTACTTAATAATTCATGTCAAAATAAATTTGCTAATTTTATTTTATTTTTTATTTTGAATTTCAGTTATTTTTGCATTGTACTTAACATGGACTCTTATAGAATCATGTCAAAATGAATTTGCTAATTTTATTTTGTTTTTATACTGAATTTCAGTTATTTTTGTATTATACTTGACATGGACTCTTATTTCTATATTGTACTTGACATGGACTCTTTCGTTTAATCTAGATCGTTATAATTTGGACCCACCATAATCAACGGTATAGATATTTCTCTTTTTTCACCAATTAATGTGGGAATTTCTAGCCCTTGAGAGCGAACGTGGTGGCTTCTTTTTCTATCGCTTTAATAATATAATAGATTTCTGTTATTTTTTGTTGGAATTTGTATACTAACCCAATTACTATTTTTTTAAAAAAATATTCCAAATTATGTTTGTCTAGTGATTTTACTTAAGAATTCATGTCAAAATGAATTTGCTAATTTTTTGAATTTGAGTTATTTTTGCATTGTACTTGACATGGACTCTTATAGAATCATGTCAAAATGAATTTGCTAATTTTATTTTATTTTTATTCTGAATTTCATTTATTTTTGCATTATACTTGACATGGACACTTATTTCTATATTATACTTGGTATGGACTCTTTCGTTTAATCTAGATCGTTATAATCTGGACCCACCATAATCAACGGTGTAGATATTTCTCTTTTCCACCGATTAATGTGGAATTTCTAGCACTTGAGAGCTTAACGTGGTGACTTCTTTTTCTATCGCTTTAATAATATAATAGATTTCTGTTATTTTTGTTGGAATTTGTATACTAATCCTATTACTATTTTTCTAAAAAATATTCGAATTATGTTTATCTAGTGATTTTACTTAAGAATTCATGTCAAAATAAATTTGCTAATTTTATTTTATTTTTTATTCTGAATTTCAGTTATTTTTGCATTGTACTTGACATGGACTCTTATAGAATCATGTCAAAATGAATTTGCTAATTTTATTTTATTTTTATTCTGAATTTCAGTTATTTTTGTATTGTACTTGACATGGACTCTTTCGTTTAATCTTGATCGTTATAATCTGGACCCACCATAATCAACGGTATAGATATTTCTCTTTTTCACCGATTAATGTGGGAATTGCTAGCCCTTGAGAGCTTAACGTGGTGGCTTCTTTTCTATCGCTTTAATAATATAATAGATTTCTGTTATTTTTTGTTGGAATTTGTATACTAACCCAAGTACTATTTTTTAAAAATATATTCCAAATTATGTTTATCTAGTGATTTTACTTAAGAATTCATGTCAAAATGAATTTGCTAATTTTTCTTCTGAATTTCAGTTATTTTTTGCATTGTACTTGACATGGACTCTTACAGAATCATGTCAAAATGAATTTGCTAATTTTATTTTATTTTTATTCTGAATTTCATTTATTTTTGCATTATACTTGACATGGATACTTATTTCTATATTATACTTGATATGGACTCTTTCGTTTAATCTAGATCGTTATAATCTGGACCCACTATAATCAACGGTGTAGATATTTCTCTTTTTCCACCGATTAATGTGGGAATTTCTAGCTCTTGAGAGCGAACATGGTGACTTCTTTTTCTATCGCTTTAATAATATAATAGATTTCTGTTATTTTTTGTTGGAATTTGTGTACTAATCCTATTACTATTGTTTTTAAAAAAATTCCGAATTATGTTTATCTAGTGATTTTACTTAAGAATTCATGTCAAAATAAATTTGCTAATTTTATTTTATTTTTTATTCTGAATTTCAGTTATTTTTTCATTGTACTTGACATGGACTCTTATAGAATCATGTCAAAATGAATTTGCTAATTTTATTTTATTTTTATTCTGAATTTCAGTTATTTTTGTACTATACTTGACATGGACTCTTATTTCTATATTGGACTTGACATAGACTCTTTCGTTTAATCTTGATCGTTATAATCTGGACCCACCATAATCAGCGGTATAGATATTTCTCTTTTTCACCGATTAATATGGGAATTTGTAGCCCTTGAGAGCTGACGTGGTAGCTTCTTTTCTATCGCTTTAATAATATAATAGATTTCTGTTATTTTTTGTTGGAATTTGTATACTAACCCAATTATTATTTTTTTAACAAAAATATTCCAAATTATGTTTATCTAGTGATTTTACTTAAGAATTCATGTCAAAATGAATTTGCTTATTTATTTTATTTTTTATTCTGAATTTCAGTTATTTTTGCATTGTACTTGACATGGACTCTTATAGAATCATGTCAAAATGAATTTGCTAATTTTATTTTATTTTTATTCTGAATTTTATTTATTTTTGCATTGTACTTGACATGGACACTTATTTCTATATTATACTTGATATGGACTCTTTCGTTCAATCTAAATCGTTATAATCTGGACCCACCACAATCAATGGTGTAGATATTTCTCTTTTTTCACCGATTAATGTGGGAATTTCTAGCTCTTGAGAGCGAACATGGTGACTTCTTTTTCTATCGCTTTAATAGTATAATAGATTTCTGTAATTTTTTGTTGGAATTTTTATACTAATCCAATTACTAGTTTTTTAAAAAATATTCCGAATTATGTTTATCTAGTGATTTTAGTTAAGAATTCATGTCAAAATGAATTTGCTAATTTTATTTTATTTTTTATTCTGAATTTCAGTTATTTTTGCATTGTACTTGACATGGACTCTTATAGAATCATGTCAAAATGAATTTGCTAATTTTATTTTATTTTTATTCTGAATTTCATTTATTTTTGCATTGTACTTGACATGGACACGTATTTCTATATTATACTTGATATGGACTCTTTCGTTTAATCTAGATCGTTATAATCTGGACCCACCATAATCAACAGTGTAGATATTTCTCTTTTTCCACCAATTAATGTGGGAATTTCTTGCCCTTGAGAACGAACGTGGTGACCTTTTTTTATCTCTTTAATAATATAATAGATTTCTGTTATTTTTGTTGGAATTTGTATACTAATCCAATTACTATTTTTTAAATTTTTTTTAAAATATTCGAATTATGTTTATCTAGTGATTTTACTTAATAATTCATGTCAAAATAAATTTGCTAATTTTATATTATTTTTTATTCTGAATTTCAGTTATTTTGCCATTGTACTTGACATGGACTCTTATAGAATCATGTCAAAATGAATTTGCTAATTTTATTTTATTTTTATTCTGAATTTCAGTTATTTTTTATTATACTTGACATGGACTCTTATTTCTATATTGTACTTGACATGGACTCTTTCGTTTAATCTAGATCGTTATAATCTGGACCCACCATAATCAACGATATAGATATTTCTCTTTTCACCGATTAATGTGGAATTTCTAGCCCTTGGGAGCGAATGTGGTGGCTTCTTTTCTATCGCTTTAATAATATAATAGATTTCTATTATTTTTTGTTGGAATTTGTATACTAATCCAATTACTATTTTTTAAAAAATATTCCAAATTATGTTTATCTAGTGATTTTACTTAAGAATTCATGTCAAAATGAATTTGCTAATTTTATTTTATTTTTATTCTGAATTTCAGTTATTTTTGCATTGTACTTGACATGGACTCTTATAGAATCATGTCAAAATGAATTTGCTAATTTTATTTTATTTTTATTCTGAAGTTCATTTATTTTTGCATTATACTTGACATGGACACTTATTTCTATATTATACTTGATATGGATTCTTTCGTTTAATCTAGATCGTTATAATCTGGACCCACCATAATCAACGGTGTAGATATTTCTCTTTTTCCACCGATGAATGTGGGAATTTCTAGCTCTTGAGAGCGAACGTGGTGACTTCTTTTTCTATCGCTTTAATACTATAATAGATTTACATTATTTTTGTTGGAATTTGTATACTAATCCAATTACTATTTTTTAAAATATTCGAATTATGTTTATCTAGTGATTTTACTTAAGAATTCATGTCAAAATAAATTTGCTAATTTTATTTTATTTTTTATTTTGAATTTCAGTTATTTTTGCATTGTACTTGACCTGGACTCTTATAGAATCGTGTCAAAATGAATTTGCTAATTTTATTTTATTTTTATTCTGAATTTCAGTTATTTTTGTATTATACTTGACATGGACTCTTATTTCTATATTGTACTTGACATGGACTCTTTCGTTTAATCTAGATCGTTATAATCTGGACCCACCATAATCAACGGTGTAGATATTTCTCTTTTTTCACCGATTAATGTGGGAATTTTTAGCCCTTGAGAGCGAGCGTGGTGACTTCTTTTTCTATCGTTTTAATAATATAATAGATGCTTATTGTCCTACGTCCGATCCTGACATTTTCCACTGGATGGTTCATCCACCGCTCCGCCCATACAGCTTTCGTAATGGAATGTGATGTGCCAATTTTCTATTTATTTTCTTATAGAGGACGTTGTTACTTTCAGGCTAGCAATGTGTATTAGTGAACTCGGAACCGTGTAATAGCAAGTCATACAAATACGACCTAACGATCAGCATACTTGGCAGTTAGCACATTCATGTAGACCGAGTCACCCGATGAATGAAATGTATTATTGGCAAACTTCGCTCTCAAGAATCTTTGGAGGATCGACTAAATGTTTACACCGAGAGTTACAAATCTGTAGTCTATTTTATCATTTAATTACTTTTTTAATATATTTAAATAAATAAATTTCTTTTTAATAGTACAACAACAACCCACACCGCATACGCTAGCGTGCTTACAAAGAGACACTAGGCGTGTGGGATATTTTTCAACCATTGTCCGGAGATGTTGCAACCATTTGTCCTAGGATGTTGTAACCGTTACCACTGGATGTTGCAACCATTGTCCTAGGATGTTGCAACCGTTATCCGAAGATGTTGCAACCATTGTTCGGTATGTTGCAACCATTGTCCTAAGATGTTGCAACCGTTATCCGGGGATGTTGCAACTATTGTCATAGGATGTTGTAACCATTGTCCGGGGATGTTGTATGTTGCAACCATTATCCTAGGATGTTGCAATCATTGTCCAGGGATGTTGCAACCGTTGTCCTAGGATGTTGCAACCGTTGTCCGAGGATGTTGCACCCGTTGTTTGGGAATGTTGCAACCGTTGTTCGAGGATGTTGCAACCATTGTTCGGGGATGTTGCTACTATTGTCCTAGGTGATGTTGCAACCGTTGTCCGGGGATGTTGCAACCGTTGTCCTAGAATGTTGCAACCATTGTCCGGGGATGTTGCAAGTGTTGCATCTGTAGAAAAAAATGTTGCATCTGTAGAAAAAAATGTTGCATACTGTTCATGGCGATGTTGTAATTTTCCCAACGCCCACCATGCCATGGAGCCTTTTTCCCCAGGAACTTGCCAATTTTAATCTTGCTTTGAGTTTGTGAATGAAAAATTGCACTGTACCTATTCTAGTAAACTTTCTTGCACGGATGAGTGAAACAATTAGCTAGTTTATTTGTGATTGAATTAGTTCCTCTCGAAGTTCCTCGTACATGGGATTCGAGCCCATGGGCTCCGATCACATGGGCCGGAAAGCCCACACCGAAACGCGATCTGTCGGGCCATCAAATCCCCTCGCTACCAACAAACACTCGTGCAAAGGGGCCAGAAAGAAAGCCCGTGCAAAGTTTTCGGACCGTACGGGTGGAAGCTCCACCCGTACGTTCGACTCCTAAGAGCTCCCAATCTATATATATGTAACTCATGTACTCTGATTTCTACAATAAAAGATAGCGTAACTTTCCTCGCTTACATGGTATCAGAGGTGTTCGCATCCTACGACCACCGCTTCCGCTAAAACATAGCTGCCACTACACATCATCCACCCAAGATCATGGTCAACGACGACACCACTGCACGCCGGCGCGAGGAGGAGGCTGCCCGCGAACGTGAGGAGGTGAGGCGACGCCGGTCGGCGTGAGGCCGAGAGCTCACGCTCTCGACAAGGCGGCCACCCGTTTACACCAGGAGGCCGACGCCCGTGAAGAGGAACTTCACCACGTGATGCTCCTCCACGAGGCCATCGCCATTGCCAACCTACATGCATAGGCCATTGCCGTCCAGAACATATGGGCCCTTGTGACCGTGGTTCTCGATCTCGCCACTCCCAACTACAGCAAGTTCCGCGGCCATTTTCTCACCACCCTCGGCAAGTACTCACTCTCTAACCATGTCCTCACCGATAACGTTCACGCTGACTCCGGCCGGTGCCGGATGGATGTGGTTTGTGAGTGGCTTTACAAAGCACCATCACCCTCGATCTCATCAAGATCGTCATGGCGCTCGCACCACCGCCGCGGCTCATGTAGCTCGCCCTCGAACAGCAATTCATTGACAACCGGAGGCGTGGGCCCTCATCCTCGATGCCAAGTTTCGCTCCTTTGTCCTCCTTTGCGGCAAGAATGGCGGCAACGGCAGCGGCAATGGGGCGGCCCACCGCCCTCCTTCTACAATCCATGGGCGGGGACCATTCGGATGTGGCGGTCCCCACCACAACAACCAACCCGGCAGCTTCGGGGGCACAGAGGCGGTCATAGGGCACGCAGATACTAGCGATGGCAGCGCCTGGCATCCCTCATAGGCGTTCTTCGCAGACCGCCTCCGACCTCTTCTTCACGCCGCCACAACCGCCTACCCGCCTAACAGCGCCTTTGCCACCGCCACCTCGTAGCCACCTCCCGGCACTGGACTCCATTGAGCGGCTCATGGGACCAGCCATCCTGGCGAGTAACGCATTCAACACCATGACCCTTGCCCCGTTAGCCTCGTGATTGGTAAATGGACTCTGGGGCATCCTCTCAGAACATTCCAAACTCAGGTTTGTGTTTCAAATGTATGAAAATGAGAATAAATTAAAAATTTCATATATCATGTTGTCATTTGAAGTTTCGGAAATTCTTTCAAAGGATTTCCTATTTTCAAAGACCTAATGTCTCTTTTGACAGAAGCATAATCTTTGAAAACTTCTAAAGCAAATCTTGTGATCATCCTCTAGGATTATTTTTCCTAACTTCTGGATCACCTTGGTGACCCCTCTAAAAAATTTCATAATTTTTAGAATTTATTTACTATTTTTCAGAGGCCAGTCAAACTAGTTTGACTCCTGGTCAAAACCCTAGGTCAGGACATTGTAATTTTTCTAAGGAAAAATGCAGTGCATGAAAATCCCTAGAAAATTTTTACAATGTTGTTCCAAGTGTCCTAAACCTCCTGTAAAAATTTCATGAATTTTGGAGGTGAGAAACCCTATCTAAAAATTCCTTTATTCTCTCAGCCTATTTATCAAAACCTGATTTTACTGTTCCTCTGGTCCAACCGAACCCAAACCGACTTGGCTCGATCGAACCCAGCCGCCTAACTCTGACCCACCCCTTCTTACTCTCACTCGATGGCCTGGTCCCCTTGGCAGGGCCTTTCTTCCACGCGGCATCGCTCGGCTCGGCTATCACGTGCCATGTCGGGTCGCAGACATGCCACGCCTCGTCGCCCATGTCGGCCGCCTTCATTCCCTCCACTGCTCATCTATAAATAGTGGCGCCAACGCTCACCTAGCTCCCTTCCTGCCATTCTCTTCCTCCTCACTCCTCTTCACCAAGGAAAATCGGCAAAGGAAGCAAGCCATTTTTTTTAATCGCGGCGCTCCCACCTCGTCATGCGCCCCGTGCTCTCCTCCTCCTCCTCAACGCGTCATCTTGTATTACGGTCCTCATAGAGTAAAACCCTCTCCTAATTTTGTTGTTCGTCGCGAGGCCAGTAATTGGGATTTCTTCTTTAGCTCGGCACTTTGTTTCCTCACCGATCTCGCTTCACCGGTCATCTCCGGCTCTCCCCCTTGCCTTGGTAAGTTCCCCAAGGACCTCTCTAGCCCATGCTCGCATCAATTTTTTTCCCCGAATCACTAAGTCCTCGTTTTCGTATTTTGGCCTTGTCTTGCCGCCGCGCTCTTTCTTGGTCTTGCCACTCCAACGAGTTTTTCACCGTGCCACCCCTGTCATCATCTTCGTCTTGGTGAGGTTGTTCCATTTCGGCCATTCCTCGGCACCACAGTGGCCTCCTCATGGTGGCATGCCCGTGAAGTCATGCCGGGAGCAGACCTGTCTTTGTCAGCGGACCTGGCCATACACCATTAAGAAACCAAATTCGGGTTTAATTGCTAATCATTGGACAAATCTCTGTCTTAGAACAAAGTTAATGCGCTCGGTCTCTATGGCAAGCGGGCCCCATAAACAAAAACTAAGATGAATTAATACTCTGATCTCCGCACCACTCACTGGCATGTGGGCCCTTGTGGCCGGTTAGGTGCTGCGCAAGTCTTGAAGTACGTTTTCTATTTAAGGGAAGCGTATTTCATGAACTGAGTAGATAATCGCTTTCAAAACCGAAGACGTATTTTGGTGAGTGTGCTTTCCATTGTCACCATGCGCTCCGAGGGCCGGGTCAACCCTTGACCTCGGCCCCACTTGTCATTCTGTGCAGCTAGCTCAGCCCCGGGTACAAAAAAGTATTTAATACTTTTGAAATTTCGAATTGAATTATTCTTGCACTGATAATTCAATAAACTTCAAAAATTCATATCTATTTCATTTTAACTCCAAATTGAGTGATCCAATTTTGTTGGTTTTCATTCCTTTTGTACTTTAATATGAAATAGGTTTTGAACCTGTCTCTGATTCATAAAATGTTGGTATTAGAATTATTTTCCAATTAGGTTTATTTGTTACTTCAAAATTCTTTTAACTTGGAAAATTCCTAGAAAATTCTTCTTAACTCCAAATAAAATGATTTTTATTTCTAAAATTTTCTAAAATCATAATATTTCTGTTTATAAAAAAATTTGAGTTTGGTTGTTTTGGTGTTATTCGCTCTTTTGTTCGTCGATATGTACCGAGCAATCTTGTTGAATCTGAGAGTGATCCTCGGCTGACAAGTGGACTTTCTCCGAAAAGGCAAGCGGTTTTCCATTGATGCACGTTGATCCTATTATTTGCGCATGCTAATATTTTAATGTTTCAACTGTATGTATGCATGCTATATTGTCAAGTATTTTTCATCTGCGATAGTTTACTTGATTAGTTAAATGAACTGTAGGAAAAATATCCATCCTATACTCTGAGCTTAGGATTATATCCGTTGTGATTTAGAGTCCGCTGAATGGGCTCTAGTCACTTTACTTACTATATGCGAGTTGTCGCTAGCAATGCTTAGATCGGTAGTGCGGGGATCATCGCCTCGGCGATGATCATTTACAACTTCACTCTAAATTAATTGAGCTGAGGTGCTCATGTATGTATATTATTTGGAAAACTAAAAATGAAAATAAAATGTTTTAGACTTGGGCACATTGGTTGGTGGTGTGCTTTTGGGTGTGTGCTTGGTGCAGGAGTCAATAAGGACCGAACATCTTGTGTCACACTATCCAAGCATTATTTGCGTGCAACCACATGAGGGACATATGGGCCCCTCTTGACTTAGTACTTTGGCGTGTATTAGCTCACGAGTCGTAGGAGGTGGGTGTGTGTGTTGTGTTGAAAAGAAGAAATGTGTTATATGTGTTGGGTGTGCGAGAGTGGAATCTGTCCGGGTTCTCCACACCGAAGGGCATTGTAGTTGTCTGGGGGCTTTACCCCTATAGGGTAGTTGACCTTTGGCATTACAATGACTCTGACACAACGTATGGGTAACCATACGGGTGACTCGTAGTTAATACACAATATTGGAAAGCGTCTCGTAGGACTTAGTCGTCTTTGGAATACCTAAGGAAGTGTGTTTTATCTGATGGCAAAAGGCGGTCTGACATGTGGGTAAAGTTGTACACCCCTGCAGGGTATAAACTATTCGAATAGCCTCGTCCTAGGTTATGGACACGATTGGTTAGGTTTTGCAAGAGTTAGACTATAACATTTCGATAAAACTTGAGAATGGATGAATGCGAATGGGTAATTCGTGCTATTGTGGTGGCTTTGGGAAGTCACCTCTAGGATGATGATTATGTCTATAATTATTGTCTTACTGTTATTTGTTCAATTAAAAACTGCTTTGACAAATTGCCTTCAATCTATTACATTATTGCAAATAAATTGTGGCTTTACGCTCAAAAGGAACCATATAGCCATCTCTATTGTTTTAAGCCTACATGTAGCTATGTATAGGTTTGTTAACGTAAGTCTTGCGAGTACAATTTTTGTACTCAACTGCATTGTTTATTTGCTGCAGAGGAGGTTGACCCCTAAGGGGTTAACGTTTGTGAGACGGACTTCGACTTTGACTTGATGACTAGCTTGGGCGTTTCCGTGGGTAAGGGCAAACCGGTTAGCTTTTGTTTCAACCATCTTATGGCAAGTGTTTCATTGTGAGACTTAACTCTTTTGTATGGAACCTTATGTATGTGAATTATGTTGTAAATTATAAAACTTTCGATAATGTAATGACTTGTGTATGGAGTTGATGCTTAATTTTTGTATGGGGTATGTGTCTGCAATGCAGGAAGTACATATACACCGAGTCTGAGATATTTGGTTTGTGATGCAAGAGTCAAGTGTGTCGTAGGGGCAGCCCACCGCCCCATAGCACAGTGTGATAGAGGTCCCCGAGGGACTGACAGATGCTCAGGGGGCTCGGCGACCGGGCCTCCCTTTGAAGGGCCTCGAAGTGCAGGGCGCTTCCGAGGCTCAGGGGCAACACCAAAGCGACCTCGGAGGGGCCCCAAGGTAGTCCGAAGCCTCCGAAGGGTTCTGAGGGCCCCAAGGCCAGCTCAAGGATGCCCCCAGGGGGCCTCGCAACTCATCGACAAAGTGCAACAAAGGTAGACCAAGCTCCTTTGTCAGGGTAGACTAGGTCTAGGGAGTCTACCATACAGGGGTTTACCCTTAGGCTAGGAAAAGCCCTGCTTCCCCTAGGGTAGTTGTACTTTCATAGGGGTATGTATGTAACTTCATGTACCCGGCAATGGAGGCTATAAATAGCCTCCTCCCCTATCATTATGGGGGAAAGGAAGCATTTTGAATCAAATACAAGTACATCTCCATTAAAATCCACTCTTGGGACCCTTCGACCCCTCGTTTAGAAGCCAAGGGTCCCCTCACTCTTGTCTAGTCTTTTTCCCTGACAGTTGGCGCCGTCCATGGGGTTCAACAGGAAGGTCACAAGCACGAAGCATCGGATGGCTCCCAGGAAGGCCGCATCCAAAGTTTTGGTGGCCGAAGCAGCAGTAGCGGTCGCAGCGTCGAACACACCGAGGACCAAGCGGAGCAAGGCTTCCTGGCGGCGAGCGAGAGCCACTGCCACGGACCCCAACTCACCGTTGAGTCTTTGGGCTCGGCGGTAGCGTTATTAAAGATTTCAAGATGCCAAATGTGACACCCTTCGAAGGTCAGCAGACCCTCGGAGTTCCTCGGGTCTATGAAACCGCAATAGAGGCCGTGGGTGGGGATGACACGACAAAGGCGAAGAACATATCGCTCGCCCTCAAAGGGTCGCCTCACGTGGTTCTTCACCATCCCCGGTCCGTTCGCATAGGAACAACTATGGGACTGGTATGCAACAATTTCGAGGGAACTACATCGAGCCAAAGGATGCGGGGCACTTGTTTGCAATCAAGCGGGCCCAGGCGAGTCCTCCGCATTTCTTTAAGAAATTCGCGGAGGTCAAATGCCAGGTCAAGGGCGTCAACGAGACAACAATAATCAACGCAGCGACCTGCGAACTGCAAAAGGGCCCATTATCGGAAAAGCTGGCCCGCAAGCCCATCTCCACCGTCGCGGAGCTTTTGACAAAATGGAGGAATACGCTGGCGGAGGAGGACAACAACCGAAGGCGGAAGGGCAATCACCACCACACCATGAAACCGTCTAGCGAGCGGGCGCAGCCACATCCCCGCCACAACAACTCCCGCCACGACAAGTGTCACAACAACCCCGCCACGGCTACCAACCCAAAGTCGCGAAATTTCCGCCCGAAAGGCCGTGGCGTCTATCATGTAGATCAGAGCGGGACCCCGGAGAGCGAAGCGAGGCGGCCGAGGAGGCAGCGGCGTAGAGGTCATGCGTCGTGGTGGGCGCCAGCCAGACACCCTCAATGGCGCCAAAGCACAACGTCGTACTGCGACCTCCACGGCGAATGCTCGCACACAACCGCCGACTGCCGCACTATCGTGGCCATGCAAGACTACATGAATCGCCGCCCGCCGTAGGCGAATCACGAGACATCGGCGACACGGGCAATCAACTCCCGCCCCGCCCGGGCGCGCGCCGAGGGGGCACGGCGAAACACGCCCGGCGGATCATAAGTATGATCACGGGAGGATCGTCGCTCGACTTAACATCTAAAAGACAGAGGCGCACCTACGCACGCCAAATCCACCATGTTGCGGCGTGGCGAGCATGTAGAACCGCCCCAATACGCCGAGGCGCCCATCACCTTCGGCCCGAGGATGCTAGGGGCATCCACTTCCTTACCAGACCCCTCGTCATCTCGGCCACCATAGCGGATTTGAGTCGGCGTGTCCTCGTGGGCGAGGAAAGCTCGCGGACCTCCTGTTCCTGAACGCCTTCAACAAAATGATGATCCCAAGAGACCGCGTGTCACCCCGAGCATACCCTCGTGGCCGGGGAAGACCGGTGGCGGCATTGGGTCGGATCGACTGGTTTGTCACATTTAGTAGCGGCTCCGCATCCCGCGGAAACCGTCACTTTCGGCGTGGTTCACATGCCATACCAATACAACGCCATCTTGGGTCGAGCCCGCTTCGCGCCGGCGCGATCGCCCATCACAACTACATATGCATGAAAATCCACCGGAGGCGTCATTACCGTCTTGGGCGACCGGACTGGCCCGCGGACCGAGCTCGGGCGATCCTACCACCGCCATGTCCACGGTGGAGCCCACCCAGCGCCCGCGAAAGAACCCGCCGATAAGTGGGCCCCAAGGGCGAGCCGAAAGAAGCGATTCTGAAGGGTTCCTCTAAGGGCGCGTCCTGAGAAGACAATCGCCCTAGGGGCGGATCTCCCAACAGAAGAGCACAGTTGAAGAATCTAGACCCGCCATTATGTGTTAATGGAGTTTTGGTTATTAATGACAAATCTATTTTTGAGACTAACACTCTTATTGATATATCTATTGTTTAGTCTCGGCTTGGATATAAAAGGAAAAATCCAAGCAGTATGCATTCATTTTGATAAATCTAATTGTGAGACTAACATGTTTATTGATATACCTATTGCTTAGTCTCAAATTGGATATAAAGGTGAAAATCAAAGAGGTATGCATTCTACATTATATTTCTATATATTGTTGCATTCCTCGGATCCAAAATATAGGATGAATTCACCAAAAGTCTAACTTGAATATGTGCATATGTTCTTATTACACATTTGTGTATGCACACATTTAGGGGAGTTCACACTATGTTTTGTGGTTTCATTAGTATTGATCCATATTCCGTTTCCACATATATTAAGGATCATTACTTTGAAACATATCCTTGAGTATATATAACTTGTGTAGTTAATATATTCATATGAATATATGAGACTTGTGTAGCTCATACATGCTCATATATCCTTTGAGTATATACAACTTGTGTAGTTCATATATACTCATACCAATCTACATTCAATTATTTGTAATTGAAGTGGTTGTCATCAATTACCAAGAGGGAAAGATTGTGGTATCTTGTCCCACCATTATGAGTTAATGGTATGTTGTGGTAATTAATGACAATCACATTAATGGAACTAACATTTTCCATGAGTTGGATGAATAGGTTATGTTCCATGAGGATGGAGACTTTGGATGACATCATGAGTTGATTATCATCAAGTCAAGACTCGGGATGAAGGAAATTATCATGTGTTGATGATGTTCAAGTCAGAATACTGAAGTGAAGAAAAACATCATGTGTTGATGATATTGAAGAGCTTGGAGTAAAGGATGCATCATGTGTTGATGTGTATCAAGTTCAAGAAGAGGAGATGATCATGAGTTGATCATCAAGTCAAAGACCCATCATGTATTGATGGAAGTCAAGTAAAGGGTGCATCATGTGTTGATGCATATCAAGACTTCGGGATGGAGGATGTCATCATGTGTTTGATGAGCGTCAAGTCAAGATCCCGCGAAGCTTCATCATGTGTTGATAAAGGTCAAGTGAAGAACTCATCATGTGTTGATGAGCATTCAAGTCAGAACCGGACTTGAAGTGAGGATGTCGTCATCAAGCTTCAAGTGGTTGCTCAAAACAAAGGTATGACTAGCTAGGGCTAAGGATGTGTTCCTAGTCTTTTACCGGTCTCGGTGTTTGGTTGGGAGACCGGATTGCTAGTATAGGTTTGTCGTACTATTAAGAGGGGTCTTGTCTAGTAGCTTGAGTCTCATCATGTGTTGATTGCTCAATCTTGCTTGCTCTAGCTCTCCGTGGCATGATGCTATTATTTGCGAATGTGTTTTGCAAATAGCTGAGGCTCATGCATTTAATCCTTGTAGCATGTGACTATACTTTGCAAATGTGTTTTGCAAATGGTTGAAGTCCATGTACCTACTCTTTGTGGCATGATCTAAGTTTGCAAATGTGTTTTGCAAATTGTTGGGTTTCATGCATTTTCCCTTGGCATGGTCTAAGATTGATTGTTGCTAATACTTTGGACTTAGACCATGGTAGTGGCTCTTTGGAGTTGTGCTTTTGATATGATAAAATGTGTTTGAGATCAAATCAAATAGGTGGGTTGTGTAGCCCTCTGAATAAGCTTTCCATAGAGTCCAAGATCACTCAATTCCGACATCGAGTCAAAAGTTATGACCGTTTTTCGAGTGTCTCTGTGCTGAAATCCAGGGCGGACTGTTGCCCACATGCTGCGGACTGACCGCCCTTGTAAGGCCAGTCAACATTTTCGAGAGGCATATTTTTGGTTTTCTTGCACGGAAGGCCGGACTGACGAGGGTCGGTCGATCCGGACCTGTGAGGGCGGACTGACGGAATTGCATCTAACAGCTATTTTATAGCCGTTGCCTTTGTAGGCGGGACTGGCCGGCCCTATGCTGTGATCGGCCGGGTTTCCCGATTTTCAGCAGATTCTCCTCAACGGCTAGTTTTTGTGTGTGGGCTATAAATACTCACCTTGGCGGTTGGAGGTAACCTTTGGCATCCCATTTCACTCTCTTGAGCTAGTGTGAGCTTCTCCTCTCCATTGTGCATGTGTTGCATGTGTTGCATCTAGAGGTGGATTTCGTATCCACTTGAGCTTGTGCATTCATTGCACGTGGTGAGAGTCAAGCAAGGGGCTTGGCTTATTACTCTTGGTGTTTGCCGACACCTAGGCGGCGTGGGGCGTCGTGGACGGTGATCTTCTCAAGAAGCTTGTGAGAAGGCCGGCGTGTTGTGAAGGTTGGAGCTCACCTACAGGGAGCGGGAAAGAGCTACCACTAGTGGAATCGAGGTGTTTGGCTTAATTACGTGGAGCCGGTCCAATTAGTTTGGGCTTACCTCAGCGTGGATTAGGGAGGCCGCAAGTCTCCGATCACCACAGTAAAACATCGCCGTGTCAATTGTTGTTTGCATTCTTGTGATTTACATATTGCAATTTATATTCCTTGTATTAAATTGCTTATTTATTAATGTATGAATGCTTGCTTGCTTTGTGCTATTCATATTGCTAATTGAATTGATTACAAGTCATATGTAATTGTTACTCTTATCATTAGACTTGTATTGTTGGTGCACTTAGGTGAACCTAGTTGATTTAGGCTTTAATTGTGCAAAACCGTATTTGTATTAGCTTCGCATTAGAAATCGGTTTTAGCCAAAGAAGTTTTAAACGCCTATTCACCCCCTCTAGTCGGTCTCCTCGATCTTACAACATGCCATCACGGAGGTGCTCGCAATAATTCAAACATCTTAGTATGGAGTCAGGAGGACTTATCTGGCGTGGCCCGAGGCGATTGAACACCGCCTCGCCCTCCGTGGCGCAACCCCGAGATTCGCCGCATGCGCGGGCGCCTAGAAGCGACAAAGGCGAGATAGCCAAGCTACTAAAGGCGGGTCATTCAAGAAGTGAAGCATTGAATGGCTAGCCAACCTTGTCTGGTCGAAAAATCACGGGCAAATGGCGCATGTGTGTCGACTTCACCGACCTCAACAAGGCGTCTCCCAAAGACGATTTCCCCCTGCCTCGCATCGACCAGTTGGTAGACGCCACTTCCAGGTGTGAATTGATGAGTTTCCTCGATGCCTACTCCGGGTATCATCAGATATTCATGGCCAAGGAAGATGAGGCGAAGACTGCTTTCATCACCCCCGTCGGGACATACTGCTTCCGCCGCATGCCCTTCGGCCTCAAAAACGCCGAAGCAACATTTACTCGTCTCATCACTAAGGTCCTAGCGGAGCAACTGGGACACAATGTCGAAGCCTACATCGACGATATAGTGGTCAAGAGCAGAATCACTACCTCGCATGCGGAAGACCTCCAGGAGACCTTCGGCAACCTCCGGAGGGAAGGAATCAAGCTAAACCCCGACAAGTGTGCCTTCGGGGTTAAGGCAGGCAAGCTGCTGGGGTTCCTCGTCTCGAGAGAGGGCATCGAGGCCAACCAGAAAATCTACGCCTTCAAGAAATAAAGCTGCCCGTGGCGGCGAGAGGTGCAAAAGGCGGCGGCCGCCTCATTGCTCTCTCGTGATTTTTGTCGATCGGTGGCGATCCCTACCCTTCTTCAAGACCCTCCGGGCGTAGTGCCATTCCGCTGGACGAGGCACGCTAGGAAGCGTTCCAGGATCTCAAGAAGTACCTGAGTCAGCTCCCAAGCTTGACTGCGCCGGCTTGAGTCAAGCTCCTCCACAGACCTCGCCGCGCCGGGCGGCGATCGATCTGATCCTTGTCGGGAGGATGGCGGCCAGCGCCCCATATACTACGTCTCGGAGGCCCTCCAGGGGGCCAAGAACCGATACACGGAACTAGAAAAGCTGGCCTACGCCCTGCTCATGTCTTCGCACAAGCTCCGGCATTATTTCATAGCTCACGCCATCACGGTACCAACATCCTACCCCCTCGCGCTCATGCTTCGCAACAAGGACGCGTCAGGTTGCATTGGCAAGTGGGTGGCAGAGCTCGCACCCTTCGACATCACCTTCGCAACGCGCACCGCCGTCAAGTCACAGTCCCTAGCCGACTTCGTCGCCGAGTGGACTCCGCATGCCGAGGGTCTTCCCAGCCGCTGCCGAGGTGCCATGGACCGTCCTGGCGACAAATCCTAGTGCGCCAGCGGGGCGGCGGCAGCCACCATCTGGTTGCCCGGATGGCGGAGCATGTCGTATCTGGCGCGCCTAGATTTTCCCGACCAACAATGCTTGAAATCTGAGGCCTTCTTCTTTGGGCCTCGCAAAGCAAAAATTTGGGCGTAAGCGCGTCATAGTCAAGAGTAACACTACGCCTCATGGCGGGGCACTTTGACAAAAGCTTTGTAACCGAGACCCGCGAGATGGTGCGGTACTTGGCGTGATGCAGAGCCACGCAAAGGGCTTCCTCGGCATCAACGTGCAAGCCATCCCAGGAGCGACAATGAGGCGGCGGATAAGCTGCATAAGCGGCAAGCTCGGTGTGCAACCGCATCGAAGTCATCTCTGGTGCTTCATGCCCCTCGGTCCTGGGAGGAACAAGGGGCTCCGCCCGAGCACAAAAATTGAGCAAAATTGGCAACGACATGACCAAAAGACAAGGGTTGCCGCCCCACTCTTGCTCATTACCAAAGCGGTGGCGAGTCGATCACCGATTACCTCATGAGCGGAGAACCCAAGACCTAGGTGAGGCAAGGAGGCTCGGACATCGCTCTCGGAACTACCGCGCCGTCAATGGTGAACTATACAAAGGCGTGTGCACCCCTTCCTCCGGTGTATATCTTGCGGGAGGGCGGGACTGCTTCGGGGAGATCCACGAAGGCAAGCTGCGGGCCTGTCGAGCCCCAAGCATCGTGGCAAGAGCTTTCCGCCAAGGCTGTCTTGTGCCAATCGCTCTGGGATGCAAGGACCTTGTCTAGCATTGTCGAGGCTGCCAATGGGCTAGCCACAACCCAAAACACCGATAGTCCCACTGCGGCCGCTTCCCCATGTTTGGCCCTTTGCGATGGGGCTCGACATCATCGACCCTTTTACGGCGGCGGTGGCCTCCGCCGCGTTAAATCGCCGTCAAGTACTTCTCGAGATGGGTGGAGGCCGAGCTCGTCGCCAAGATCACAACCATAGCGGCCCGGCGGTTCGCATGGAGGAACATCATTTGCAGGTACAGGGTGCCGCAGGACATTGTCACCGACAATGGTACCCGATTCGACTTCGGTAGCCTTCAAAACGTTCAGCCGGGACCTAGGCATCACCATATGCTTGGCGTCGGTGGGCCACCCGAGTCAATGGGGCGGTGGAAAGACCCAGCGGCAACTTGCTGCAGAGCCTCACCAAGCGCCTAGTCGGGCTGCCTGGGGGCTTTAGCAGAAGAACTTCAGAAGGCCCTATGGGCACTCCGCACTACACCAACTCGCGCCACAGGCTTCTCCCCGTTCAAACTCCTATTCGGTGATGAAGCGATGACACCGGGTGAGCTCACGGCAAGGTCCCTCCGGGCAACCCAGGAGGTCGACCCCTCCAGTCGGGAGATTTCCCTCGACACAGTCGAGAAAACCACATGGAAGCCATCTCAACAATGACAAAGTCTGTGAGACTGGTCGCGAAGCATACAATAAGAAAGTGAGACTTCACCCCTAGCACTGGCGACATGGTCCTCAAGCGAGTCGCCAACCCTTCCACGGTAGGCAAGCTTGGGTCCAAGTGGGAGGGCCCTACATCATCACCCGAACACGAGGCTGGGCGCATTACATCGCCACCTCGGAAGGGCAATAGCTAGATCCCACATGGAGCATAAAAGCCTCCGTAGGTTCTACCCTTAGGATTTTTTGTACTTAGTAGGAAAATCCGGTTGCGCCCGGGCAACAGCCCCCCCCCGGGCGGCCGCACCGCGGGGCAGGCATGTACAAACCTGTGTGCATTTGGGCGTTTGGTCCCTCCATAATGAGCAAAACACGCAGCACCGACACACAAAAAAGAAAAAAAAACAACAAAACAAAACACGGTGCCCTCGCGAGCGCGAGTGTATAAACAAAACCACCGCGCGCAGGCCTTTGGCCGGTGCACCGGTGCCCTCATGACACGCAGTGTATAAACCAAGCGCCCGCGCGTGGCCTTTGGCCTCGATGCACACCGATGCCCTCCACGAGCGCGAGTGTATAAACCAAACTGCAGCGCGCGGCCTTGGCCGGTGCACCGTGCCCGCCGTAAACGCGAGTGTATAAACAAAGCCACCGTGCATGGCCTTGACCGGTGCACACCGATGCCCTCCGCGAGCGCGAGTGTATAAACAAAGCCACCGCGCCCGACCTTTGGCCGGTGCACCCGATGCCCTCGCGAACACGAGTGTATAAACCAAGCGGCGCGCATGCCTTGACCGGTGCACACCAATGCCCTCGCGAGCACGAGTGTATAAACAAAGCCCGCTGCGCATAGCCTTGACCCGGTGCTGCGATGCCCTCCGCGAGCGGTGTATAAACAAAGCCACGCGTATGGCTTCGGCCCGGTGCATCCGATGCCCTCCGCAGGCACGAGTGTATAAACAAAGCCACCGCGCACGGCCTTCGGCCCCCGTGCACACCGATGCCCTCCGCAGGCACGAGTGTATAAACAAAGCCACCGCGCATGGCCCTCTGCCCCAGTGCGCACCAGCAAGCTCCACAGCTACAACACAGCTCAGCAAAGACAACGCACAAAGCTAACCCCGGCGCGGGCGTCCCCAGGAACGAACCACGCCAGGGGGGACGGCGTCGATGTTCGCACAGGCTTCGCCCCCCCCTCACAAAAATTAGGACTCCTCGGAGCCCTATCTAAAAAAATATGGGGGACGGCGCGAGGTTTCGCCTCCCCTGCAAAAATTAGGGCTCCCGGGCCCTATCTAAAAATATGGGGGCAGTAGCGAGGCTTCACCTCCCCTCACAAAAATTAGGACTCCCGGGCCCTATCTAAAAAATATGGGGGGCGGTGCGAGGCTTTGCCTCCCCTACATAAAATTAGGGCTCCCGGGCCCTATCTAAAAATATGGGGGCGGTGCGAGACTTAGCCTCCTCCTCCTAAAAATTAGGGCTCCCGGGCCCTATCTAAAAATATATGGGGGCAGTAGAGCTTATCGCCTCCTCGCAAAATTAGGGCTCCCCGGGGCCTTATCTAAAAAATATGGGGGATGGCGCGAGGCTTCGCCTCCCCCTCGCAAAAATTAGGGCTCTCCGGAGCCCTATCTAAAAAAATGGGGGATGGCACGAGGCTTCGCCCCCCTCGCAAAAATTAGGGCTCCATGCAGCCCCATCCAGCAGCACGACTAAGACGGGTCGTTCGCAACACAATCACAACATTTTTTATTAAACTCAGCATAGCATACACATCTCACAACGCCTCGACTCGAGCGACAAATACAAAAATAATAACAATAATGTATATACGAATTACAGGCCGGTCACGGCGCACCGCGTCAGACACCGCACACCCGCAGAGCAAAGTCCCACTCCTCCTTGCGCGTTGCCCACTCTAGCAGTTCCTCGTCGGACGCTCCGGCAGCTAGCAACTCCTCATATTCCCTCCGCGCGACCACATCCTCGGGCGTGTCGAACAGGCTTCGTCGAGGCTTCGAGGATGTGGCGGGCGGCGTGGTCCCCGGGCCTTGCAATCCCAAGCGCTCCCGAAGGCCCGCATCTCCTCCCGCGCCCTCGCGGCCTCTCGCACGCGGATACAGAAGAACATTTTCATAGAGCCAGTCGGGTTAGCCAACCTCCACCAACACCATTTCGCGCCATGGCGAAGGACTCTCTGATAATAAATCCTCGAGGCCACCTCGGCCAAAACCTCGCGCTCCTCGCCCGATGCCGCGTCCATAGCAGTAGTCTTGGTTACCACGCCCATATGCGGACAAGGACCCCTCCCGTGGCACATTTCAATAAGCATCGTTTTCCTGTATAGACCACGAAGCCAGACTTCAAATAACGATCGGCTGGGCGCGAGCGGGCAAATCAAAAGCATTTCATTTAACCGGAGGACATTACACAAAAAGGGCTTTCCTCCTCGGGACCCAATGAGAATAAGAAAGTCTGAGTGAGGCCCTCGCTATGCTACAAGTTTGAGCAGCCGGCAGCGGAGGTCACCTGTGTCTTAGTGAGTGGACCCACTTGCCCCTTCAAGCCTTCGTTTGAGCACTGTCGCGTCGCCTTCCCTTTGGCTGCCGGTGGTACCTGCACCGCCCAAAAGCAGCAGCAGTCGTGTCCTTGTGGCCATGCCGCGCAGTAGTCCTCGGCGGGACCTGCTGCCTGCCAGCGTGTCGGTGCTCCGCTTTTCGCCAACTCTTGGCGTAGCTTCTGGCGGCCATAGCGGGTGGCAGGCGTCAATATGTCGCATCCCACCTTGTCAAGCAAGGCTAAGGTCGCTACGAGCCTATCGCACAATGGTCCCCGTATGAGCCTTGCCGTAGCGCACACCCTCCCAGCGTTTTTAAGGCGTTTGAGGGTGATGTCATCTCCATGGGGCGATGAATCCTCGGGGTTGGGGAGGGAGGGGCACAGCGCCGTTGTGTCACGACATCCTCGAGGTCTCGAAAGCCTCAAAGGCAGCAGCCCCATCTTTGTTTGATAGCTCGCTCTGTCTCAACCTCCTCCTCGGCAAGCGCCCGCGCTTCTGCAAGCCTCGGCTCATCCCAAAGGACCAACACTTGCTCCTCAGGCACCTTTACCCTCACGCTAGAAATCGCTCTGCCCAGGGTCGTTCTTGGCGTGCTCCTTAGCGGCTCAATCCAGAATCTTGCGAAGCATCGAGAGATATCATCGTCCAATGCCCACGAAAGCATCATTATCTGCATAAGGACACACTTAGCAATGGCAAACAGGGACGAAGGAAGGGGTCGAAAAGTACTCTGAACCTTCATGGCATTAGCCTCCACGCTCGAGCATGTCGCTTCGGCCATTTTCTTGAAGAAATGCTTGAGATGGGGCGAATGCAGAAGTCTCTAACCACCTCGCACACTTGGCGGTGCGAGGCTAACCATGAAATCCTTGTTACACATAGAACACGTCCACGGGTCGCGGCCGCTATAGCGAGCAACATCGGGGGCGAGACCCTCGACCCATTGAGCCAACCACGGCATTCTTTCTGCGCCATCCCCATCGCATCGAGCTCCTCGTCATCGCCCACCTTGCGGCGTCACCGCCTTTGCATGGCGAGCAAGTATCGGAACATAGCGCAATCACACACATGGACTAAAATTCACTACCTTGGAGACGACCAGCGGGCAGGAGGGTCATCGGCGGTGACATCGGCCGCCCCATAGTTGGTGGGGTGGCCAACACAACCTCAACATCCGCCGATAAACCGCGGCGGAGTGTCTTCACTCGAAACTTCGGCAATAACTGCGCCCGTCGGCCGATCATGCTCGTTGCCTTAGCCACCTCATTGCTTAGGCGCCCGTGTCATCCCAAGCGTGTCCTCATTGGCGGTCGTAGCTAGGCTGGACGAGGCGCTTCGAAGCGGAGGACTCCGCTTGTTCCTGACCCTGCCAACTTCTTGGCAGGCCGATTCGCGTCCTCCGCCACTTTCATAGGGCTGTTTGCGTCACGAGGAGCGGCATCGCGCAGCGGCACCATTGCAATCGGCTCTGGCCCACTGACCTCGGCGGCACGAGCATGTTTCCTTTTTCCGGCGTCCGGGTCGGGCCTTCGAAGCAAGCGACCCGAGGGCGTCACGCTGATCAAGCCGCTCTCTGCACCAGCTGTGATGCACTTTGAATGCTCCTCGCCTGTGTAAGGGCCCAGAAGCACCTCCGCCGTGCGAGTGGCATCGGTAATGGGCAAAACTGCGAAACCATCACCAATACAACCGTGAGAGGTCGTGCAAGCAGGCAACACATGCCGAAGCGGAGAAAAGAAAAGCCGAGATCAGTACCCTCCCGTCCTTCATAGTAAGGATCGGTTGCCGTCTTGAACCCCGATCTCCATGCTCCAATCTTGGGCGAGGGCGATCCCAAAACGCAGAACTCCTCCACGAGTCACGGGTGGAGAAGCGCTCGTGGCGTCAATAGAAGCTAAGGAGGGCCTCTTCCTCTGCCCGAGATCAATCTCGAAATTTGGCGATGAGTCATATTGGCTCGCCCCGAGATTGCAGACCATCCTCAGGCGGCGACTTGTGGTAGAACCACTGTCGAGTCCAGTCGGTATCCCAGAAGTTACGCGCCGCTAGGGTAGGAAGGTACATCTAGCACCGGGTCCTCGGCTGGAAGTTCTGTTGCCAAAGTTTAGCGTCTCGTCAGTGTTCTTCTTCTTCTTTGGTGGCGGCGCTGTCGTGAATATGACAAACTCGCGCCCTTTGCCGCGGCTCCGACGCTGAAAGCATCCATTGAAGACCCCCAACTTCACGATGGAGTTGGCGTCGATTCGCCAACTCCACCCTGTCTGACCGCGTAGCGTCCTTAACTACGCCTTGACGCCACGGCAAGTGGAGGCCAGCATCAAAAAGGCAACAAAGACCACCGCCTCATCGCGCGGGGAACCAGGTGGTCTCCTTGCCCGAGCGGACCTTTTCAAGGCTCTCCAACTTGCCCTCGTCGACAAGAGTGTCGAGGACAAAGATCGGTCATGGTGGACCTCCCCAACTTGCTTGTGTACATCACCTCCCCGCTCTCTCCGCCGCGCTTGACATGCTCGAAGGAGTAAGATGGACCCTCGCCAAAAGCGAAGCACATGGCAGCGAGAACAAAGCGTAAAGCGGGATAGGCTAAGCGGAAATGAACAAAAGGGAGGCGGGCTGCATATATATAAGCGGGCGAAACCGGGGTTGGAAGCGAGGTGTCGCGCGCAAGCGCGTCGCCCGATGCACAAACCTGCGCAACGCCCGCCATTCATTAAACCGGCACAAAGCCCAAAGGCGGCGCATGGAATCCCAAGAGGCAATGGCGCCATTTATAACCCACAACAACCGGGGCCGCACCATCCCATGGCGCCACGCGAACCGAGAGCCCGTGACGCCACCAACAACCCATCTTCGTTGGCTCTTCCAAAGATCACACGCCAAGCCCGAGGGCGGTGTGCTGGACCCTCAGGAAAACAGCGCGGTTTGGCCATGGCGGCAGGACCTTGTCGTGGGGCTCCACCGACCCTGAGGACGAGGCGCGATAGAGGTCCCAGGGACCCAGCCGATGCTCGAGGGGCTCGAAGGTGACCGGGCCTCTCTCGAAGGGGCCTCAAAGTGCAGGGCGCTTCAAAGGCTCGGGGCACCAAAGACAACCTCGAGAGGGCCGAAGGTAGTCCAAAGCCTCGAAAAGTTCTGAAGGCCCCCAAGGCCGGCTCAAGGATGCCCCAGGGGCCCATGCAACTCCTCGGAGGAAGGCCAGAACCCTCATAGCTCCATCGACAAAGTGCAACAAAAGGTGGACCAAGCTCACTATCCGGGTGGAGCCAGGTCGAGGAGTCTACCATCTTGCAGGGAGTCTACCCTTAGGCTAGGAAAAGCCCTGCTACCTCTAGGGTAGTTGTACTTTCATAGGGGTATGTATGTAACTTCATGTACCCGACAAGGGAGGCTACAAATAGCCTCCTCCCCTATTATTATGGGGGAGAAAAGGAAGCATTTTTTTGAATCAAATACAAGTACATCTCTAGCTGAAATCCCTCTTGGGACCCTTGACCCCTCGCTTAGAAGACAAGGGTCCCCCTCACTCTCTTGTCTGATCTTTTTCCACGACAAAGTGGATGGCTAAGCATTCTGAGCTAAATACCGGGGTCTCACATCCTACTTTCATGACATCGATCTGGGTAACCTATCCTCCACTCATTACATACGGTCCTTTACTCCTTCATCAATAGTTGTCGATGCTTGGTCCCTATATATATATTAATTGATAAGTAGGAAATAATTGTTTTGAGATTGACAAACCTCTGGATCCTTAGGCCTACCACCCATGATTTCTTGCATATGGCGGCAAACATAGAATCCACATCGTTGCCACATAGGTTTGCTTGTGGCACTACAAAATAGAATTACATATATATGTTTGTTAGGGTTGAGAGGCATCATTAAGAAGTGTGATATAAGATTATTGTGTACTAACGGTACCGAAAATTGCGTTACATATCGCAGTGTGGTGTTCCCTTCTACGTGTCTCCCTCTTTTGGCAATGTACGGTGAACAACCTATGTAATTTGAAAAAGTTAGCCTCAACCATTGCAAATGAAGGGTACATAGAGTTATTTATGGATGGAATGAGTTTACTGTCGATTAATTGTTGCACAAGTGTGAAGTCGTGTTGGCTCTTGATTAGACATACGGCAGCTATGGAACATTACGGTGCAAGTTTTTCCCACTTTTATGCTCTTGTAAAACATGAATTTAGGACTGGGAGCTTACATTATCAATGCTGAAGCAATACCTTAGGACTTGGGCATTGATCTTTATTTTGTTAGAAAATGGAGTTGTGTTATTCTGTGTAGAACTACAGACGTAACAGAAATGATCGACCTAACTACACGTCGTGCATGTTGTGATTCTGAAAGAGGAAGTCAACGATTTGGGAGTCAACGTGGCACTGTCCATGCTAAAATTTTACAAAAGCATGTTCATATTTGCAGTTTGCAATCCTATGTGTTTACCGCCTGATTTCCGGGTCACATAATTGTCTGTTGGGCATTTGTATTACTACTATGCATTTGTCATAAACCTTGCTTTTAAGATCAATTATATCTCTGTAGCTTGCTCACTGGCTCAGTCTTTCTGTGAACAGGAGAAATTTCACCCTTACTGCCTTCAAGCTGCCGTTATGTGCCAACTTGCAGCGAATACTCTATGCAGGCATACAAAAGGTACGGTGTTGCCAAGGGTACAATCTTGACAGCTTGGCGTCTGTGCCGTTGTAATCCTCTTGGTATGCATTCTTTCTGTATGTTTGATATTTTCAGTTCCGCACAATAGTGTCAAGACCCAACTGGCTTTTGCTGTTTTCTAAACCCTGTACACATCTGTCAATGAAACAGTCAAATATAAGATTTGCATTTGGATTTGGTCAGCAAATCTTAATAGATGCATGGACCTCCGAAATTCCCTCCTGTGGACTCAGATGAAGGATGAGCATTGACATATTCCTGAACATCAAGACATGAAAATTTCAAAACTACCACTTGGTGGAAAATTCAATGTACATTGTAGGAACAGTTAAAATTAAGGAGTACAAGAGTCATTCTATTCTTGCACTGTAAGTCTGTATGAAGTTGAAATCTTTCATTTTAATATTTGCCTCAGGGGTATCTACAATGCACTTCATGCTGTCTTCCATTTTAATATTTGCCTGGTTAACTTATCTGATCTGTGATCTACTGGCTACCATATCCTCGTATATGGTGTTTGTTTGTTGTTTTTTTTCCTGTTGGAACTTGGCATATCATATTTGATCTTGTTACCTTTAATATTTCGATGGTATATACTATATAGATTTGGACATTTTGATGGTATATACTATATATATTTTGATCTTGTCCTCTGATGGCCCTGTCATTGGTCAACCCTTTTTTTTGGGGTTTTCAGCATTGTTGATACTGATAGTTTGGTTTCCCATGTTGATCTATTCACAAGGATTTCCTCCATTATTGCATATTATTTGATCATGCAACTGTCACAAGGAGGTTGCGCAGGAGTGCCACTGCGTGTGATAGTTCAAGGAAAAATCTAATTGTCGTCTATAATGTCAATTCATGCCTGACAAGAAGACGATCGATTGTCTGGGATTTCTATGGGGAAGATGGTTATGATAAACGATAATTGTTTTCTATTATGAACGGCTAAACCACTTCTTTAGGAGAACAATTATGCTGGTTTATCAGTACAGTTGAGATTCATATTCCCAGGAAATACTGTTGGTTTAGCACAAAATTGTACAATTCAGTTTATAGGTTATTGTAAGTAGCATTTGGACTAGGCGGTTAGGAGTGCAATGCCCTTTAGTCGAGAGAGGACCGAACAGGAGAGGAGCCAAAAGTAGTGGTTGTATAAGCATTGTGTTATGAATGTGTGATTGAGGAGATCCCCTTCTTTCATGCATTAGGACCACATATCTTGCCTTACATTAAGAGGAGGGGTATTTATGTACATTTTATAGATACCTCCTTATGGACTTAGGAAATTTGTTTGGTTCATAGTCCTCGCGTCTGGACCAAAATTTTGGTATCTGCTAATAATAATTTGGCTAGATGTCATATGGAACCCACGTGCCACTCACATTTTGGCAAATTTTGATATGGTTGCAATCCAAACATCAATTTCGGTATTGTCCGTGAATTGGTATGGCTTCTGATCAAAACGCTAT